>JAFEMH010002255.1:322500-361406 GCA_022495995.1 Adenophora triphylla var. japonica | reverse complement strand
GGGTTTTCGAGACTTGCTTCGTCAAGTCGGGGCTAGATTGATGTTTGTGCAGAATACTGCGACATTTGCCGTAGCAATGTATCGCGCGAGATAAGGTGTCTCGCACGAGACACGCTACTCGAGCGAGATCTCTTCCTTTTTCGAGCAGGATTTTGTCAGTTTTCCCTATATAAAATCACCACTGTAGTCCGGCCATATAACTCATTCTAGCCTTTCCAAACTCTAGAGACATTACATTAGGGTTAAATTCTTGTCTTCTTTTCCAACCACACGATCCATGGCTTCCAAGGAGATTCCCAACGTCCATGATTGTTGATGATTTTCTCTGTCATCGATGTAGTTGAATCTTTCAAGAAAGCATCAAGAGATTTGGTGAGGTCATTTCGCAACCGATCTCGCAATAAGTTTATAGCGAATTCGAATTAGAATTCTCTTCACCTTGAAGAACCTACAAGGGATTGGAATCTTTTGCGAGTCTTTGCTCGATTTTGGGATCCTTCATTCACCTCTTTCAATTTTTCTTTGAATGAGATGGTGCACCTCTTGTTGAGAAATTTGCAATTATCTTGGATATGCCTTTAGTTGGTGAGATTGTTGTTCCTAAGTACCATAGGAATCATTCGGAGGCTTTGAATGAATTGCTAGGGATCCCCCTTGATACTTGTTACGAGTTGGTTCGCAAGTGGGTAGATTGCTCTTCTTTTCACTGAACGCTTCGGCGGTGATTCGAATGATGAGGCCTTCCATGTTTACAAGCGGAACATTCTGGCTCTTTCTCTTTTCGGAGATGTTTTGTTCACGTGCAGGGATGGCTTGGTTGACTCCCAATTGGTGGAAATCGCTTTGCAGGCTAGGAAACGTTCTAGGAACATCATTCCGCTAATCTTGGGTGAAACCCTGCATGGTCTTGATGAGTTGCATAGGACCGGTGCCATGACTCAAGGGAGTCCTCTTTTGTTGACTATTTGGCTTAGGGAACATCTCAAGTTGGTAGGTCCTCCATTGGAGTATTCCCCATTCACATACCATATGAGGAAGTTGCTGATCAAGGATCTCTCGGTGGATAAGTGGGCCAAGTTGATTTCAAAGACTGCCACTACAGATATCATTTGGTGTCCACCTTATTGGAGATTGAACAAGTATGTTGCCAATACCAAGGGTTTTGACAGGGTTGTTCACCCGAGTTTGCGAGATTCCTCCTTTTATTTTCCCAAGCGAGTGCTCCATCAGTTTGGCCAGCAGCAGGACACTTATCTTTTCGAAGGAGCTTCTCGTGAAGTGTCTTACATTGGTGTAGAGTTTGCGCAGGCGCTAGCTCAAGCATGGGGTGAAGGAACTAGTCGGGACCGCTGGTCGAACCTTCGGACTTTTGATGCAAGCGTCTTCTTATCTGATAAGTATTTTGATTGGTTCCTTCATACCGGTCACCCTAATGTGGAGAAGATTGATGATCTGCGGCTGTCACTGTTAGGAGATTCCTTCGTAGCGAGCAGTATTTTGCGAAGGAGTGAGGCCCAGTCTGATCCTACTAATGTACGGACTGATCCAACCCAGGATTTTCTTGATGGGGATTGGTATGAGAGGTGAGGCAAGGGTATGCTCGGGAAGATGCAAGCTTTAGATAGGCCCAATGTCTTTAAGAGGCTTTCGGAGTCCGTTTTCACTCGCCTCGAGGGATGTTCTGCTTTGAAGGGCCCGAAACGCAAGAGAGATCGCGATGACAGGGGTGATCATGTCCGCCAGCCTACTAAATCAATGAAAGGCTAGATCCTAAGGAGTACCAAGAGATTGGTTTGATAGACCAATAGTTTTATTTATGTTATTTTTTTTTTCAAGATTGTTAGCTTAGCAAATTAGTCGTTGTGGTTAGGATTTCCCCTTTGTCATTAATAAAATGCATTTGATTAATAAAAGGACAAAATTTTATTTAATTATTTGATTAGACCGAACCCGAAGGCTGCCTACGTTCCTCTTTTACATCAATTAAATAAGAGGCTCAGGTCCAACGTAGTTCATTTTTGAGAGAAAAAGGACAAAATATGGCTTCAGGCCGAAGGGTAGTCTCGCGCGGGACAAGGCCTCCTCTTTTTTTTTTTTTTATGCACACCCTTTCTTTTGCCTAGACTGCCCCGTCGGGTTTTCAATCTAGCGAGCTTCTTTTCTTGTGCAAGCTCTAATTTTTGCCTAGGCCGTCCCCTTCGGGATTTTCAACCTAGCGAGAATTTTTTCTTTTTTAAGAGGCCAAGTCACGCGAAGTATTTCTTGAGCTTGTCCATGTTGACTGGCTTCGGTGGCTGATCTCCGTCTAAGTCCACCAGCTGAAGGGCTCCCCCAGAGAATATCTTCTTCACGATGTAGGGTCCTATCCATCTTTGTCCCCACTTGCTTAAAGGGTTGAAAGGTCCAGGACGATGTTCACGGAGAACCAGGTCGCCTACTCTGATATACCTTGTCTTGACCATTTTGTTGAAAGCTCTTTCCATTCTTCTTTGGTAAGCTCGAGTGTGCTCGGCTGCTTTCAGCCTCCTTTCGTCTAGCAAGGCTAACTCTTCGCATCTGCTTTCTAGCCAGTCGACTTCGTTCACTTGGTTTTCTAGGAGAACTCTTAGTGATGGTATTTCCAATTCTATTGGTAGGACAGCCTCCATCCCGAATGTGAGGGCGTAGGGAGTCTCCCCTGTAGCCGTTCGGGCTGAGGTGCGGTATCCCCAAAGTGCGAAGGGCAGCTTGTCGGGTCAGTCTTTCCCAGTGACTGTCGTTTTTCTGATGATGGTTTCGATTGTTTTGTTTGCGTCTTCAACTGCTCCATTTGTCTGAGGCCTATAAGGAGATGACTTATGCCTTATGATTTTGTACTCTATTAGGAGGTGATCGGTTTCTTTCTCGAAGTGCGAGCCATTATCGGATATCATCTCTTGCGGGACTCCGTATCGGCAGATGATGTTGTGCTTGATGAATTCTGCTACCTTTCTGGCATTCAAAACTTTGTAGGAGGCGGCCTCGATCCATTTAGTGAAATAGTCGATGGCTACTAAGACGAAACAGTATCCATTGGCTCCCGCGGGCGTGATCTTTTCAATCACATCTATGCCCCATGTTGAGAACGACCAAGGAGACGTCATAGGGTACAATAAGGAAGGCGGTGTGTGCTGAAGGTGGGCGTGTATCTGACACTTATGGCATTTCTTGACCATGCTGGTACAGTCGGCTTCCATGGTTAGCCAAAAGTACCCTTGTCTGACGATCTTTTTGGCGAGCATGTTTCCGCTCATGTGGGTTCCACATACACCTTGATGAACATGGTCCATTATTTCTTGGGCCTCTTCTTCGGTGGGCACAAAGGAGGTTTCTTTGGGAGTATTTTTTGAATAGACGGCCAGCAATGATGACGTAATTAGCTGCTAGCCTTCTAAGGGCGATCTGAGTCTTTTGGTCGGTCTCAGGCGGAATGGTTCCATCTAGGATGAAATGCCAAATGTCATGGTACCACAGTTTCTTTACGGAGTCCTCAATGGTGGCACATTCGGATGACCACTTGTCTTTGCAGTCATGGAGATCTATAACGGCGTAGTAGGCAGGATTTGCGAGCCGGGTTATTTTGAAGGGTTTGACTGCCTTTCCCGCAGGGATTTCAACCAAGGAGGCAAGTGTAGCCAATGCATCAGCAAATCGGTTTTTGTCTCTAGGAAGATAGTGGAACGAGATATCCTGAAATTGTTGCACCAACTCTTGGAGGTAAGCATTGTATCTTTGAGGTTAGATCTTGGATCCTCCACTTCTTCAGTGTCTGATTGATGATTAACTGGGAGTCCCAAATACCTCAAGTTCAATTACGTTGCGCTCTAGAGCTGCCTCAAGCCCCGCTATGCAAGCTTCATATTCTGCGGTGTTGTTGGTGGCGTCAAAGTCAAGACGTATTGCCAGTGGAGTATAGATGTCGTCGGGATCTACTAACAAAATTTCGATGCCGAACCCTTTCTTGTTGGCTGCGCCATCAAAAAATAATTGCCACTTATTTTCGTCTTCTATACTCATGATGTCTTCATCAGGGAATCGCGGGTCTTCCCCCTTCACTTCGTCGCAAGGTTGCAAGGAAATTCGGCCAACTGATCTGCGAATACACTGCCCCTAACGGATTTCTGAGTGACGTAAGTGATATCATATCCCACGAGCATGAAATACCATTTATCTAGTCGCGAAGACAAATTTGATTTGTCTAGGATGTACTTCAAAGGATCCATTCTTGCGATGAGACGAACCGGGAAGGCTTCCATATAGTGCTTTAGCCTTTGTGATACCCAGACAAGAGCCGCGCAAGATTTGTCGAGTGGAGAGTAGTTGATTTCGCTGCCTTGGAATCTGCGGCTGACAAAGTAGATTGCATTCTCTGTATGTGAAGCAGGCTGTTCTTGAGCGAGCATAGCCCCTAGCGCGTTGTCGATAATCGTGAGGTATAGATTTAAGGGCTTTTCCTTGTGTGCTGGAACCAGGATGGGTGGGGAATTTAAGTAGTGCTTAACTTCCTCGAATGCTTCTTGACATTTCTCGGTCCACTCTTGAGGTGCATTTTTCTTAAGTAGCTTGAAGATAGGATCACACATTGTAGTCAGCTGATTGATGAATCGACTGATGTATTGGAGTCTGCCCTTGAATCTCTTTACTTCTTTCTGTGTTCTGGGTGGAGGCATGTCTATGATGGCCTTTATCTTGGCGAGGTCTGCTTCTATGCCATGCTCGGTGACCATGTACCCTAAGACTTTCCCTTTGACCACTCTGAATGAGCATTTTGCGGAGTTGAGCTTCATTTTGTGTTGTCTCAGTCGATTGAAGAATTTCCTGAGATCTCTGAAGTGCTGACCATCTGTCCCTTTTGAGTGGATAATCATGTCGTCCACGTATACCTCTATTTCCTTGTGGATCATGTCATGGAATAGTGTCGTGACAGCCCTTTGGAAAGTAGCCCAAGCATTTTTGAGACCAAACGGCATGACCGTATAACAGAACGTCTCCCAAGGTGTGGTGAATGTTGTTTTGTGTTGGTTATCCTCTGCCATGAGGATTTGGTTATACCCTGCGAAGCCATCGACGAATGAGCGGACTTCGTATGCTGCTGTGGCGTCGACCAACATGTCTATGTTTGGTAGTGGGAAGTCATCTTTAGGGGATGCCTTGTTCAAGTCTCTGAAATCTACACAGACTCGTATTTTCCCGTTTGACTTGGCTACTTGTATCGTGTTTGCCAGCCATTCCGGATACTCGATCACTTTGATAAACCCGACGTTCAAGAGTTTCATGATCTCTTCTTTCACTTGCATTGACCATTCGGGCTTGATTCTGCGCAGTTTCTGTTTGACTGGCTTGGCGTTGGGTAGCAACGGTATTTTGTGTTCTACAATCGACTGATTCAACCCAGGCATATCTTTGTAGGATCAAGCAAAGACGTCGACATATTCTCTGAGGAGCTGCATTAAGGTTTCTTTGTCTTCCCCCATGAAGAAGCTGCTGATCTTTGTTTCTCTGGGGTCTTCTGTTGTCCCGAGATTAACCGTTTGCATTTCTTCGTTGTCAACGGGGCCATTCTTTCCACAACGACCTACTTGCTTTGCTAATTATTTTAAAATTTGTTCGTTTTCTTGGTTTATCTCATCGTATGATTCATTATTAACTTGTTCGTTATATTGATTATTATTAGTTAATTCATCATTCACGATGTTAGCAATCTCAGGGTACTCGGAAAGATCAAAGTTTTCATTAAGGAAGTAAGGAAATACATGTTCGACCACCGCCTCGATTTCCTCTTGAGTGAGTTCATCAGAGGTGGAACCTGATTCTAAAGTGAAAGTTACAGGGCCTATCTTCCTGCGGGGATGGGGAGTACAACCAAGCTCTTTGATCATGAAGTCTTCATCGAAAACTGGTCCTCCGGTGACGTGCCAGTTTAGAATTGGCTCATCACATTTCTGTATTAGCTTTGTGTAATCAATAGTTGGAGCGTCCCCCTTGGAGATGGCATGGATCTGGCTATCTTCTAACCGGCACAGGTCTTCAAACTGTCGCAGCATGTCTTCTCCCAACACAAAGTCCCATTTGCTGGTTATTTCTGCCTTTGTGCCCCATAAATCTTTTGGGATTAGTGGGACGGGTTACATTTCATACGGTGAAGCATCGCGATCATTGAAAATTTCAAAGCCTGGTTGGCGTTTCCCTTTATCGTCAATCCATGGTTCTGAAAAGATAAAGTATGGGATGCTCTCCCCTTCTCGGACGAAGTAGCCATTGAGTGTCTTTCGATATGGCTCGGGGTTGCAGATTTTGACCTTAGGGTCATTGTAGCCTTTGTACGCGGTTCCTTCCCACTTGACTTGAGTGAAGTCCCATTCTTCTTCGTCATCTCCATCGTGGATGGAAATGATGTATCCTAGGCCATGCTTCGTGTGTGGTGGGGGAACCAGTGGTGGTTCCATTATCCCTTGCAAGTGTTTTTCGATTCCCAAGCCAGGAAAGTACCCTTTCGGTTGCATCATTCTCCAGGCAGGAAGGTTTCTCGAAAATCGAAGTGCTTTGGAGTAATCGTTTTCATTGCAAGTTTCTATGACATTCACGGTGCTTTCTTTCTCAATTTCAAAGCCACTGAACAAGTAATCAGAAGTGTTGTGCTGTACCTCGAGGATAGGGCTAGAAGTAACCATTTCTCTGTGTATGGTGACTATTGTATCGTTGTGTCTGAATTTGATGTTCTGGTGTAGGGAGGAAGGTACACCCCCTATGTCGTGTAGCCAAGGGCGGCCAAGCAGCAAGTTGAAGGATGCTGGGATGTCGATGAGTTGGAATTCGATGCTCATCGTGACTTGCCCCATTTCAATAGGTATCACGACTGATCCCAAAGCAGTTCTAGCAGTACAATCGTAGCCTCGTACAGTGTGCCCTGATGGCTTAAGGTCTTTGTGGGTGAGACCTAATGATGATAAGGCTTTCTTTGGAAGAACGTTGATTGCACAACCATTGTCGACCAAAATGCGTGGCATTCGGTATCCATTCACCTTAGCAGTTATGTATAGGGCCTCATGATGATTGTTCTCATAGGATGGGAGGTCCAAGCCAATGAAAGTGATGACGTTGCCAAATTGTACTTGACCGATCATTTGAGTAAGATCTTCGAGTGTAGCTTCTGAAGAAATGGTCATTTGAGCCAAGGCCTTTTTCAACATTTCACGATGCTTGTGGGATGCGCCTATAAGATCCCAAACTGAGGTGTTTGCTTGTGTCTTCTTTAGCTGGGCTAAGAGAGGATCGTCGGGTTCGCTTGATGATGGAGCTTTTGCTTGTTTAGGGGGATTTTCGTCCCTTGGATCTTTGTTGATAATCACTCGACCGGATCGGGTGAGGAGATTGACTGCTTTAGAACCTTTTTCTTTTTTCTCTAAGATTTCATCCCAAGACATCATGGAACAGAAAGAAGATTTATTAAATTCAAAAGGGCTCTCGTCCACAGTTGTGGCTAGACGAGTAGGATCCTTGAAAATACTTTCTACTTCTATTAAATTGACGTCATTGTTTGGCAAAGGATTAGTAACAACATTAGGAAGTCCTATCTCTTTATCATCGAACAAATCTTGGATGACGTCTTTCAAGTGGAAACATGAGTTGGTGTCGTGGCCGGTGAAGTTGTGGTACTTGCAGAAGAGATGATGAGCATGATTAGCAGGAAGATCTTTCTTTGAAGGTCCACCTTCTCTTGGTTTGATTTTTCCATTCTTGACAAGCACCTCGAGGAGTTCTTCTTGAGTTATCCTTCAAGCTTTTCATAATGCCTATCCCTTTTCTTCTTTTGTGGTGGAGGTACCACAGAGTACTTACCATTTCCGGGATGATTGAAGACAATAGCATTGACAGAAGTGTCCTTAGGGTTGGAAGAGGAAGAGGAACTTTTGTTGTAACGGAACCCGCTTTCTTTCTTGGCTTCCCTTTTTTGCTTAATGAGGTCATCTAACTGTATGCCGGATTTGTGGAGTTCGGCGAAGCTAGGAAAGTAGTTGCCTGCAAGTTTGTCTTGATATTCTTCCCGAAGACATTGTATGAGGATGTGGATTTGTTCATCTAGGCTTGGCCTATCAACGATTTCAGTCAGTTTGGTCCTCCATCTTTTGATGAAGTCTGTGAAGGATTCGTTTGGAAGTTGCTTGGTTTGTTCGAGGTCCCTTCTAGTGGTGCGGTAAGTGGAGTTATCCTCATATTGCTTTTGGAAGGTACGACTAGCGAGTGGCCAATCAAGTCTTGTAGAGAGCGGAAGAGTCATGTACCAATCCCTAGCGGCACCATCGAGAGTTTGCGGGAAGCATTGAGCTAGCAGGTTGTCATCAACACCCATAGGTAGCATGGCCCAAGAATAGGTCTCCAAATGTGATTTGGGACAGGTAGTGCCATTGAATTTTGCAATGTCGGGTGTTTTGTATTTTCTAGGAAGCTTGGACATGGATTGACGAAGGGTGTCATAATCAATAGAGAGCAAGGCTCCCTTACTCACATCGAGGGATGCAAGCTTCTTTTCTAACATTTCCATGGTGAGGGGTTCATTCTTGCTTTCCCCTTTGCTTTCTTTCTTGGATATGTAGCTCTCGTTGTCAGAGGAGGAAGATGACGAGTTAGGCTCGTACTTCTTCTTGCTTTTGCTCTGGCGACGACCCTTGGCCTTTTTGGTGTATGATTCATCTTCTTCGGAGGAAGAATTATTTTTCTTCTTCTTTTCTTTATTGGCTAGTGCCGCCCTAAGCTCTTGGATTTCTTCCACGAGGGTGTGGATTTGGGTAGCTTACACCTCTAAACGATCATTGGCTTCTTCCAGAAGTTTGTGGTTGTTTTCGGACAAAGTTTTGTCACCCGGAATTTCGTCGATGCCGGACGTTGTGTTGGGAGTCTTGAGGTTGAGTAGCTTCGGAAAACTGACAGAAGAGACGCAGAGATGGTGTCAGGATTAAATCTAGCCCCAACGAGTCGGAAGCAGGCTTAAACGGTTCAGGCTCAAACACAGCAAACATAGGCATTGTCCCGCGCGAGTCAGGTAGTCACGCACGAGACAATCACACGGAAAGTTGATTTTTATTAAACCTAATTTTTGGTCGGAACGGAGAATCCGTTTTGAGGGGTTTCTAAGGCTTTTATCAGAACCTAATGACTAAGTAATCAGTCTCATTTTTGTAAAACAAAGCCATGTAAGATTGTTCGAAGGATTTTTTTTATTTTTAAAGGGACTTCCGAAAGGGTCATTCCGAAGGGACATTTTCCGAGGAGACTTTTCCGAAGGGACTATTCCGAGGGGACTATTCCGAGTCCTTCTTTATAGTCAATTTTACATGGCTTTATTTTGGTCAAAAACAAGAAAAGATCACCGAATCAAACTGACCGATCACGGAGTGATCCTAAAAAGACAGTCTACATGATATGTGGCGATGCAGGGCTGGAAGGCTAGGCTCCCCGCGATATGACAATCTAGATGGATTGAATACGCGGAGTGGGATAATCCAACTTCGGAGAGACCGGCGACTAGGTGGTTACCGTCATCCGTCCTTAGTGTGGGTCCCGGGTTAATCGGGGTATGTAGTGCAATGACAGATATAATATGAGTGCGCGTGTGTGATAGTCAATCTAGGTGATAGAGAAAATAGAGATTTTTTTTGAAAATTAAAAGAAAAACAGATAATGGCCGCACCAAATGGTTGCCTACGTTTCTCCCAATTTAGGAAGACTCAGGCCGTCGTAGTTCCAATTAATGAGAGAGAGAGAGAGAGAGAGAGATAAATAATTTAATTACAACTCCCGAATCCCCAATGGACCGGACTTTAATTTAAAAAACCCAATCACACGCAGTTTATAAATAATAATCAATTATTTAAACTAAGTAAGGATTCGAGTTCTACATCTTAAGGGAGGCCTTAAGATGAAGGAACTCTACAGATAATGAACTCTGGGATCCCCCTTGCGTGTTCGACTCTCATCTTGGACCTTGAGACGAACAGGGAAAACCAGAAGACACCTGATTGCCGAAGCGATATCTCGCGCGTGACAGGCTGTCTCGTGCGAGATAAGCCTGGTCTGAATACAAAAATCGAATTTATTTACTATTTTTTTTTTTGAAAACATCTTTTTATTGACGCAAGTTTAAGCCTTTTTATATTTATAGTCCCCAGCGGATTCCTCTCTCTTGTTTTTTCACATCTTTTTGAGTCGCCACCTATATTATTTGTTTGAAAATATAGAAAAACCATTTGAAAATAGATTTTGGGTTCGGGGCTTAGGTTATGGAATGGGAAGGTCAAGGAGCACCCATTCCACCCAATCCGAAGATCAGTCTTGCTTAAAAAAAGAGGTTTTCAAAGAAGAAAGACACTTTAAATAATAAATAAAACAAAGATCCATTTAACAAGGTTAAACAGAATATAAGATCGATTGCTTCGAGACCATCCCCATGATTTGGGGAGGCTCTAGGCTGATCCTAGATTCAATGTATTTATAGCACTCTAACAATCAATTAGAAAGGGAAGAGGAAGACTACCTCGTGTGAAGAGATTCAGGCAGAGTTTCGACTCTAGTTGAGAGTCAAATCTTGATGCGGACAGAGCTTCGCCTCAGTCCTTGATTCGAGCTTCGATGTTTGTTTATCAACAAGGTTGACAAACAAACTTTAGGTGATTTTAGGGGTGATTTACAGGAATCTTTCAGGGAGAGAAACCAGTAAATGTGGGGGTTTTAACTTGAAAAGTTTGAGATCCAAAATACTGAAAGTCTTCAAGTATTTATAGGTGTTGGAGATGTGTTGGTGGAGAGATAAAACACCTTGGGAAGGTTCCAGAACCCAAATCTCATTGGATGGCCGGATTGATAAAGTTTTATCCCGAAAGAGGTTGAAATCGACGAGGAAACTGCCATCTGCAGGTCTGCAGAACCCCTTAATCTCGCGCGAGACACGCCATTCCGCGCGAGATAAGGCACTCAGTGGACAATTCTACCCTTCCCTCGTTATCTCGTATGCAGTTTAGTCCAAACTAACGAACGTTAGTCAAAACTTAACAAAACATGACGAAATGGTGGATTTCCATTTCTTGACTCTAGGCGAGACTTAGAGTGGTATTAATCTGCTCCGATGGGTTCAGAATGGGGTGTCTACACCTAGTGGTCGTTGTTCATTTGTTTGATCCTTCCAGTGTGATCTTGGAACAAACCAGACAACTGCTCGAGCTGCCCCTCCAACCTTGCCTTCTCCTGGTTGGCCAAAGCTGCCTCCTCCTTCAGTGCCGCTTTAGTAGGGGCCCAAGAGTCCACCTCAGCCTGCAGAGGAGCGAGCTACTCCTTGGATTTGTTGAGCGTATCCAACGCCTCATCCCATTCCTTCTCAACACTGAAGTGGGCGCCTGCAAAGCTCGACATTGGGAGTCAGAGTCTTTCAATTTTTGCCTAAGCTCAGCTGCCTCCCTAGCCTTTTGGGAGTAGTTAGCCGAAGCAATTTTCTCCTTCTCCAGATCAACCCTCCAACTACATTTTGCTTGCTCTATCAGAGCAAGGGTCTGCGCAATGAAAAAAATATAGTTAAAGATATGTCAATCAAATAGATAGCAAGCAATGAGTAAAGGAGAATGTGAAACAACAATGAAGTGGTATCTCGGAGGCGAGCAGGCCGGACCTGTCACTGTAATCTTTCGGAGTAAGTCCCTCCTCCACAAACTAGGCTAGCATTTCCCTATCTGTCACCCTCCTCATAATAACCTATCCCAAACCCAGCTCAGGGTATTGGCGACTTAAATTGTTGATACTGGTGAGGGGAGGGACATCACCCAGCTTCTCAACGACGGCCTGCACCTTCTCGGTGCTTCTAGCAGGTGGAGCTTGGGGGGAGGATTATTTGAAGCAGAGCCAGCTGCTCTGGAAGTACCAGCCTGATCATGCCCCAGCTCAGCACGGGACCTCTTCCTTAATCAGCTTAGCGGTTGGTCCTCCTCAGTTAGTTCGAGCTCCTCAACCTCTTGGTCCAGATCCAATATTCTCTTGGGAGTTTTCCCCATGGATCCCTGCCTGGACTCGGAGCCCAATGCATTCTCGATCGACATGTCGACTTCCCCCTCACCTCCGTATACCTCCACCTGAGGTTGATGTTCAATGGGTGCCACTTGCCCTGTCCCATCAACTGGAATCATACCAACACCCTCCTTGGGAAGCAACTTATTCCGATCCATGGCCTCCTTCTCCACACTTGCCCTAGTATTGGCCATCCCATGGGCCTTCTTGTTCCTCCTCCTGTCGCCCAAATCTACTATTCTGTTCATTTGAGCCTCCTATTCAACTGTGATAACTGCACGATAAAAAAGAGGATAGTTAGCAAAGGAGTGTGCAAGAAAAGTGATGAAAAATTACAAAAATAATGGTACAAGTACTTAACCGCCATAGTGGAAAAGGCCTCTGCAGTGCCCCAGTTTCTTTTTGCAGAAATTACATTCGGACTCGAACCTCTCCCTTTCATGAATCACCCAATCTGGGTATCTAAGGCTTCTAATTATTAGGACTAAAGGGGCAATCTCTCCATCTCCACCTAACATCATCCCTGCCTTGATGAAGAAGTCCTTGTCCGACCCTAGGGTGGCCCAGCTAATGGTGCTCCTCCGAGCCACCAATGTCAACCTGCGAGTAAGCTCATCGCTCCACTCCGGGACCCAGTAATACTCCTGTTTCATTGGCTCTGAATCAGCCTCGGGCAAAGGGAATTCCCATCCTTTTCTACTCTCATCCAAGATCATGTGACTGCTCTACCCAGAAACCTTGTCAGTCAAGTTGATGAACAGTTTTGGGGCTTTGGCTTTGGCAGGTGTACTTATCCCGAAGGTTTTTTCTCATTCATAACTATCTTGAAGAACCTCCTAAAGACATGCATGCACAATTCATAACCTACAAATCTGCTTACCATGGCAAAGCATACTAGGACCCTAACTGTGTTGGCACCCAACTGCATGAGGACAACTGAAGCGCCCCGAACCGAAGACCTACTTGGCCTCACGTTTGGAACACTTTCGGAAGACGCCTTTTTAACAAATTTTTTTTCAAAATGTCCTTTCAAACATTTACTACTTAAAACCTGTTTAACTTTAAAGAACTCCCATTACATACTACAAATTTAAAACATTTAACTTGAAAAGTCTACTTAAGGTTTTACAAACCAAAATACACTCTTTTACAAACCAAGGAACATAGTCCCATATATACAATATATACAATCTCAAAAGAGTTTTCCAAAATACAATACAACATTTCAAGTCTAGGAACTACCCCTTGGTTTACATTTACATAATGTAACCATCATACAATACCTTGAACAAAATATCCCAACTCGGCGTCCTCACGTGATCAATGTGGCCTAGTCCCAGGCTCTCCTCTATCTAAGAAAGCAATAAAAGGACGGGGTGAGAAAAATCTCAGCAAGTTATTATATATGCAGCAATATGATATGCAATCATATATGAAAGCATATAACAACAAATCATCATATATATATATCACCTTCTTATCACCACAAAGAAAGATATATACATAAACACATAAGTGCAATATGGTAACACTGAGAAGGATACTGAGCCAAGGTTTAATCCTCAAAAGGATATCACGATCCAAGCAACCTCATCCGCTGAAGAAACAGTTCCGAAACCAAATCATAATAACAACAACAAACAGGACTATGACACAAAGTCATATCCAATAGTGCAACTAGATTACTTCTTGAGCTAGTCCACTACTCCCAAACCATGGCCTATGGCTGGGCAAACAGGGAACCAGTGTACGGACTATAACGAACTCGGCTCGGGTGCCATTATAGTCCCGTATCACTGCCCAATTCAAGCACCATCTGGACTTGAATTAAAAGCACAGTACTACATACTTGCTTACAATCACCGATGATTCCAAAGTAGGGAACCATACCCATATAACATATCACAATGATATCCAAATGATAACAAGTATCCATGAACACTAGCACCAAGGCTAAACAATCCTTGAACCAATTAAACTTAGGATTCCAAAGTAGGGAACCCTAATCAAACACATCATAAATACGTTAAACAATTATCAAAAGTGCAACACATATTGTCTACACCTTTATAATAACATTCAAGGATGTAACAACAATCATAAACCATGTATATGAAATCATGTAAGGCACAATATATAACCAACTAGCCCTAAATGCTCAATATACAACAATTAATAACCTCTATAAAGGTTCAAGTTCCAATTACCAAGTTGGATTCACTTTGGTTAAGTTACAAATCAAGGCTGCCAAGCATTTTCCGAACAATATTTAAACCCTTTCCATAATTCCATTTTAACCAAGTAAGACATCATTGTGTAGATAAAGTGTTCTACTTTAATCTTAGTTAAATAGGGTTCATTTATATCCTAGGTAGATTAGGTTTCTAGGCCTTGGAAAAAGCTTCAGAGTTTACAGGGCAGGGCACGACTCATGCCCCAGGGCATGACTCGCATTGCATACCCCTACAGAACCAGTCGTCCCTAATAGGGCACGACTTAGGCAAATCCTCAAGGGACGACTCGTGCCATAGAGCACGAGTTGTGCCCTCTGTCCAGAAACCAGAAATCAGCAGCCAAACATCAGCAACCAAATCCCAAGCTGTCAAGGACCAATTTTACTCTGTTTTAAGGTACAAAATCAGACTCTAAACAATACTAAAACTTATACCAAACCATTCCAATCCATCCCAATTCATTACCACTTCAACCAAGACCATTTCATTACAAGAAACTTGGTCCATAATACCATGCACACTAATTTACACTAGTTTACCACCAAATCAACCATTTCAAAACCATTTATATAACCTTTACCCCAACCTCCATCTCTTTATTCCAAAAGCCAATTAAAACACCAAATCTTTAACAAACAATATTTATAAAGCTACAATATCAACTTTAACCTTCCATGAACATAATTTGAAGAGAAATCATAATAACTTACATAAATAGTACGAAATGAAATATTTATTTGACCTGATAGATGTGCTTCCCTCGCCGCCACGAACAAGAATACGCAATCGGTTTTGAAAACGAGAAGATATTGAAGTGTGTAGAATTTTTAGAAGGAGAAGTTTAGGGTTTGAGCTTCCATGGGGTTTTGAGAAGAAGGAGTACAGAGGTAATGAAAAAACTCCAACTGAGACCACTCGACCAATCTCATCTACTTGAAAATTCGTTCAGAGGAATCTTTCATAAAATTCTCAACTTATAAAAATTTTGTCTTTTTGGCTATTACTTGAAATTGTGGATAGGGCATTTGTAGATATTTTTTTCTAAGTCGATTTCTCTCAAGACTTTCAAGAAATTAATACTTTCAAATTGAGAATCGAAAGGCACCCGCGGATCACCTTGCCGAAGCCCACGTGATGGTTGAAAGGGCTTTTTGTCTGATGATGGAAAAATGAATTTCGGTGATTGATTTAGAAGACCAGCGGCTCGATAGTCTCTCTCAAGACTTTCGAACTCAAATCTATCTTACTTACCTTCAATCCATTGTTGTCCAGTGGGGCGGCCCGCCCACCTTCGAATGGTGTTGGTCCTACGGACTGGACGTTGATAAGATCCATCCATTTAGCAGCACCTTAGGATGGCATAGCCTTTTAACATCAACAACTCCGAATTGGATTAGTTTCTCCTCAAGAAATAAGTAGTTGGGCCAAAATCCCAAACAAAAGTAGTTCTCCACTCATCCTTTTTTCCACTTCTTCATGACCTTCAAAATCTCCTTCTCCTGCCACTGACTTCACCAATGATTAATATATTCATTATTCATTATATATCATAATGATAAAAAAAACAACCAAGCAAAAAAAGAAAGACAAAATCTGATTCTTACTTATTGAGTATAGAATAAATCTGCTTATCCTTTTTCCTACCAACAGAATTGTTCCATTCTTCCCAATAGAAGAACAATCCGCCTGGTGCGACATCATAGGCACATTGGGAGCGTAGATAAATGAAAAAGGGATTCCACCAAAAAATGCTTCTACACCTCTAACTTGTGGAAAGACGCCAGCTAGGTCAGATTGGAGCAAGATTGGATGAGAACATATTACCCATATTCGGGGACAAGGGGCGGAACGACCTCTCGATCTACTTACTGCAGCCCAGGAAGAAAAACATCCGTCTCAGTCTCACTTTGAATGAAAACACCAATGATTAATATATTCATTATTCATTATATGTCATATCTTATCCGTAAGATTTTGGTTCTGACGATTTTAAACGCTATCAAAACCGTCTATTAATACGGGAGTTGGAGAAATTCTAAAGAAAGAGTGGATTAGATCTTTTCTATGGGTACTTCTTAAACGCTATAAGAAGAGAGCGCTTCGCGAAAGACTCGTGTGGCGCAGTGAAAGGTTCCCGTTGGGCTTTCCGGCCCTCCAGGTTTCCACCTACTTGTGGAAGAGGGGGCGGAGTTGATATTAACTCCAACTCGAACCCCGGAGTTATTCACTCCTGACTGCACATTCTTATCCATCTCACTCTCACTTTGGTGTTCAAAGTGAGAGTGAGACGGATAAGATATGACATATAATGAATAATGAATATATTAATCATTGGTGAATAACTCCGGGGTTCGAGTTGGAGTTGCGGTGGTTTACCCTGCGGCGGATGTCAGCGGTTCGAGTCCGCTTATCTCCAACTCGTGAACTTAGCCGATACAAAGCGATATGATTGCACCTAATTTTTCCGATTCGGCGGTTCGATCTATGATTTCTCAAAACACAAATCAATAATATATTCACTGCTGTTTTCATTATATGTCATAACGATTAAAAAACTGGATTGCTAAAAGAATATCTCTCTCCGCACACCAATGATTAATATATTCATTATTCATTATATGTCATATCTTATCCGTCTCACTCTCACTTTGAACACCAATGATTAATAGACCGAATGACTCTATGAAATTACGTCGATACTTTCATCTCACTCTCACTTTGAATTAAAACAACAATGATTAGTCTATGTCATTATATGTCATTTTTCGATAAAAACTACAAACAACCAAAAAAAGAAAGACAAAACCCCCTCCGTCACCTTATGTATCTAAGCTCCTCTCCAAGAAAAACAGGGCAGCCCCAATAAATCCGTGAGAGATTATTTGACAACTCTCTCTAAGGAACTCGGCAAAATAGCCCCGTAACTTCGGGAGAAGGGGTGCCTCCTCACAAGACCTCTTACTTTGATGGGTTGATCGGTGAAAGGTTCACTAATGAAATACCGCATTTAGAAGCCTATTTACTCCGAAATTTAGATAAAAATGGAATTGTAATGATTGGCTCTTGGGTGGAGGAAATATCCCTTCCAACAACCGTATTAATAGACGGTTTTGATAGCCTTTAAAATCGTCAGAAAATGCTACTAGGTTGGGAAGGTCCAAGAATCTTTCTTCCACGAGAGTTAGAAGTTTCACCGTTTTTTCTTCCACGAGATTTGAAAGTTTGACTTTTTTTCTCCTACGAGCTTGAGATTCTAAATTGGAAACTAACTCAAGATCCTGCTGAATGAGCACCCTACACTTATCAGCGGCATTGAACACCAATGATTAATATATTCATTATTCATTATATGTCATATCTTATCCGTCTCACTCTCACTTTGAATTAAAACAACAATGATTAGTCTATGTCATTATATGTCATTTTTCGCTCGCACTGTCTTTTCGCACTTAGGCGCACAACATTTTGGACGATGCAATTGAAATAGCCTTTCTGGCTATATTTTCTCGTACTCTGCCAATTTCACGTACCGGCATGGCCCCATTTCTTTCTTTTCGATCGGAGCATCCTGCAATTTAAAATCTTCCCCAGACGTGTCCTCATCGATTGCATTCATCTCGATCCCTAAAAGCTGGAAGACTCCGGTGATATAATGAATAATGAATATATTAATCATTGGTGTTCAAAGTGAGAGTGAGACGGATAAGATATGAGCCGCAGATCTTCTAAATCAATCACCTAAATTCATTTTTCCATCATCAGAAAAATTGCCATTGATATCCATTAGATAGTCTCGCAACTCCCCATAAAAGGTTCGAAATTCATTTTTCCATCATCAGACAAAAAGCGATCGATATCGGGTAGATAGTCTCGCAACTCCGCATAAAAGGTTCGATGACTTTGATCGGTATGGACTAGTCCCAAGATCGAGTCCTAGACAAGCAGACCTAATTTTAACAGCCGGAACAGTAACGATGAAAATGAGTGAATAACTCTGGGGTTCGAGTTGGATTTGCTGGAGCGGATTCTATACCATTCAATAGCACAACCAAGGTCAAACTCCAACTCGAATCCCGGAGTTATTCACTCCTGACTGCTCTTATCCGTCCCACTCTCACACGGTTGAGATGCTTAGTAAGAATATGAAAAAATAATGAAATTGAGTTCATGGGTTTACCTGGCTGGTCAGTTTATGGGCCCGTAACTCTTTTTTTCTTTTTGTGCAGGTGTCACAGCTTGCTCCTATTTTTTTGCAAAGACAAAGACGAAGAAAGAAATTTCATACCATCTATGTCAGCTTTTTGTTTCAAATACATTCAAAACGACGCATGCTTTCTATGCCTTTCCCTTCCGGGAAGATTTAGAACTTCGTCCGGGGTAGACGCAAGGTGGAAGAAACTACCGTCTTCATAGTCTTTTCGACCTCTATTCTTAATTAGTGATCCCGGCTTAGTGAGTCCTTTCTTCCATGATGAACTGTTGGGCCAGACCGTACATCTTTCTTGGTATATCCAGATAATAGGTAGGAGCATAAACTGAAACATTCTGGAGCTACAAAGATAGTTATTAAATCGTTAGCACCGCATAAAAACATTCTCCTGACTGCTCTTATCCGTCTAAGGCTCGGCCTCGGCCTCTTTCTAACTCCTTACCCGATAGAAGAGTTTCCTTCCATGGAAGCTAACCGGTCCATGGATTCCGCTCTTCCCGAAGCCGAAACAAGGAAGGTTCTGAAAGAGCCCGACCGAAGGCATAGTGTACTAAGCTAAAGGGAATGAGGGAATGTTGGCTGATAGGTTGAGCATACCTTACATGACTCTGGGTTTCAAACAAGCTACTGCTACATCCATTTCATTAGGAATTGATGATCTTTTAACACTACCCTCTAAGAGACAAAATCTGAATTGATCAACTCTTTTACGAAAAGAAAAATAGGACAACAAAGGTCAAATTTCTCTCCAATTCGAACAGTCAGAAGTCAAAAGTTCAGGGTTCGGGAGTTTGCATTATTTATCATTATGATATATAATGATATAGACTAATCATTGGTTCTTCCCACGGATTAGAGAATTAGACACGATTCTTTTATACAGAATCAAATCGAATAAAAAGGATGGATCAATCTTCATAAAATTCATCGTAAATATATGAAATACTTATACAAAAAATGCGGGAGAGAGAAAAAAGATGCAGTCCTTTGGCCAATAGAAGAAAGACTGAATTCTTGATTGAGACGAGGTATCCTGCCAGATCCAGGACAACCAACCCCCTCTTTTGATAAGAGTCGGGTAGTTCCACATCGGGCAACCATAGCCTTAATACTTCAAAATGCTGCCTGGCGCAGCTTGACGATGCCGGAGCTGTGAAGCGAGACGCTGTCCGGATAAGATATGACATATAATGAATATATTAATCATTGGTGTTCAAACTGGAAGATTCATTCCCTTCTGAGATTACTAATCCACGTAGAAAGAAGAGCTACTCGGGTTAAGACAAGCAATAGCTATATGAGAGATTCACAGAGAGATTCTGAAAGTGTCGAGTGTGGAGGAACACCAATGATTAATATATTCATTATTCATTATATGTCACATCTTATCCATCGGTCAAATCATCTGCAGGTACATAAAATGCTTGTATGTTGGTGGAACATGATAAAACATTCATATTGACCTCTGACAAAAATCAAACTTTGAAAGATGAATTGAATCATCCAAAATTTGGAGCGTGAAGTCCAATTAGATACATTTTTAGGGGCATTCAAATTACTATTAGCCGTTCGAATAATTTATGGTTGGCTTGGTTGGACGAATAAATTGAAGTATCCAGGCTCCGTCTACCGTAGGTGCCAAAGAAGAATGAAAAGAAGCCCGAAAAAGAGCAAAAAAGAACATAACCTCCGAAACGATAAAGAGAAGAAAACCGTATCGAGGTCCTAATTGTACGACTTTGGTATGATGTCCTTCCAACGTGGATTCTTTCTTACTGGATCTCCCTTCTTTACCTCATTCCAGAAAGAAGGAATCTCAGCGAGTGACGTTTTTTTATTTGCATTCACGACTTTTGGAAAGAGCTGCTAAATTAAGTTCTCATTTAGGTGAAGGAAGTATGACCGCTTGAATGAAAACACCAATGATTAATATATTCATTATTCATTATATGTCATATCTTATCCGTCTCACTTTGGCAAAAGATTACACCAAAAACAAGAAAAAAGGGAATTGAAAGATTGAAATTTCCTTAGGGTGATCAAGCTTTCCGCTTGCCCGAAGGCTAGCTATTGACTAAGTTCAGACGATAGCTAAGGCTGGAGATTCATTCCTTCTTCTCTGCATCCCCACTTTTCCTATACTCACAATAAGAGTCAAGTAGGATGAAATCCCAAACTCCTTTTCGTAAATTCTCGGATTTGACTCTACCTTCCCCCTTCTTTTCGAACTTTTCTAGCCAAGATAGTTTTAGAATTGATATCTTCTCTTACTATAATATTCAATTGATCCATTGATATCTTCCTATATGTTAGATTCATCGAATTAGCAATCTAATTTAATAAAAAAAATGAAAAAAAGTGAAACGTCCAATGTCTATGATCGAGGTGTGAGCTCTACGCTTCAATGGAATGTCTACGATCGAGGCGCTAGCTCTACCCCTGAATGGGTCCAAGTCCTATAGAACCTATCAGTAAAATACTCTTAGAGGGGGCTAAGTTTAAGCGTAGCGAAAAGGGTTTTGGACGAGATAGGACAGGAAAAGGTGATTAATATATTCATTATTCATTATATGTCATATCTTATCCGTCTCACTCTCACTTTGAACACCAATGATTAAATATTTGAAATTCAACAGACCCTCTGTTTTCTTTGTTTTCCTCTTGCGAAATCATTGAAACGAATGAATTTTTGACCATAAAATTTGAACACCAATGATTAATATATTCAGTATTCATTATATGTCATATCTTATCCGTCTCACTCTCACTTTGAACATCAATGATTGGTGTTTTCATTCAAAGTGAGACTGAGACGGATAAGATATGACATATAATGAATAATGAATATATTAATCATTGGTGTTCAAAGTGAGAGTGAGCTCGAACCCGCAGCTTCCGCCTTGACAGGGCGGTGCTCTGACCAATTGAACTACAATCCCAGGAAAATGAAAGTCTTGAGAGAGACTATCGAGCCGCAAGTCTTCTAAATCAATCACCTAAATTCATTTTTCCATCATCAGATATCCGTCTCACTCTCACTTTGAATTAAAAATGTCAATGATTAGTCTATATCATTATAGATCATAATGATAAATAATGCAAACTCCTTAAAACACCAATGAAAAAAGGAAAAAGACGGAGAAGAAGAAGAGGAGGAACAAGAGGAGGAAGTTTTTGATAAGGAATGGCTAACTCAAAAGAAGACTTTGATCCTGGCTCAGAATGGGGTAGAGTCCCCCAATGAAGGGCAATGCCGCTTGGAAAGCTGTACCCGAAAGCCACCTATTCGAAATCTACTTGATGAAGCCATCGAGGGCAAGAACGACTCAAGAAAGGCAATTGGGTGTTCTTTTAATGGTTTCAGTACCTGCGAGATTATTAACAGTACCCTTTTTAGAGAATGTTGGATACACCAAATGAAATTCGGCGATGCAAAAGTTTTCGCAAGCGTTCCCTTTCCATTGTCCAAGCAAGATTGGTTGGATTAGCCCACTTTTCGGTAGGGTATATATTTACTTATGCGGCTTTGTTGATTGCCTCGACATCGGGTAAATTTGGTTAATTTTTGGAATGTTTTGTACCATGTATGGGGGCTGACGCCTGCCCAGTGCCGGAAGGTCAAGGAAGTTGGTGACCTGATGACAGGGGGCCAGCGACCGAAGCCCCAGTGAACGGCGGCTGTAACTATAACAATCCTTTTTTCAAATTATTTCATGTTAAAAGGGATGGAATAGTTGATGAAGAAGAAGAACTTTGGAACGAAGTTGATTGGGAAGAGCAAAAAAACAACAAGGAAAAGCTAATGAAGTTGGAAGAAGAAGAACTTTGGAACGAAAAGGTTGGTAAAAAATTATTAAGCCTTTCCTCGTTTGAACCTCGCCCTTAAAAGGCTATGCCATCCTAAGGTGCTGCTAAATGGATGGATCTTATCAACGTCCATGAATGAGAAATCATAGATCGAACCGCCGAATTGGAAATTTGAAGAGTCATTTGGAATTTCATTCGCTTCAATTTTGATGAACTTCTTTTCGCTTTCAGCAATTCATGGAAGAATGAATCAGGAAAAAACCTATGACTGTACCAGCTACAACAAAAGACCTCATGATAGTCAATATGGGACCTCACCACCCATCAATGCATGGTGTTCTTCGACTCATTGTTACTCTAGATGGTGAAGATTTCAAGAAATTAATACTTTCAAATTGAGAATCAAAAAGAAAGTTATCCCGAGAATCGGCCTTTACTTTACCTCATCTGAACGGGCCACAGAAGACTAGAGCGAAAGGGGTGAAAAATCGAGCGTAAGAGCTCTGAAAGGAGACCCTTCTCTCTATTAACGAAAAAGAATAAAAGAAAGAACCAGGATCTTGAAAGACGCCCAGTGGCAATGAATATATTAATCATTGGTGTTCAAAAATCCTTATAAGGAATTCAATTGTTTGGGCATTAAGGAGCACAAAAAGAGAGAAATTAAGGCGTGTCGAGTGAAAAAACAATTTGAGAAGATTACCATGCAGTGAGCCACGACTACACCCTGACGTTAGATCAAGTGCTTAAGTGTCAGCCCACCAGGGTGACTCTCGAAGAGGTGGTACCGGATTGGCGGAGCGTTTGTAAATTAGTATCCCCCTCTTTAGCCATTCTTGCTGACTCGTCAAGGAAACATCATTGGTGTTTTAAGGAGCTCGCATTATTTATCATTATGATTTATAATGATATAGACTAATCATTGCTGTTTGATCAAAAAAACAACTAAGGTCAAACTCCAACTCGAACCCCAGACTTATTCACTCCTGACTGCTCTTATCCGTCTCACTCTCACTTTGAATGAAAACACCAATGATTATTCATTATATGTCATATCTTATCCGTCTCAGCAAAATTTTTCATAATTTGATTTCAAGTTAGTAACTTCTATTTTTTTCTTTTTTCTTCTTCCTTTCGTGTCGAAAGAAGAAGAGTTGAGTAAATTCAAAATTCAAGGGATTAATGGTTAATATAATTATTAATCATTAGTGTTCAAAGTGAGAGTGAGACCGATAAGAATGTGCAGTCAGAAGTGAATCACCATGGCAGGACAAAGTCAACGGATAGCCCGGAAGGTAGTTCGTGCACTAAAGCAGTCTCAATCAGGAGATTAAAGAAAAGCCAGTAGTTCTGTTCGCGAGGAGCAAAGAAGAATAGATAGAATGGAGTCAACTAACTTTCATTATAGCTTTCCATTCATACTCCCCGATTTCTAGCTTCCCTTGCATTGCCAGGTATGAGTGGTTTTGTTGCAGAATTTATAATATTGTGGGGCATAATTACCAGTCAATGATTAATATATTCATTATTCATTATATGTCATATCTTATCCGTCTCACTATCACTTTGAATGAAAACACCAATGATTAATTGAATTAAAATAACAATGATTAGTATATTCATTTTTTGATATTTTGGACCCTGGGGATCGACCGAACCGCACTCCTTCATATACGTCAAGAGTCCATTGATGAGAAGGGGCTGGGGAAAGCTTGAACCCAATTCCTACAGTGATGAATATTGATAGTTATTTACTGAATCGGTGGATAGAAGCATACTCTGGATCGGAATCGTGAGGAGTACTCCTTGATCATTTCTACCAATTTAAAGCCCCCAATTTGAATTCCTTTTATGCGCATAAAAAGACTTTTGAATAACATCTGATGGTATTTAACATCCAAAAAATGGCCAAATAAAATGCGTCCCAAGCCGAAATATCACAAGTACCGCCTCGTCGCCCTTTCTTGTTCAAAACGAAGAGTTTCGTTGTTCTTATTTTCTTCTTGTTCCAAAGTTGTATAAATTGAATTAATCAACTCCAATTAACTCCTTAAAACACCAATGATTAGTCTATATCATTATAGACTATGAATGATAAAAAACAACCAAGCAAAAAAAGAAAGGCCTTGGTTGTTTTTTTGATCATATTGTTATATAATAATTAATGATTAATATATTCATTAATCATTAGTGTTTAAAGTGAGAGTGGAGTGAAGAAGTCCGGGGTTCGAGTTGTAGTTTGGTAGTTTGATCGTAATTGTTTTAATGGAAATGAATATTGTCATTATGATGGGCAAATTGCAGTTTAGTTACCCATGTTTTATCAGTTTTTGCAATTTGGTTCTCAAGAGTGTAAAAGTTGCAAACTCATTCCCAACATTGTCAATTTGTTGCAATTCAATGTAAATCCAGTTAAAAACTAACTTTCGTTAACAATTAAGGACATATGGCTAACACATGAATAAAGGAGGGGCAAGATGGACATTTTTCATAGGGCAAATTGCAGTTTGGTTACCTATGTTTTGTCAATATTTGCAATTTGGTTATTATGATTATGATTATTATGATTATTATTATTATAATTATTATGATTATTATTATTATGATTATTATGATTATTATGATTATTATTATTATTATTATTATTATGATTATTATTATTATTATTATTATGATTATTATTATGATTATTATTATTATTATTATTATTATTGTTATTATTATTATTATGATCATTATGATTATTATTATTATTATTATGATTATTATTATTATTATTATAATTATTATGATTAAGATTATTATGATTAAGATTATTATTATAATAATAATCATAATAATCATAATAATAATAACAATAATAATAATCTTAATCATAATAATAATAATAATAATAATAATAATAATAATAATAATAATAACAATAATAATAATAATAATAATAATAATAATAATAATGCATGCATAATTATGTATTATTGTCTAAAAATTTATGAATCATTTTGATTTAACGAGGAAAATTGATTTGTTCCTCTCCTTTTAAAATACTGTTATTGTCTTATAAAGTAATACATAATGAAATTCGGAAGTGAGTTTTGCTAAACAAAAAGAAAAATAAAATACTGAAGTTTCTTGAAATTATTTTCTTTTATATTATGACCTTTTTATTGGATTACAAAAGTGCTGTATAGGAGTAATATTTTATATTAGATCAAGAAGAACAATTTTTATTACTACTTCTACTTAAACACCCGTTTAATGTTTTTTTTTTTTTTTTAAAAAAACAACTTGTTTAATGTATACTCCCTCCGTCCCACAATAATATGTAAACTTTCTATTTTGGGCGTCCCACAATAATATCTAACTTTTCCTAAATGAAAAGGAATCTTTACTATTCCCTCCACTCATTCTCTCTCCTACATTATTTTAATACTCACATCACCATTATAATTTACTATTCTCTCCACTCATTCTCTCTCCTATTTTATTTTCACACTCACAACACTTTCAATATAATATTTCCTCCTTAATCCCCGTGCAAAACCCAAAAGTCCATAAATCTATGGGACGGAGGGAGTAATTTGTTAGGGGTTAGGAAGGCGGCCCGAAAGCTGAGACATCCACGTAATTAATTAGTCATATTATTAAGTTAAATGTGCTGTGTTGACAGGTCAAATAGTCTTTAATCATGTGTTTATTTATTTATGATTATTATTATTATTATTATTATTATTATTATTATTATTATTATTATTATTATTATTATTATTATGATTATTATTATTATTATTATTGTTATAATTATGATTATTATGATTATTATTATTATTATGATTATTATTATTATTATTATTATTATTATTATTATTATTATTATTATGATTATTATTATTATTATTATTATTATTAGGGAGAGTGACCGGGAAGTTCCAAAAAAGTATCATAATGTCCAAAAAGTTTCTTCACCATGTTGTATAAATAATAATAATAATAATAATAATCATAATAATCATAATAATAATAATCATAATAATAATAATAATAATCATAATAATCATAATCATAATAATCAAATTGCAAATATTGACAAAACACAGGTAACCAAACTGCAATTTGCCCTATGAAAAATGTCCATCTTGCCCCTCATTTATTCATGTGTTAGCCATATGTCCTTAATTGTTAACGAAAGTTAGTTTTTAACTGAATTTACTTTGAATTGCAACAAATTGATAATGTTGGGAATGAGTTTGCAACTTTTACACTCTTGGGAACCAAATTGCAAAAACTGATAAAACATGGGTAACTAAACTGCAATTTTCCCCATTATGATTTATAATGATATAGACTAATCATTGTTGTTTGAATGAAAAGTCAGAGTGAGAAGGATAAGAATTTTAATAATGAATATATTAATCATTGGTGTTCAAAGTGAGAGTGAGACGGATAAGATATGACATATAATGAATAATGAATATATTAATCATTGGTGTTTTCATTCAAAGTGAGACTGGTTCGAGTTGGAGTTTGACCTTGGTTGTTTTTTTTATCATATTGTTATATAATAATTAATGATTAATATATTAATTAATAATTAGTGTTCAAAGTGAGAGTGAGACGGATAAGAACAGTCAGGAGTGAATAACTCCGGGGTTCGAGTTGGAGTTTGACCTTGATTATTTTTTTTATCATATTGTTATATAATGATTAATGATTAATATATTAATTAATCCTTAGTGTTATTTTTCAATTAAGAAAACAAAAGAGACAAAATCTGAATTGATCAACTCTTTTACGAAAAGAAAAAATAGGACAACAAAGGTGAAATTGCTCTCAACGATTAATATATTTATTATTCATTATATGTCATATCTTATCCGTCTCAGTCTCACTTTGAATGAAAACACCAATGATTAATATATGACATATAATGAATAATAAATATATTAATCATTGGTGTTCAAAGTGAGAGTGAGACGGATAAGATATGACATATAATGAATAATGAAAGACAGAATGAATAAGGTCAAATTATTTGAAATAGGCCCTTGTAATGATGAACCAGTACGGACACACTTGCTCATAGAAAAGGCCTCAACCTTCCTCCTCCCCTCGTAACATGCAGAACCTCGTTGCACTCGATGAGTTCTTCCAAAGTTACTGGCCTCTGTTCTGCCCTAACGATCTCTTCGAGTATCCGTCTCACTCTCACTTTGAACACTAATGATTAATTAATATATTAATCATTAATCATTATATAACAATATGATCAAAAAAAATGCCATAAAGCTCATTTGGCCTGAATTGAAACGCGCCTGTTTTGAGATACAACATCGACTTTGGCTTGTTGCTGGTGTATTGGGCGCTGCTTTGCTATGCGCTATTCATGGTGCTACCATAGAAAATACTTTATTTGAGGATGGTGATGGCGCAAATACATTCCGTGCTGTACCTGTATCATCTGATGGACTAGGATCTGATGAAATAGGAATAGGATGAATTGAGACAGTATTGTGTAAATGTAAAAACAGTCAGTCAAAATAATTAATGAATTTGAATGAAACTTGATCTTATCAATCGTTGAAAAAATAAAATGAAAGGGAATGAATAATGAATATATTAATCATTGGTGTTTTCATTCAAAGTGAGAGTGAGACGGATAAGAGCAGTCAGGAGTGAATGATTAGTCTATATCATTATATATCATAATGATATATAATTCAAACTCCTTAAAACACCAATGATTAGTTTATATCATTATAGACTATGAATGATAAAAAGGATTAATTAATATATTAATCATTAATCATTACTCCCTCCGTCCCACTATACTTGACACTTCTTTCCATTTTGGGCCGTCCCACTATACTTGACACCTTTCAAAAATAACCAAGTTTTTATATTTTTATATTCACTCTACCCCACCACTCATTCTCTCTCTTCATTTTCCACCACTCAATTTATTCAACCAACACTACTATTTACCCCACTCATTCTCTCTCTTCATTTTCTACCACACATTTTTTTTATTTTATTCTTTTTTCTTAGTTTTTGAACCCATCCCTTGGGTGTCAACTATAGTGGGACGGAGGGAGTATATAACAATATGATCAAAAAAACAACCAAGGTCAAACTCCAACTCGAACCCCGAAATTTGCACCTACTTTCCATCTTCGAGAACGTTCGAAAAATGATACTAAATCTCGTCGGTAAGAAGAGTTAATAATATTATAGGTACTTAGAATTGATTAGTAAGAGGAGACCTTTATGTTCCAGAAGAAAAAAACAGAAGTATACGCTTTAGGTCAAACATTGGTGTTTTCATTCAAAGTGAGAGTGAGACGGATAAGATATGACATATAATGAATAATGAATATATTAATCATTGGTGTTTTCATTCAAAGAAGACTCAAGTTTGGGCTTTGACGAATGTCAAATTTGCACCAGCTGTTGGGTGGAAGAGTCGGACATAAAAAGTTTGAGCGAATTTGAAGACGCTTATCCTCCGGTTGATCGTAGAGCCGCAATACTAGGTAAGACTTCATGTTGTGGGCCAGCTCGACAGCGTATCGCTTCAGAGCTCCGGCAATGGGAGATGAAATTCAAAAACAAGTTCAAAAACAAGTTCAAAAAATGGGAGACGATATTCAAAAAAGGGTGGACGATTAATATATTCATTATTCATTATATGTCATATCTTATCCGTCTCACTCTCACTTTGAACACCAATGATTAATATATTTCGCAACGCTACATAAAAGCTTCGACGGAAACTCTCGGCCAAAAAACTTTCCAACTGCTCTCGAGTTTTGAAGCAATGTAAAAACCTCAAACTTTTTATGTTTCATTTTTCCATCATCAGAAAAATAGCCTTCCATATCCATTAGATGGTTTCGCAACGCTACATAAAAGCTTCGACGGAAACTCTCGGCCAAAAAACTTTCCAACTGCTCTCGAGTTTTAAAGCAATGTAAAAACCTCCACGGTGCTCGTTTTTCGAATTATGAGGCATGGCTAAGCGATCCGACTCACATTGGGCCTAATCATTGCTGTTTGAATGAAAAGTCAGAGTGAGAAGGATAAGAATTTTCACTCAGAAGTCAAAAGTTCAGGGTTCGGGTTGGGGAGAAATCATTGGTGTTCAAACTGAGAGTGAGACGGATAAGATATGACATATAATGAATAATGAATATATTAGCGATGCTTATGCCTATTTTTTCTCGATAGGATTCCCATCATTTGTAGTCTCCGGCGAAGGAGATAAGGGCGAGGGACCGTCATTGACTTTGGTTTGGCTGGCCTTTAGCTATCCCATGGATCAAAGCTTTTACCTGGACCACCCTCATTCTTCCACTTGGACAGCCCTTTGCTCCCATTTATCTATTTTTGAAACCGGAATTAAAGTAGTCGATCTTTTAACCCCTTATCGCCGTGGAGGAAAAATCAAATGAGTTGGTTACAGCGGCTGTACGAGAGCGGGCCTCACACTCGGCCATCTCTCCCAAGAAAGTTTGAATCAAAAAAGAAAAAAAGAATGAAAAAGAAAGTTCGAATCAAAAAAGAAATCAAGAATGAAAAAGAAAGTTCGAATCATTAATTCGGATTGGCTGAGGTAAAAAAAACCCACAACCCCTTGGGGTTATCCTGCACTTGGAAGAAGAACTAGAAAAAGAAAAAAATATAGTATGAGATGAAAGTATCCTATACGGTTCTGAGAGGGGGAATCGCACCTATCTCAATAAAGTCTATGATTGGTTTGAAGAGCGTCTCGAGATTCAGGCGTTAAGAAATTGCAGCCTTCCAAATATGAACTGGCCAATCCATGGGTATACCATGAAGTTACAAAGGTTGTACCTGTGGAGGCAGCATTTTGAAGGATCAACACTCTGTTCCCCCGAGTTCCATAATAGGCATTTTTTTCTCGCGACGAATTTACAATTACTTGAAAATCTTTTTTATAGTAAGAGCCCAAGGGGCAATTATGTCTGGCGATACATCTACCTTCGCCGCAGTCTTCCAACTTTTAGGGGTCGAGATGAATGTACTCGATGAGGGCCTTTTTTGCTTATTTTGCTTTTAAACCTATCTATCAATTTTTGAACAAGGGCCTTCGCCTGGCTAAACTTGATATAAATATCCAGTCTACTTTTTCTGAAGTCATAAAAAAGAGGGGAATGAATAACAAAAGGGTCAATCCATCTTAAAGAAACCAACTCGAACCCCGGAGTTATTCACTCCTGACTGCACATTCTTATCCGTCTCACTCTCTAGTTCCAGCCACCAATAGCTTTCACCTTTCCCAGGCAGACTCAACAAGCCCCTCCTCGGGCGGATTCCTCCTTTTGCTCCTCAGCCTACGGGGTATTAGCAGCCATTACAGCTGTATATTCATTATTCATTATATGTCATATCTTATCCGTCTCACTCTCACTTTGAACACCAATGATTAATATATTCATTATTCATTATATGTCATATCTTATTCGTCTCGCTTTGACAGTAAGCCATTTCTATTGCATTCTATCCCATCGTATCACATTTGATTGACTCTTTTACGAAAAGAAAAAATAGGACAACAAAGGTCAAATTTCTCCCCAACCCGAACAGTTGGTGGCGAACTTGCTTTGGGGAAAAACACTTTTGACTTCTGAGTGAAAATTCTTATCCTTCTCACTCTGACTTTTCATTCAAACAGCAATGATTATGGGGAGTTGTGAGACTATCTAATGGATATCAATGGCAATTTTTCTGATGATGGAAAAATGAATTTAGGTGATTGATTTAGAAGACACGAACATGCCACGAGAATCGTCTCGAAAATCAAGAAAAATTCTGAGGACTCGAGTTTGGGCTATGACGAATGAAAAATAGGACAACAAAGGTCAAATTTCTCTCCAATTCGAACCCATGACTTATTGACTCCGCTTCGCACTTGGCTACCCAGCGTTTATCGTGGGCACGATAACTGGTACACCAGAGGTGCATTGAAAGAATGGATTCATCTCACAATCAACCATTGGGAAATCCAAAATTTGCGCCCCTTTCTTTCTATCTTTTCAATTTGAAGTCCAATCTATCTCAAAAAAAAAAATAGATAAATACAGACTTGTTAGAATTGACACTTTAGATTGAGATAGATCATATATTCGGATCTTACGCCACCGGGGACCGGCTCTATGAGCACCTTTGGGAGGTGCTTTCTCGATCAACTATCTGACTTGAATGAAGAAAGACTATATATTAAAGCCACTACTCGCTCCTACTCGAGACTACATTAATAAGTGAGGAGTAGGGCGCGACTTGTACGGAGAGGAGGGCAGTTCTCTTTTCCATGCATTGGGACCCTTTGAATCTTCCAAAAACCTTTGCAAGCTTTAGATTGATGTAAAAACTACTTTTAAGGCTATATTCAGATCTCAATTAACCGTTCTTAGATGGAACTGCTTCGTCTTATTTACATAGAACAGAGTAATAGTACGGGTTTTTAGAGTTAGCTCCCCCTCGCGGGACCGCGGCCCTTTATCCCGTCCATTGTAGCACGTGTGTCGCCCATTATGATTTTTCGAGTTTGGGATATGACGAATGTCAATTTTGCAACAGTTGTTGGGTGGAAGAGCCGGGCATAAAAAATTTGAGCTTTGGGCGGTCCGGGGGGGACCACCATGGCTCCTCTCTTCTCGAGAATCCATACATCCCTTATCAGTGTATGGACAGCTATCTCTCGAGCACAGGTTTAGGTTCGGCCTCAATGGGAAGAACATGGGGACTAGTTGAAGTAATGTACCTCCCACTATTGGGAGGCCTATTACTTCAATTGCAATTGAGATAATGAAAAATCGAAGCCGAAGACATTTTGAAAAAAGCTATTCAAAAACAAGAGCTTAGAATCCTTAGAAAAGACAGTAGGGTGTTAGAAAAGTCCTTCCGAAAGGGGCAGCAAAAATTTCAACCAACTCCCGTATTAATAGACGGTTTTGATAGCGTTTAAAATCGTCAGAACCAAAATCTCACTCTCACTTTGAACACCAATGATTAATAGAAAAGGTCGCAAACTCTCGCAATCACCAATGGGAGAGCCCAAACTCGTCTTTTTCTTAAAGAATCATGCCCTTCTGAATGGTTTTGTGATTGAATCACTCCCCTTTGGTTATGGGTCAAACCATACGATTTATCCGAAAAGGGCATCATAACTACGTTTTTATGTCTAACAGGATTCTTAGTCACTCGTTGGATTTATTCAGGCCATTTTCCACCTATCCCAATTTTTATTTTGCTAGGCCCATCGCTAAAAAACCCACTTTATTACGATTACGAGGTTTATTCGAATATGAAATAGAATTAGAAATCTAGAGGATATGGAATCCAATTCACTAAGTATAAGAAAAAGAAATCCTTAAATCAATATCGACAGTTGGAATACCCTTGATGGACTGAAATAGGTCATTTATGGATACAAATAGAGTTCTTGAGTCTCAAATGATATCAGAAGCATTTTCGGTCATTATGGAAATTCCATTTTCTCTAAGATTACTATCTTGGCTAGAAAAGTTTGAAAAGAATCGTCTTGAAAATCAAGAAATATTATGAGAACTCAAGTTTGGGCTTTGACGAATGTCAAATTTGCACCAGCTGTTGGGTGGAAGAGTCGGACATAAAAAGTTCACTTTGAACACCAATAATTAATATATCCATTATTCATTATATGTCATATCTTATCCGTCTCAGTCTCACTTTGAATGAAAACACCAATGATTAATATATTCATTATTCAAATGGGAGAAAAATACGGATCAAAGCCTTATTTATTTTACCCTTAGGTTAATTTACGTCCCCGAAAGTGGGCAAAGTTGTCCGCACCTTACCTTAGTCTAATCTTTCTTTTCTTTTCGTTAGGTCTAAGTCTGACGAGAATAATATTCCATCCCGAACTTGGTGGTGAAACTCTACTGCGGTGACGATACTGTAGGGGAGGTCCTGCTTCATTATATGTCATATCTTATCCGTCTCAGTCTCACTTTGAATGAAAACACCAATGATTAATATATTCATTATTCATTATATGTCATATCTTATCATCCTCAGAAAAAAAGCGATCGATATCTGTTAGATACTCTCGCAACTCCGCATAAAAGGTTCGACGGAAACTCTCGGCCAAAAAACTTTCCAACTGATCTGGAGTCATTAATCATTAGTGTTCAAAGTGAGAGTGAGACGGATAAGAATGTGCAGTCAGGAGTGAATAACTCCGGGGTTCGAGTTGTAGTTTGACCTTGGTTGTTTTTTTGATCGTATTGTTATATAATGATTAATGATTAATATATTAATTAATCATTAGTGTTCAAAGTGAGAGTGAGACGGATAAGAATGTGCAGTGAGGAGTGAATAACTCTGGGGTTCGAATTGTACAGGGAAGGAATGGGAAATCATCAAGGATTACTTCTTTGTCGGCGAAACGAAAGGCTAAATAGCGCCAGTGATTCTCTGAGAAATCAAAAAACTTGATTTCCAACGTGCACCTTCTCGCTAACGATCGGCCTTCTTTTCTTCTTGCAAGACCTAGGGCTTCAGACCGAGAATTCAACCTAGCCAACTCTCTTTCCTGAGCCATTAAAGCAATGCACCCTCGCTAATCCAATGGTCTTTATATTACCTTCGATGTCTCTTAGAACCCACCAGAACCTCCTCTCCGTCCTGCTATTCAGCAGGTATACACCCATCGATCACGTCCTTCTCCTCCTACAGGTACCAGTACCTCAGCCTTCTTGCCAATTGACTTCTAGCTTTTAGGTTCGAAACTATTTCACCTCTGATTCCCATCCTCGGCCTCGAGTGGCCTTTAACTTCGCGAACTGGGAATGCACTTATATAAAGATTTAGAAAATGGGTCCGCTAGATAGACATTAGCGAATAGCACCTTTTGATGAGAGATATGAACAAGAAGCTTCGAGAAAACTAGTCTTTCTTTTGCTCTCCACCTTTACCGTTTTGTTGCATCGATTTCCCCTTTGTTTGTGCGAATGAGTAGGTTTTTCCATGTCATATACCACTCTTCCGGTCGAGTATAAAGCACCCTTCTTACGTCGATACTTCCACATAGTATGGGTAACGTAGGAGACATCTCTATTTTTCCCCATGTACGAATGAAGGTACAGATCAACGATCCAATTGATCTGGGACCCGAGGCATAGCAATCAGAGGCGTAGCGCATAGTATGTTGGAAGGTTCTTATAAAACAACTAAAGGCCTTTCATAGTCTCCCCGGGGGTGTGGTGCCTGCGTCTCGGAAAGCACGGACGAGCCACATGCAGGGAAACTTGCACGTGTGGTTTTGGCCGGGGATCCCGGTATACTGTACACGCGAGAAAGGGGGACCACCCTCTAAGCCTAAGTATTCCTCAATGACCGATAGCATACAAGTACCGTGAGGGAAAGGTGAAGATTGAAAGAAGTTGCTTTCCAGTGGCTTCTCTTCCCTCGTGATTCTAGTTTCTGCACCCCCGCTCCGATACTCGCGAACCACGGGAGCGCCTAGCACCCAGAGGAGCAAAGCTCATTTTCCTTTCATTGGAAAGCGGCGCGTAAAAAAGGGCTGGATAAACGGACCCCTCGAGGGCTACTTAAGCCACTTTTGTGCAAACCAGAAGGACTGGAGCTCTTGGATGTTGCTGAGTGCTGCTATAACTTAACAACCAAAAAGCTCCGCGTCGAACTTCAGCCCCTTCGAGTTGGCCCTCGCTGGTTTTTGGAATTCGACATCAGGAAGTGTTTTCACACCATCGACCGACATCGCGGGTCCACGATCGGCTTCTGCCTATTCCTTGTGATCTGGGAGCAACTATTAGTCAAATGTCACAATTTTCAGTCAGAAGTCAAAAGTTCGGGGTTCGGGTTGGGGAGAAATTTGACCTTTGTTGTCCTATTTTTTCTTTTCATAAAAGAGTTGATCAATTCAGATTTTGTCTTTCTTTTTTTTTGCTCGGTTGTTTTTTAGGATAAGATATGACATATAATGAATAATGAATATATTAACCATTGGTGTTCAAAGTGAGAGTGAGACGCTAACATTTCGCTCCTCCCTTGACTCCGAAATAGGCATCTAATCTCAAAAGAGGCTTTCTTAAATGTAGCTGGATAAGACTTCTGTTTGCACCCGACACTTGAGTTCATTTCCTTTTGGTTTAATATGGTATCGATAGCAATAGCAGTTTTTCCAAGAAAGAATTACTTCTACTAAAAAGGGGTCGAAGAAAGCATAATCGCAGAAAGAATCTTACAGCAACGGTGACCGGCTTCGCGAGACCGAAGCCTAACGCACGGCGAAGCTCTTTTGGGCGCCGTTCCTCATCGTATCAGATCGACGTCCTAATCCTAAATTATGGTACAGCTAGATGCTGGTTCGCTGGCTGGTCTTTGATATAGACTAATCATTGCTGTTTGAATGAAAAGTCAGAGTGAGAAAGATAAGAATTTTCAGTCAGAAGTCAAAAGTTCAGGGTTCGGGTTGGGGTTGGGGAGAAATTTGACCTTTGTTGTTCGAGATGCTAATCTCAGAATTCGCCGAAGTCGATTAAGCAAGTCGACCATTTATGGAATACGTTCAGTCGTTCCTTCCTTCCTTATAGAGGGAATGACGAACCTTTGCGCTGTGCGCACTGTTCCATATTTTTTTGCATTTTTGATTGCCTTTTCCCCGAAGGGAGGGGGACATAACATAGTCAGAGTCTAGTCTTTTCCAATGCAATAAAGTTCAGTGGGATATTTCATTCCCATTTTTCGACCAAGAACGCTTGCGAAAACTTTTGCATCGCCGAATTTCATTTGGTGTATCCTACTGTGTATCATTAACTCTTTCTTTTATTTGATTATAGGAAGAGCGACTGGCTGTTTTAGAGATTTATAAAGCCGCGAATGTGGTTCCGGACGTAAGGTGGACATGGTTGAGCACCACGATCTCCCACGGCGGGACGACCATTTCGGACCTTATTCCACCGAAAACCAAAAGGAGTGGATCAAGGTCCTATAATATGGGACATTCCATTTCTTCCCCGTTTTGCTTTTACCAGTTATCATAATTCGCCCTCGAATTTTTTTTTTTTGAATTTTTAAAAAAGAATGGAAATATCCATTTCCATTAAAACAACTACGATCAAACTACCAAACTACAATGAGGATCAAAAGAACCACGAACAAGAAAGGTGGCCTAGCTATCAAGTCACGATCCGGTGGCGGTCTCAAGGATAGAGGTGGTATCGTATATAAGAGAACGGTCACATTTAGGAGTCGATCTTAGCTTCCTACTTTACTTAGCCGGCGCCCACTGGGGCTAGGAAGTAAGCCCCACAACCCAAAGCGGCGAAGAACAAATAGAATTTGCTACAAAAGCCGGGGAAAGAATTCTGGTATTCCAGATCGGTCAATCAAGATGATCCTCCGTTATTCCCATTTCCGTTCACGAACAAGCAAGTCTTGACTCCCGGTCCATAACTCAGTTTTCCCGTTCTAGGCTTTTAGAGAAAGTTCAATCTCTTGTTCAGGGGGAAGGGTATGAAACAGGTCATAAAGCAAGGGCTGCTTCATCCGCCCTGAAGGAGACTATACTTCTTTAGATAGAAAACCCCGCTTCGCTCCCTTCGCACTCGTTTACCGGTTGCTCTTTTCAAATCGCCCCGCGAAGACAGACGTTCAGAAAGGTTCTCGAGATTCTCAATCGCTCTTTTTTAGTGGGGAGGAATAGTATGGGGAGCAGTTATGTTCAGTTCAGCAATTATGAAAAGTAAGCCGACTAATATGTATATCGAGAGGCTGCTGCAACTGTCATTTTTTTAAGAGATGAACATTACCATATTTGAATGGTGCATGATACACATCGGTATTCCAGTGCATTTTGCCTTCGGAATCAGAACAAATCTTTCCCTCGCTAAAGCTTGACTCTTTTCCTTATTCTCCTCGAAATTCAACATTTTAGAAAACAAGTTCGGGATTGATTTACCGCAAAATAAGGTTTCAATCTAATGAATTGATTTCCACTTATTTTTCGAAAAAGGCCAAAATCGGAATCAATTAAGAATTTTATTAAACTTTCATTTTTTGCCAGTTGGTATTCCGAAGAGATGCAACCCATGACATAAATTGGCTAGTTATCCGTAATCCTTATAAGGAATTCAATTGTTTGGGCATTTTTACCTTGGTTGTTTTTTTGATCATATTGTTATATAATGATTAATATATTTATTAATCATTAGTGTTCAAAGTGGGCAGGGCGGCACAACCCCCAACCAAGGGAGTGCTTACGTCCAGTATGTCTCCCCCTTATTCCTGACATGCTATGGTGCCCCGGGGTGGGTAGGAGCGGGTCGACCTGAGATAATAAGCTCATGAGCTTGGTCTTACTTCACCGTCTAGAAACGAAAGAAGACTTCCATCTTCAAGTTTCACTCAGTCAGACGTAGCTCCCTTCTTTTTGGGTGTGAAGCGGTGTCAAACCAAAATACCCAACAAGCATTAGCTCTCCCTGAAACTCCCTCGTGGAAGTGAAAGATACCTGTTCGGTAAACACGACCCCGGAAATCCAGAAATGCTGGATAGTAGAAATTATATCCGTCGTAGGCATTAGCAAGATCTAAAATTGTAGTTTCGTAACGAGCTCGCTGCATATTTTTTTCGATTTTGCGCCACAAAGGAGCTCGGGGATTCAACCCCAATATTCCATCCCGGACCCCTCACGAATAGAATAAATAACGACTTTCAAACTTTTACGAGAAGGTTTTATCGAAAACGTGAGAAAACATCGCGAAAACAACAAATCTTTTTTGGTTTTAACCCTAAAAAGGAATCGGTAAACGGTCGTATAGTAGATATACCAAGTTATCGCTGTAAACCCCGAGATACTATTACGGCAAAGGATAAACAAAATTCTAAAGCTCTGATTCAAAATTCTCTCGCTTTATTGCCTCAGAAGAAATTGAACGTGCCACCCCATTTAACTCTGAAACAAAACCTGGTTTGTTTTTTTTATGTGTCATAATAGTCTATTTTTTTGAATTTTTAAACAATAATGAAAATATTCATTTCCATTAAAACAATTACGATTGAACTACCAAACTACAAGTCAAACCCCGGACTTCTTCACTCGACTGCACATTCTTATCCGTCTCACTCTCACTTTGAACACTAATGATTAATTAATATATTAATCATTAATCATTATATAACAATATGATCAAAAAAACAACCAAGCAAAAAAAGAAAGACAAAATCTGAATTGATCAACTCTTTTACGAAAAGAAAAAATAGGACAACAAAGGTCAAATTTCTCCCCAACCCGAACCATGAACTTTTGACTTCTGACGGAATATGCTATTGGCTTAGCCATTTTCGTTATTAGTTTCGCAACGCTACATAAAAGCTTCGACGGAAACTCTCGGCCAAAAAACTTTCCAACTGCTCTCGAGTTTTGAAGCAATGTAAAAACCTCAAACTTTTTATGTCCGACTCTTCCACCCAACAGTTGGTGCAAATTTGACATTCATCATAGCCCAAACTCGAGTCCTCAGAATTTTTCTTGATTTTCGAGACGATTTGGAAGATATAAT
>JAFEMH010002255.1:0-315000 GCA_022495995.1 Adenophora triphylla var. japonica | reverse complement strand
GCGCCCAATAACACAATCACTTTTACTGTAAAATACATACACGGACACTTCTTGTAACTAGCGCTAATTTTTATCATTGTAATGCTCGTGTTAGTGTTTTTGAGTGACAAATACATGAACTGACACTCCTTGTTATTAACACTTGTTATATAGTTTCATGCCAGTGATAGTGTTTTTGAGTGCCAGATATATGTGCTGACACGCCTTATAACCCACACTAACAGTGCGTGCGAAGTTTCAGTTATTTACAAAAATGTCACAACGTCTTTTAAAATAAGTGTCAGTTATTTACAAAAATGTCACTGCGCATTTTTAAAACACGTTTACTCTAAGCTTATGGTAAAACACATTTTCATAAGAACAACTCGTTTTACACCGTAGGTCCGATTATTTTACAAGTGTCTTATAGTATGTTATAACTTGTTAACTAGAGTCATTAGTTTTTTTTATAAGAACAACACGTTTACTCTAAGTTTTTATTAAATGAAAAGTTTTTTTTTTTCTAAAATTTTGTCAATTAATTAATCGATTATTGATTGTTTTAAGTTGTTAACTAGAGTCACTAGTTTTGAGAATTGTTATTCATCCCCACACAATTAATTAATACTCCCATAATATAATTTTCAAAAAAAATTGCCATTAACTGAAATGACTCTATTACCCTTCATTACAATGTTGTACACCCACAATTGGATTTCTTCTATATTACTTACCTGACTACTAAATACACGCGCAAAATTTACATCCCCATTAAACCATAAAAACTTACCTTTCTTTACCGCCCCTTCTACTCCATCATCGGTAAATAAAAACAAAAACAGAAAGCTCTGCCTCACTTCCTCCCATCAAGTTTACAAAATTCTCTATTCAAGTTTACTATATTGCGTTAAAGTTCAAGTATGGATGGAACAACACCTGATGATTAAGGCGTAAATGTAAGTATTTTGAACACTACTCTAAGGGTTTTTGCTTTGTCTTAAAAAAATCATCGTGCCTACGATTCGGTCATTAGTTGCCGAACATATTTGAATTGTTTGGTAACTGTTGACTGAACATTCTTACATAGTTTGACTGGTGCCTACCGAACATTGGAATGATGTTCAATCACTACCAGCCGAACATTTGAACAATGTTCAGACAATATTGGTCGAATATTTGAATAACGTTCGGAGAGTATCGGGCGAACATTTTAAACTGTATTAAACACCGGTCGTTGAACATTTTGAAATTATTCAAACAGACGTGGTCCCTTTTGAAATTGTTCCCCCATTCTTTTTCGAACATGACACATGTAAGATAACTTTTTTTTTGAATATCTATTTGCAATATACAAACCATATTCAGACGATCATGAAATTGTTGAATTTGAAGATGTGATTCCAGACTTCACACATGTGTTCACAATGCCATTGTACTTTATTTCTTGGGAGAGATTGTATGAATGGGTGCGTGCTAAAGGAATGGAGAATGGTTTTGTTATTGTGATTGGAAAGTCTGACAATGGGTGTCGTAATAAGAAACCTTGAATGACTTTAACTTGTGAACGTAGCGACATTTATCGTGAGTCAAAGAAAGTCTCCCAAATGTCAAAAGCAGCAGTTCAAAATCATGTTGGAAACGCAGAGGGAAAGAAATCTAAGAAAAATAGAGATAGTGGAACAACGAAATGTGGATTTCCATTCAAGTTGATGGCTAGGCAAGTCAATTATGAAGGTGAATGGCAATTGGAAGTAGGATGTGGGGTTCATTATCATCCTATTGCAGATTCTATAGTGGGTCACTCTTTTGCCGGTAAAAAGGTGAAACCAAAGGAGGAGCATGTCGTAGATATGTCACACGCGAATAGCCGTACAAAGGATATTCTTTTTAGCTTAAAAGAGAAATTCTCAAAGAACAAGTCCACGATTCAGACTGTTTCTAATGTACGCGGGAAAAACAAAGTAAATGTGCGAGCAGGTCGATCAGAAGTACAACAACTCATGTTTAAATTGAACGAGCATAGTTATTATCATCTTTTCAGACGATGCGAGAAGACGGACACAATTAAGGATTTGTTTTTTGCTCACCCATGTAGCATAGATTTGATGCGTGCTTTTCCATATGTCATATTTTGATGGATTGCACTTACAAAACTAATAGGTACAAGTTACCTTTGCTAGAAATTGTAGGCGTGACATCAATACAAATGACCTTCTTCATTCCTGCCGGATACTTAGAGTTTGAGAAAGAAGACAACTGCACTTGGGCTTTGACAATATTGAATAAACTTATGGATCTGTCATGCCTTCCTAATGTTATTAACACAAATAGAGAACTTGCTTTGATGAATGCAATTCGTACAACTTTTCCTGCATCAAACCATTTTTATTGTCGGTGGCATATTAACAAAAACATTCTTGCAAACTGCAAGAAAATTTTGGGTAAGAAAGAGAAGTGTGATGGTTTCAATCTTACTTGGAATCTATTGGTTGCTTCAGAGTCAGAAACAAGATTTAATGACTGGATATATCGATTAATGAAGATTTCAAAGAATTCCCAACCGCTGTTAAGTATGCCATGTAACAATGGATTGAACCATACAAAGAAAGGTTTGTATCTTGTTGGACTGATAAGGTTATAAACTTTGACAACTTGACAACAAACAAGTATAACTAACAAGCTTTATTTTCAATATTTCATATATTTTGTTAAAGACTTGATAATTAAATATGTAACTTATGCTACTAGTATTTCAGGGCGAAGAGTCAACATACCTTGTTGAAAAAACAACTTGGATCGAGCGATAGATTGTTTGACACATGCTAGGTTCAAATTCATAAACTTATTATTGCAATTACGCACTCATTTGAGAAAAGTAAGACTAAAGTGCAACATATATTCAACTCAAGTCTGTTAACTGAGCTAAGAGGTATGGTGTCGGAGCATGCATTGGGTTTGATACACGAACAAATCAAGTTTCTAGGTGATAATGGGGTAGATGCTTTGTTATGTTGGTGTTATTTGAGATCGGTATACGGATTTCCTTGTCCACATGAGCTTACAGATTATATCAGATTGGGGGATCCCATCCCACTTAATGATGTTCATGCTTTTTGGCAAAATTTAGACGCCTTGCCGATTATATGCCCTAATGGTGACTTTTGAACTGCTGCTTTAGACATTTGGGAGACTTTCTTTGACTCACGATAAATGCCGCTATTTTTACAAGTTAAAGTCATTTGAGGTTTCGTATTACGGCACCCGTTGTCAGACTTACCAATCACAATAACAAAACCATTCTTCATTTCTTTAGCACGCACCCATTCATACAATCTCTCCTAAGAAATAAAATAAAATGGCATTGTGAACACATGTGTGAAGCTTGGAATCGCATATTCAAATTCAACAATTTAATGATCGTCTGAATATGCGTTTGTATACTGCAAATATATTTAAAAAAAAAGTTACCTTACATGCGTAATGTTCGAAAAAGAGTGGGGGGACAATTTCAAAATGGACCACGTCTGGTTGAACAATTTCAAAATGTTCAACCATCGATGTTTAATACAATTTAAAATGTTCGATCAATATTATTTGAACATCATTCAAATGTTCGGCCAATACTGTTCGAACATTATTCAAATGTTTGGCCAATACTGTCTGAACATAGTTCAAATGTTCGACTAATATTGGTTAAACATCATTCAAATGTTCGGTAGACAATGACCGAACTACGTAAAATTGTTCGGTCAACAATTATCAAACAATTCAAATATGTTCGGCAACTATTGACCGAATCGTAGCCATGGTGATTTTTTTTGAAGACAAAGCAAAAACCCTTGGAGTGTTCAAAATACTTACATTTACGCCTTGATGATCAAGTATTGTTCCATCCATACTTGATATTTAACGCATTATATTAAACTTGAATAGAGAATTTTGTAAACTTGATGGAAGGAAGTTAAGGAGAGTTTTTTTTTTTTTACTGATGATGGAGTAGAAAAGGCGGTAAATAAATGTAAGCTTTTAAGGTTTAATGTGAGTGAAAATTTAATGAATTTTGCGTGTGTATTTTGTAGATAGGTAAGTAATATCGAGTAAATTCAATTGCAGGTATACAACATCGTAGTGAACGGTAATAAAGTAATTTTAATTAATAATATTTTTTTGAATAACATTTATCTTAGTTTTCATAGTTTGCGAGTTGGAAAACAAACGTCTTAAGAGCACTAAAAGTAGAAAATTCACTTTCTTCCTCGGCCAGAGTTTCAAAAACCTTCTCAATCTCACAAAAATTCTACCGCTTACAGTCTCTTTTTCCTTACAGGTAATATGCCATGAATGTCTTAGAATTCAACTATTTATATGAATTTATGTTCATACGCACATACAAATAATTTTATTTTATTTTATGTTTGAATACAGAAAGAGGAAATGTTAATCAGATCTTTCCCTAAACCATCAATCCTCCGCCTATGTTGTTTCACTACCACCAGAAATGTTTTCTTTCCTTCAAATTCAAACCGCCCCCTCCTTTCTCTCCGGCCAAACCCACCCACCGGAGGTTGCTTTATTTCTTGATTTTACACCCTCCAATCCAATCAGCCATTAAATTACACTATTGTTCACCTAATTCTCCAATTGGGTTCTCTAATTTCTTGTCTATTTCGTGTTCTTTCAGTCGAATTGAAGATTAGGTCGACGACCCATCTGGCCGTTCGATCCATGTCATCGTCGCCGGTTGTGTTGACTGAGAAGAAGGTTGATAATTTGTTGACTGCAACCGAGGATGACCATGGTGGTGTCATTGTTGAAATGTCTACTGAGCCCCTGGAACCAAGTGTTTTTACTTCTTTACTCAGAGCTTCTCTTTCCCATTGGAAACAACAGGTAAATTGTTTCCATCTCACCATTCAAAGATTCAATCTTTTTCACTCCTGTTGTCGCACATATCAAAATTTTATATCATGCATACTCATATTTTCACCCGTATGCACTAAACTTGGCACTTTAGATGCTGAAAGTCAATCAATTGATATAACTATTGCAATGAAGTCATTGAATCAATTATGCAGTAATTCCTTACTCTTTTGGTTGTTGGTTGCTTTCGTTAGTTTGTGGCAACGCAGGCTTTAGTGACTACTTAAACAGTATGCAAGAATGCAGGGAAATGACATGATTTTTATTTGTTAATGCACTAATAATTTTTAGTAGGAAAAAATAAGTTTTGATTTCTTGTGATGATGAATCATAATACTGAAAAAATAAAAATAAACTAAGCACCAAAGGTTCCAAGCTTCAATTAGTGAGAGTTTGATATAATGTTTGAGATTGGCTTATGCATTTTCTTATTACGCTGTTCATGGATCCAATTGATTGTAGGAGATGATGAATCTAACCCACTGCATGCTCATCCCCAAAGAATGTTTTCAATTCTGTAGTTTGTGTTTGTCACTACTGGCTACATGAACAATTCGGAAGGCTTGACTAGACAGCTCATAGACCATTAGAGTTAAGGGCTTACATAACCACGGTTTTTTTGTTTCATACAGTTCCATACCAAAGTTCTTTCCATGCTTAGCTTGGCATGCATTTCTTTATCGGTGTTCTTTTTTTGCCCCTCCTTGTTCATATATTGAGGACAACTTTTTGCATATATAATGAGAAATTGAGAAGTCGTATTTGGACTCATAGAGATAGGAACAATTAGGAGTGGACAATAACATCTACGTTAAATATGAGTAATTAGGGCAAGTTCTTAGTTGACTTGAAAATGGGATGAGAAATCCAAATTTAGCGTGGACATCAAAAATAAAGAAATATATGAATGAGCGTGTTGTTGTCAAGATCCTTGACCAATATGCCAAAAGCCACATTATTCAAATGCATTAAATCAATTCTTTTAAACTTGAGTCTCCTACCTCAAATGAACCAAACCTAATTTCATACTTAGGAAACGTTGCACCCAGAATCATAACAACTGTGTGTGATGACCTTGCTTTGGATTGAATTGAGTGGTGGGAAAGGATTCATGTAGCTAACCCAAGTGATTGGGCTAAGGCCGAATTTAGTTGAGTTTGAGTTATAAGTAGTAAATACATCACAACATATTCTCTCTTAACAAGCTGTTTTTTCATTTCATTTCCTTTTATCACAAATATGTACTAAACAACATTTTTGATGTTTATGCAGGGCAAGAAGGGCATTTGGATCAAAGTGCCTATCAAGCTTGTAAATCTTGTTGAACCTGCTGTTAAGGTGATCATTTTTGCCTTAATAGAAATTACAATGCAACTAAAACTCAGGCTCACCTTGAGTAAAGTTCACAGGTCGAATTTGGGTTAATCAATTAACATCTTTCTTTATGTTGATCGGTGTTTGTTCAAAAATTTCAATAGTTAGGCATTGTTTATATTCATCTCTAGGGTTGATGTTTGAACCTTATGTTAAAACTGAGAAAGAGAGAAAGTAGGAAGGAAAATAATTCTTTCGTCTGATTTCTTTCTCCTATAAAAACCCTATATATATACAAAACAATCGAGAGTCCTAGTCAATGTAAACTAGAAAAGTATTCTATACAATCTCCTATTCAAACTATAATACTTTACACAATACAAACTCCTACCAAAATAAGGAAATCACAATATTCTCAAATCTGGAGAATCCTTCCCTGATCTGCCGCCAAACTGTAAGGCGCGGTCGCTCTGGATGGGGGGCGCGGTCGCGCCAATTCTCTGTACAAAATGTGCGTTCGTGTTCCTGCTGGAGCGGTCGCGCGGTCACATGACGTGCCCACGTCCTGTCCGTAATGTGCCCACGTTCTGTCCAACACCCCCCTCAAGTTGGAGCGTGAAGGTCGCAAAAGCCCAACTTGCCAAGTAATGTGTTAAACTGTCTAGCAACTAAAGCTTTGGTGAGAATGTCCGCTAGTTGAAAAGTCGTGGGAACAAATTGAGGTGTAATGAGACCTGATTTGACGCATTACAGACGAGATGACAATCCACTTCAATATGCTTGGTTCGTTTATGAGAAATCGGATTTCGGGCAATATGAAGAGCATATTGACTATCACAATGAATATTCATCGGAGTCTCATGTTTCACACCAAAAGAAAGAAGCAAACCATGTAACCATTTCAACTCACACGTAGTATTGGCCATAGATCGATATTCGGCTTCAGTCAAGTAACGTGAAACAGTATGTTGCTTTTTGGTCTTCGAGGAGACAGGCGAGTTTCCTAGAAACACGAAGTATGCCGTAAGAGATCGTCGGGTAAGTAGATAACTTGCTCAGTTTTGAGTCACAGAAAGCACAAAGCTGAAGGTTGGAGTCGGCCTGTAACATAATTCCCTGTCCAGGACTATGTTTAAGATAGCTAACAACACGAATCGCTGCTTTCCAATGAGAATTCTTTGGATGGGCCATAAATTGTGCAAGAGTACGCACACAATAACTGAACTCTGGCCACGTGATGGAGAAATAAATAAGTCGGCCAACAAGCCGTCGGTAGGGCTAAGGATCTTCCATGTCGTCATCTTTAACAAGTGCAAGCCGATGATTTGTTCAATTGGAGGGGACGATGACCAAGCACCTATGAGACCAGTGTCGGATAGTATGTCTAGGGCATACTTTCGTTGGGATAAGAAAATCCCATCATGATAGCGAGCTACTTCGAGCCCAAAAAAATACTTCGAGCAGCTCAAATCTTTCATATGAAAACAACGACTGAGGTAGGACTTGAATCGAGTAATGGCGTTGGAATCACTCCCACCCAATCACCAAATCATCAACGTACACAAGGGCATGTAACTCATAGCCAGACTTCTGAAGAGAAAAGGGGGAGTAGTCTGAAGTAGATTGAACGAACCCATATATTGTCAAGGCAGCGGAAAGTTTCGCAAACCAACATTTAGGTGCCTGTTGAAGTTTACAAACTTTACCGGGCTGAGTTGTGTGGTATCCTGGTGGAATCCGCATATACACCTCTTCACTAAGATCCCCGTGCAAAAATGCATTGTAGACATCCATTTGATGAAGTTCCCATTTCCGTACTGCAGCAATAGCAAGAAAGATTTGGACTGTAACCATCTTCACGGTAGGAGCAAAAGTCTCGTTATAGTCTATCCCTCCGACTTGACGATTTCCCTTGATTACCAATTGAGCCTTGTATCATTCAATTGAACCGTTCGCCTTGTATTTTATCTTATAAACCCATTTACTCCCAATGACTTTCTTCCCAATAGGTTAATCAACGAGTTCCCACGTTCCATTCTGATCAAGTGCCGAGAGTTCCTTATGCATGGCTTCTCGCCATTGTGGTGATTGTGGTGATCTGACTGCCTCGACAAAAATGGGTCGGTTCACTGCCTGCATCCACATCAGCAAGAAAAGATTGATGTCCCACAAAAAATTTAGTTCAATTGACAAAATGTGATAGAGGATAGGGAGTACCTGAAGGCGTAGAATGGTGGGATGAACAGAGTAAGGGGCTAACCTGAGCAACGTTTGTGTTTGGCAAACCCAACTCATATTCATCAAAGTTATACCTGTCGAAGGTGTCTTATTACTACGATGACCTCGACCCAAAATTTCAACTTTAGTTTCTTGTTCAATCAGCAATGCATTGTAAGGAGATGAGTCATGCACTTCCGTAGCCAGATACTCAAGCACAGCACCGGATGTGTCTCAACGTGCCCACTGTCACTGTTGTCAATGACTAATGTGTTTAGTTCCCATGCAAGATCAGATGCAAGATCAGTTGGAGGGGGTGATACAACATTTGTGGCAAAAGAAAACTTGTTTTCATCAAAGACTATATCACGTGACACAAAATATTGGTGATTATCCAGGTCATACAATAGCCATCCTTTTTTGCCAAACGGATACCCCAAGAAAAACACCACCTACTACGACTTGCAAATTTATCATTGTCTCTTCGGGAAAAATGAGCACACAAAGATCCACACACGAATATTTTTATACGAGGGCAATTTACCAAAGAGAATCTCATAGGGAGTTTTTTCAAACAATAACTTTGATGGAGTCCTATTAATTAGGTAGCTGGCAGACAAAAAACATTTCCCCCATAATTTAATTGGTAAACTAGCTTGAAATCGTAATGCCCGAGCTACGCTCAAGATGTGCCTATGTTTTCGTTCTACCCTTCCATTCTGTTGGGATATGTGTATGCACGTAGTGGGGTGCATAATCCCATTCTCCGCAAAGTATTTATCTAGACAAGTGAACTCCGTTCCATTATCAGTCCGTATTACTTTAACCTTTTTTTCAAGCTGTCGCTCTATCATGATCAAATAATTTTTCAAAAGACGCGGACCATCGTCTTTTGTACGCATCAAATAGACTCTTACGATACGAGAACAATCATCCACGATAATTAAAAAATACCTTGACCCACAATAAGCAGGCGTTCTCTAATCACCTTAAAGATCACAATGAATCAGTTCAAAAGGTTCAATAGCATTATTCTCGCAGACTAAAAACTTATCCCTAGTTTGTTTTCCTCGACAACAAATCTCGCAAACATCTTTACTACTACTATTACTAAGAAACGGCAATAAATTAACTACGTCACTTGAAGAGTGTCCCAACTTTTGGTGCCACAACTGATGTTTGTCGATACTCTTTGCATAGTTGACTTGTGCTTCCTCGGCTGGCCTTCAAAAAATATAGCCCCTTATCTTGTTCACTCGCATCAGTCAACATTCTCGAGGCTCGGTCCTATATAACACAAATTTTGTCAGTAAAGTGCACTAAATTATTTGATTCTTTTATCAATTGAGGAATAGACAGAAGATTGCAATTAAACAACGGGGCATATAACACATTTTTCAACACCAGTTTAGGGTTTATTTTCACTTCCCCCTCCTTCGTGGCGAAGATGTATTTTCCATTAGGCAGACCAATGCAATTGCATTAAATATTGCGAACATTAAGAAGCAACTTTATATTGCCAGTGATATGCAATTGACTCTACTATCAACGAGCCAAATTTCATTTACAATCTTACCATTCAAACGATTCTCTGATTTGCTACGTGCTTGCATATAATTTCTGAATAGACTCCATTATTCAATTGAAAGACCGAGAAGGTTGGCCCTTTCTTCATCAGTCATTCCGGACACATGTTCTCCACCAATCTGCATTGTGTTCGCCTTGGCGTTGAACCCATCGCGACCCTTGTTCCCCGCCGAAAAATTTGAACTTTGAGTACCTTTTGTTTTCTGATTTCGCAAGCGTTATTCTTCCTACCACTCGGGATACCCGACAAGCTTGAATCATGTATCCACTTTGTGTCATTTCTTATTGCAGTGGGAGCAAGTGGCATTACGCAGATCTCTTTGTTCCCCCCTGAACCACGAGTTCCTCCACCAGCACGAGCCGCGAAACTCATTGTTTCAGGGTGTTCCTCCTGCACCGTTCCTCGAACACGTTCTTCTCTTATTACCATCGCGTATGCTTTGTTCATATAAGGCAAAGGCCAAAATACGTTTACCCTTCCAAAGTATCTATCGATTTCCACTTTGCATCCTCGTTTGAAAAGTCGGTATGTTTGATACCTAAACTTTCAAATCGTCCCACTTTGCCCCTGGCACTAACTAACGTTAGAAAAGTTAACGGAATATGTCATGTGCCGAGCACATGATTACAAATAGGCTAGTTTGTAATGGTTATTAGTTTTTAAAGGGTCAAATGCAAAATTTTAAATATAAATAATTAAAATTTTCTTCAATAATTAATATTACCTGAAAATAATTTTTATTTTATTTTTTATGTAAAAAAATAATATATTTTTTTGTATTTTTATTGTAAAAAAAGTTATGTTCGTAATAGCATACTCCCTCCGTTCCACCTCACTTGACACCCAAGAGGTGGGCACAAGAACTAAGAAAAAAGAATAAAATAAAAAAAATGTGTGGTAAAAAATGAAGAGAGAGAATGAGTGGGGTAAATAGTAGTGTTGGTTGAATAAATTGAGTGGTGAAAAATGAAGAGAGAGAATGAGTGGTGGGGTCCATCTAATATAAAAATATAAAAACTAGGCTATTTTTGGGAGGTGTCAAGTGAGCTGGGACGGCCCAAAATGGAAATAAGTGTCAAGTGAGCTGGGACGGAGGGAGTATATTAACATTATCTTAAATAATTAATATTTTCAAAACATATATTTTTTAAATAGGATTAAAAATTAAAAAGTAAAGAATATTATAGGTAAAAAAGTATTTTTTTAAATAAAATTGTATTTATTTTTGAATAAAAAAGTATTTTTTTAAATTTAATATTTTTTTTAAAATAAAAAAAACTTTATAATGTTTCATTTGTATTTAAAAATATATAAAAAAACTTATTAAATAAAATAATTTAATAATTTAGTTATTTTATAAAAATGAATTACAATTTTTTATTTATAAGATTATTTTTTATAAAAAATTATAAGAATATTAATCATTAAAAAAAAACCATTTCAAAAATATTCCTCCTGTAATTGTTTTTTATAAAAAAATAAATAATTAATATTATTTTATTTAATGATTTTTTATATATTTCAAAAATACAATTGAAACATTATAGTTTTTTTTTTATTTTAAAAAAATATTTACATTTTTTCAAAAATAAATACAATTTCTTAAAAAATACATTTTTTATTTAAAATAGTCTCTAAATTTTTAATTTTTAATCCTATTTTGAAAAAATATTTTCTGAAAATATTAATTATTTAAGATAATGTTAATATATGCTATTACGAACATAACTTTTTTTACAATAAAAATACAAAAAAATATATTATTTTTCAACATAAAAAATAATAATACAAATATTATTTCAGGAAATACTAATTATTTAATAAAATATTTATTTTGGAAAAATAAATAAATTTTCATCACTTTATATTAAAAACTTTGCATTTGACCCCTTAAAAACTAATAAACATTACAAACTAGCCCATTTGTCATCATGTGCTCGACACTTGACATATTCCGTTAACTTTTCTAACGTTCGTTAGTGTTAGGGGCAAAGTGGGACGATTTGGAAGTTTATATATAAAACAGACCGACTTTTCAAACAAGGGTGAAAAGTAGGAATAAGTGTATACTTTGAGAGGCCAAATGGCCTTATGCAAAGGTTCGGTGTTAAGAATGTTTGATCTCGCATTCTTAAATTTCGGTGTTTCAAGACCCATAACAAACTGATGAACCCTTTCTAATTCACGACGCTGAACCAACGTTGTAATGATGTTGCACCTGCATCCTGCTTAAGAGCACGCTGGTTGACGAAGTCATTGAGATCATCCCACAATTTCTTCATGCAACCATTGTACGTGGCCACGCTTTACCCTTTCTGCTGTTTACAATTTGCACGGTCAGATTTCAGTTGTTGAACCCTTGATACATTCCCCACCGAAAATCTTTGTTGCAAATCATCCCCTAACATCCTCGCCTCGTCCACGTACGTCACGGTGGAACGAAGGTTCGGATCGATGGTGTTAAAAATCCAAGATACCACCAACGAGTTCACCGTCTGCCAAAGCTCCAATTTATGTGCTTTGGTTGGTTGTTGGATCGTTTCATCAATAAAGTCGGTTTTCGTCTTGGCCCTCAAAGACCCCTTGAAAACTCTAGCACATTCTTCGTAGTTCTCCCCTTTCAACTGATAACCATTCCAGAGTTATCACTTGACGAGAGAAAATAGGGTGACCTTCTTTCGTTCTTCTCACTTCCTTCGGCAGTAGATATGGCGTGGTTCCAACCTAGAACCGGGCTCTGATACCAAGTTAAAACTGAGAAAGAGAAATTAGGAAGAAAAATAATTATTTCGTCTAATTTCTTTCTCCTGTACAAACCCTATATATATACAAAACAATCGAGAGTCCTGGTCTATGTAAACTAGAAAAGTATTCTATAATATATCCTATTCAAACTATAATATTCTACATAATACAAACTCCTTAACCAAAATAAGGAAATCACAATATTCTCAAATCTGGAGAACCCTTCCCTGATCTGCTGCCAAATTGTAAGGCGCGGTCGCTCTGGATGGGGCGCGCGATCGCGCCAATTCTCTGCATAAAATGTGCGTTCACGCTCCTACCGGAGCGGTCGCGCGGTCACATGACATGGCCACGTCCTTCCGTAACATGCCCATGTTCTGTCCAACACCTTACTCTACCTTCTTGAAATTGCTCTAAATTATTGCCTATTCTAGAATGACCTTTTATTTGGGACAAACGAAAAAGGAAAAGGATTTTTTTGGGGAGCGGAGGAAATCTCTGTTTTTCTCCTTGCAATGGTAATGATTCCATATCTTTCTTTCATGAATTTGCAGGAGGGGTTTTATTATCACCACGCCGAGCCAGAGTACTTAATGCTTGTATATTGGATCCCTGAAACTGCTAATACTTTACCCGTAAATGCCTCTCATCGAGTGGGTATTGGTGCTTTCGTGATGAAGGAAAACGGAGAGGTACTTTACCTCTTTTTTAATAAATATATAACCTGTCCAATTCACGTAAAAAGAAGCTTTCATGTCATCAGGTAGTCCTATATCTTTCTCGCTTCGTATATGTTTTATGTCAAAGGAAATAGAAAGATTGTGCTTTAAATTTGTTCCCCCCCCTCCTTTCTTTTCTTCTCATTTCCTCTTTTGGTTCAAATTGAATTGTCCAGCTTTGTTTCTACATGGTTGTTACTTGTTAGTCATGGCTCTTTGCTGGGTCAAGAGATTAGTGATTATCGAGTTCATTTGTGAATTAAGTTGGATCTTTCATATTAGGAAGCTTGTTTTGGGTAGCAAGGATTGACTTTTTAACGGTGATTACCGCTGGATAATCCTTATTGAAATTGTCAGTGGACCTACGAGATGCTTGTAGATAATGGCCAGAGATCCTAAGCTACAACATGAATTAGTATTGACATTATTGCACCATTACTTTATGATTTCATTTGTTGCCATGTTTGTTTATGGTATGTCTTATTCCTTTTTCCGCTGTTTCAAAATACTCTCCCGGTCTCACTTATTTGTCCACCTGGCAAAAGCTCAGTTTTAGGATTTGTAACAAGTGTTTCAACATCCTTTGTCTCGTATTTTGATTGTTATTTATGCCCTACATTTATTGGGAATTTTATTTAAAATATGGTAAAACTCTGTTTTTGTATTGTACTTTGGGTTGTGTTTCACTTTTATCCTTAAACCTTATTTTTTTCATTTTTACCATCGTAGCACAAGCAATGATGTTATTTTATACCCAAATTTGTTTATTTTTTACCATCGTACCACAAGTAATTGTGTCATTTTATACCCAAATTTGTTAAATGACACCATTGTTTATAATACGATGGTGAAAATGAAAAAAATAAAGTTTCATAATAAAAGCGAAACACGCCCCAAAGTATGATCGACAAAAACGGAATTCTCCCAAATTATAAAGATAAATCAATAAGACTCCGTTTGTTTGGGGAAAAATATTTTCCCTATTTTTCGGTGTTTGATAACCACCGAAAAATAAAGTCATCGGAAAAGATTTTCTGGTCAATGGAAAATAGGTTTGTTTCCTAAGGAAAATGACTTTCGAATTTCTCCTCAAAATATTTTTCGAAAATTGCTTCTCAACACCATCAACCTACCCATCTTTCCCAGCCCCACCTTTACCCCTAACCATTATCGAAACACCTAACCCCCACCCGTCCCGACCCCCTTCAAAAAAATTACTCATATTAAAATTATTTTTTAACAACTCTCCTGCCGCCCCTCCAACCAACCCCAACCCCCCCTCCCCCGGTCAAAAAAAAATTATTTAATAACTCCTTTTCCCGCCCCTAGACCCCAACTCCCGTAAAAAAAATTACTCAAAGATTATTTTTTAACAACTCCCCGTCGCCACACCCCACCCACCCGTCTAAAATAAATTACTCATATTAAAAATTATTTTTTAACAACTCCCCTACCGCCCTAGACCACCCACCCACCCCCTCTCCCGTAAAAAACATTTACTCAACAACAACAACAACAACAAAGCCTTAGTCCCAAAATAATTTGGGGTCGGCTGACATGAATCCTCATATGTTATCGTGAAAAAAATAAAAAAAAAAATAAAAAATAAAAAATAAAATAAAATAAAACAAAATAAAATAAAATAAAAAATAAAAAAATAAAATAAAAATAAAAAAATAAAATAAAAATAAAAATCAACCCCCACTGGATTTTTGCCCTCCACTCCGCCTCTTCAACACCATACTTTCATCCACTCCAAGTAAATTCATATCATTTTCAATTACTCTAATCCAAGCTTGTTTGGGTCTTCCCTACCCTCGCCTTTTATCATTTCTCCACTGCTCGCCTCCTAACCCGTGCATCACTCTGCCTCCTTCACACATGTCCAAACCACCGTGCAGACGATTTTCCCTCATTTTATCCTCACGGGCGCAACTCCTACTTTTACCTCTCGATCACCTCATTCCCCACCGATCCTTTCGTATGACCGCACATCCATCGAAGCATACGCATCTCCGCCACATTCATCTTGGCGCACGTGACACTGTTTCACGCCCAACATTCGGTGCCGTAAAGCAACGCCGGTCTAATTGCCGTGCGGTAGAATTTTTCCTTTAATCTATTGGGCATGCCGCGATCACATAGAAACCCCGTAGCACTCTTCCACTTCAACCAACCCGCTTTAATCCTATGAGCCACATCTCCATCTAATTCTCCATCCTTTCGGATAATGGATCCAAGATAGCGAAAAACTCGTAAGCTTGGATAATATTTCCATCAAATGCGACCGCCCTCGCTCCCTCCCTACTTCCAACTCGCTAAACTTACACTCCAAATATTCCGCCTTGCTTCGCTAATCGAAAACCTCGAGATTCCAAAGCGTGTCTCCACAACTCCAATTTACTTTCAACACCCTCTCTTGCCTCTCATCAATCAAGACAATATCATCTCGCGAACAGCATACACTTTGGTATATCATCTTCGGATCGACTCACAATTGCCCATTATCAAAGCAAAAGAAAGTGGGCTGCTGAACCGATGCACTCCACCTTTATGTGGAACTCTTCATCTTTCCTAACACTAGTCTCTGCATACACAGTACTAACTCCATTATACATGTCCTCGATAATATCAATATATTTCTTTTCAAACACCCTTTCAGCTAATGCGCCACCAAAGTACCTCTCGCACTTTATCATACGCCTTCTCCAGATCAATGAAACCATATGCAAATCTTTCTTTCGATCCCGATATTTCTCCATGGCTCGTCTTCATAAGATATATCACTCCATAACGATCTTCCCCGGCATAAACCCAAATTGGTTATCCGAAATATCCACAATTTTTCTCACCAGGCAATTACTCTTTCCCAAAGTTTCATAGTATGGCTCATTAGTTTCGATCCCCGATAGTCAAGTACAATCTCGACATCACCTTTATTCTATACAAAGGGATCGTAGTACTCTTCCGCCACTCCAACGGCATCTGCTTAACTCTCCATATCTTGTTAAATAGCGTTGTTAACCAATCTACCGGATCAGAGTACTCTTACTCCACTCCAATGGCATTGTGTTAACTCTCCATATCTTGTTAAATACAGTAACTAATCTACTCCCCTCTCCCGAAACATCTCCAAACCTCACCGTATACCATCCGGTCCAACGGCTTTCTTCAATCTCATCTTTTCATTGCCATTTCCACTTCACTCTTTCGAATTCTCCGCATAAAATCTCGATTAACTATACTCAAGAGATATTTAAATCTCCAACATCCTCGCTTCGACCGCCATCGAACAAGTTATCAAAGTACGAACTCCATCTATCTTTATCTCTTTATCCTCGACTAAAACTCTTCGTCTACATCCTTCACACATTTAACCGTCCCAATATCTCGTGGTCCTCTTATCCTCATACGAGCGAGTCCGGTAGATGTCCTTTTCTCCTTCTTTCGTATCCAACTTATCATAAAGTTTCGATTCACTCCGCTTCGCGTCTCTTACCGTTTCTTAAGATCTCTTCTAGCTTCCTTATACTTCTCATAGTTCTCATCGCTCCTACATTTCCCCAATAATTTGTAGCATTCTCGCTGCCCTTTATCGCTTGTTTTACTTCCTCGTTCCACCATGATGTTGTCCTTACTGCGGCCCATTTCCTCTAGATTCTCCAAGGACTTCTTTCGCCACCTCCTTTGGCGGTATGTACCATCTTAGTCCAAGTCGAATCTATATCCATATCCTCCATATTATCCGCCCAAATACCGTGCATCGACCATCTTAGCTACAAATTTCGGCCGATTTTCCCTCAAGTCTCCACCACTCGATTCTAGGGTCTACCCGTGATTTTCTTCCTCGAAATTCTCTTACTAAAATCAAGTACCACCCGCCTATGCTCGAGTTGCCGTGCTCTCACCCGGAACAACCTCGCAATCCGTATAACTCTTTCTACAAGTATTTCTTACTAAGAAGAAGTCAATCCGACTCGCATTACCTCCACTCCCATAGACACCAAGCGAGATTCTCTCTTCTCGAACCAAGCTGTTCATTATACTCAAGTCATATGCCAACGCAAAGTCCAGATACTATTTCCTCGCTTCATTCCTCTCCAAAACCAAAACCTCCATGTATGCCTCAAAGCCACGCCGACTAGACCCCACATGTCCGTTCGCATCACCACCAATCACTAATTTCTCACCACTAGGTACTCGCTGCACTACCTCCTCCAAATCTTCCCGTAACACTTGTTTAATAGATGCATCCAACCCTACTTGTGGTGCATAGGCGGAAATAATAGTTATAATCTCATCACGTATCACCAGTTTAATGCCCATAATTCGATCACTCTTCCTGTACACTTCCACCACATCATTACTATACTCCTTATCAATAATGATACCCACTCCATTTCTACCCTTATCCTTTCCTGAGTACCAAAGCTTAAAACCCAAAGGCGATATTTCTTTTGCTTTCTCTCCAACCCACTTAGTTTCCTGTAGACACATTATGTGAATCTTCCTCCTCCTCATAACTTCCACCACCTCTGCTGATCTCCCTGTCAATGATCCAATGTTCCAAGTTCCAAAGCGCATCCCACTACCCTTACACCTACCATGGACTAGCTTCTTTACCCGCACTCTTGACAACCCATCCTACTCTACCCTATACCACCACCCATTCACTCACCCTCCCCTAACCCCTACCTACCATGGACTAGCTTCTTTACCCGCACTCTTAACAACTCCCATGTCGCCTCTTGACAACCCATCCTACTCTACCCTATACCACCACCCATTCACTCACCCTCCCCTAACCCCTACCTACCCTTACCCCCACCATATCCTACCCGCCCTCAATCAATCACCAATCCACCCCACTCATTTAACCCTACCCTATACTAATCCTAACCCCTACGCCACCGTGTCCCACCATCTACCCTACCCTACCCTTTTCCCCTATCCACCTATCCTACTTACCCCGGTTTGTGTTTTCACCGGAAAATATCTTTCTTAAATTTATCAAACACATGGAAATGTTTTATGGAAAAACATTTTTCATTAGATTTTCCAAACAACCAAATGTCATTTTCCGGAAAACATTTTCATTTTCCAGAAACCGTTTTTCGGAACATTTCCCCCAAACAAACGGAGCCTAAGTAATTCTTCAGCTTCTTTAAGGGTAGAAACTAGAAACTAACTAATTAATATGCTTTGGAATCCTAAGTTGACAAAAAAAAAATGAGACATCTAAAAAAGAAAAGTATAACAATAAAAATAGATGGAGGAGGTGGCTGTCCAGTTTGATAACTTTCCCTTTCTAATGGTAATTCTTACCACTTTACCCTTGATTCTTGAACGATTACTCCTTCAATTAATGGCCCATTTCTACATGGGTAATCATGGGAAGTTCAAAACAGTTAATGTGCATAACAGAGCCTATTCACTTTTCTTAGTCTATGTGTCGGGTCAAACATAACACCTATGTTGAAACAAAGGGGATGTTTGTTTGATCCAGTTTGTATATGTCGGATATTGCTATTTGGAGAATATAAGTCCTATGCTCTGAATTCAATCAGATTCCAACGGGAGTTTGATTTTATAGGTTCTGGTGGTTCAAGAGAAGAACGGAAAATTCCGCGGGTCCGGCATCTGGAAGTTCCCCACTGGAGTTGTTGATGAGGTATGTTCATCTGGTAAGTTCTTCATCTTAGATACAAAAAAAAAAAAAAAAAAAAAAAAACATTTTACTCCCTCGAACCCTATGAGTATAATTGTTAAAAGTACTTTGTCTCAAAGTGAGTATCTTTTTTCTAGTGAAGTTACTAAACACACATTTTTCAGTTATTTTAATTTTCACTTGCAATCATATGATGCGGTCATTAGGAGCATTTATGTACACGTGCTGGTAAAAGTGCTTCAAATCCAACATCATTAATATGTCCCAAAAACTAAAATGGGACCCTCATTAAGGGTCGGAGTGAGTACTGACACTTGTTTTGTGCAGGGTGAGAATATTTGTGACGCAGCTGTAAGAGAAGTAAAAGAAGAGACAGGAGTAAGTGTCAAAGATATTGGCTTTTGTAGGTTTTAAATATGTTAATTCTTGATGCAATATTGAAGTTATTACCTGTTTTTGATGCTTCAGATTGACGCAAATTTTGTGGAAGTACTAGGATTCAGGTACGAGGTTTGCGTATAATCACCTATCATATTTGCTTAAAGAGTCCTATATTCAGATGTTCCGTTCAGAAGTGGCATGCTTCCAGAAACCAAGCTTATAAATTGTACTCCGTTCCAAAATGAATGACCAAAAAAATTTCAAATTTACTCTTGATCAACAGCACATTTGAATTTTTTTTGGTCATTCATTTTGGGACTGAGGTAGTATGAAATTCCAGAGTTTGCCCTTGTCACCTTGAAGCAAAAAACAGGGAAATCATTTCAATTCTTGAAATGAAGGGTGTTAAGAAAAAACTATTTCATTTATCAACATGTTTGACTTTCAAACGCATGTCAAACATTCAGATGGCAGGGAGGGGTTCCAAATTCATTTAAAATATTGGATTATGTTCGCTTTTTGTGTGTAAGTGTGTGTGTGGGTTTGTTTTCTGTAGACATTTTGGAGGACTTTCTTGCGAGTATCTGATATTCACTTATTTTGCAGACAAAGCCATAAATCGTTCTTTGAGAAGTCAGATTTATTCTTTATGTGCATGTTGCAGCCCGTTTCCTTTGACATCCAGAAGCAGGAATCTGAAATTGAGGCGGCTGAGGTTAGTTTTTGGTCAAGTAAGCATATATTTTGTGTACAATTTTCTTTTCTACCGATTTTAATCTATATTCTCAGACATTCCAAAGATTCTTATAACAAAATCCCCATTCCGTATGGTTATTTCACATGTGCAGTGGATGCCGTTCGAGAAATACGCAGCTCAACCATTTGTCCAGAAACATGACCTTCTCAAGTATATAGTTGACATATGCATGGCGAAGAGAGATGAGAAGTATTCTGGATTCTCACCAGTGCCTACGGTATCAAGTTTTTCTAATGAAAAGAGCTTCTTGTACTTGAATAGGCAGAGCCTCGAATCTTAGGCAAAGTTGGTTTTTTCATCAGACATTTTCATATATTTTTTCGCCTTGTGTTGACATATAACATAAATTATATTGAATTCATATTTGACCATAGGAAGCTGAATAAATCTCTCTCTCTCTCCCCGTGTGTGTGTCCCTCTCTCTCTCTCACACACACCGGGAAAGAGAGAGATTGTAGGTCAATTATGATGATGATAAAAACCATATTTAATGATAATCAACTTCTTGATGTACACTTTGCAATGGGTAAAGAAACAATGGTGGCATTGTGCAGGTAAAGGATAGTTAGGGTTGGCTTGACTAACTTGGGTTTGAAGATTAATAAAGGCCAAAGATTATTACATTAGGATGAATGGTTATAATAAAATGTAGGCTACCTACCTTTTGTGGGCTATTGCATACTCTATGCAGTTAACCGTCTTTTCCAAATTCCCAACTTCTTGTACCTCTAGGTAATTTCCATTTTTCCCATTACACCCCTATCCTTTTTCCTAACTCCCCCCCCCTTTGGATATTAACTTTTTTTCTTTATTTTTTCTTGTTTCTTTTTCTCTTCCCCCTTTTATTTTATCAGGCACCGATTAGCGTATCAACTAATCCAAGAAAATTTCAGGAAAAAAGCATCGATTATCATTGAGGAACAAATTTCTTCAATACTAGAATGCCATTCATTTATGACCGATATTTTGCTATTAAAAAAAAAAGAGTTGGTTTTGGGAGAAACTAGTTTCTCCCAAATATTATAAAAAGTCCTGTTTTATTTTAAAAATCGGTTCTTAATAAACCAACCTAGAAAAGCCTAGAAAAACCGGTTCTGTTTGGAATTGGTTTATTAGATCAAAAACAAGACTTTTTATAATATTTGGTTTCCCCCAAAATTTTCTGAAAAAAAAAAAGCCAACATTTCTTGTCCTTAACAAGGTAGTTAAAGTAAATAAGAGAATAAATGAAGAAAAAGAAGTCCCTCAAGCAAAGGGTAAGAAAGTAATTTGATAAATGAAAAGGGCAGATGAACCATGTACTAACCTTATGTATATATACAACCAAAGACGTTAGCTTTTCATTGTCTTTCTCTTTCAGTTCTATATTGCGTTGATTCAAAGTCTAAACAACATTAAAACTAAGTTGACGATTCACTTTCAACCCTGCAAATATTATGACCTTAATCACCTTCTTCTCCTCCTCCCTCTTCTTCATCCTCGTTGCTTCGACGGCGGTTGCCTGGCAGCCGAGGCTCGAGAACCCATTGGTGGAGCTCTCCAGCAGAGATGACTTGATAGAGTTGGCTGGGTATGGAGAACAGAAGCTCTCAACTGTCATCGTTAGCGGCTCTCTTCTTTGCAACTCTTGCTTGGATGGAAGTTCCCACCCTCAACCACAACCGGTCCAAGGTACAATTCTACTGATTTTTTTTGTGTTTTTTTTCTTCACATTTCTCTTCACTTGTTTTTCACGTGGTAAAGATGATTTCTGTTGAATTCACAGGTGGGTCAGTGGCGGTTTCTTGCCATGCTACCGGAGAGTCGACTAGGAAAGCGAATTGGATACGAGGCATGACAGATGAGTATGGAGAGTTCTTTCTTGATCTTCCTTCCCATCTCCATGCAATTCCAAACTTGGAAAATAAATGTTTTGTTAAGATTCTTCAGCTTCCAAAGAACTCTCCGTGCCACCGCACTTTCACTGGAAAACACCAGGGAATAAAGTTAATATCATCGGACAATGGCAGTCGGATGTATGCAGCCAAAAGTATACACATAACTCCTAAATCTAGACACCCATGCATGCATAGAAGGAGAAAGGGAAAGAAGATGGTTCATTCACAATAAGGAATGAAGACAGATGGCAGGGAATAGTAGCCACAGCGTATTCTGATGGCGCTTTAGTCACAAAATCGAGCTGTGGAATTCATTCCAGTTTCTTGTTTTGCATCTGCATGTTTGTAAGATTGGGCGTGATTTTCTTTTTCATCTTTCTTGAGAGAGCCAAAGAAAAATATGTACATACTAATAAGTTTACCAGCCAAATGATTCGTGTGCTTTGTGTAAAGTAGCCAATATACTGTGTAACATACAAATGTACTTACCATAAATACATCTCATCTTTGATTTCAAGGTTCTGTATACTCCTTTTAAATATTTTGCATATCTAAATTACCATGCAATCGGGGACACGTAGAATTCATGTGTGATTTGGGACATAACACATAGCTAGATAATGATGCTTAAATTTGAGCACTTTACGGGGATCACAAGCATTTCCCTTTCATAAATTAGAACTTTAATCCAAAAATCAGACTAAGGAGACTAAATGGGTCGATGGAGGACTTGAACAATTGCTTGGAAGGAACTAAAAGAAAGTCCAATGGCAACAGAGAAGTGTGGATGATCTTTACCTTTGTGACATCAATCTAGTCAAACTTCTTTACCAAACCTATTACTCGAGCCAGTACCTGATCACGGCTAGAACTAGCGGATGGTCTAAGTTGTCGACAGACGGCGCTGATCGCTTTCACATCTTCAACAGGGTAACACTCTTTCGTATATTCCCTCACCCTTGAATAATCCAAAATGGAGTTTCTAAGGATTTGAATCGCTGAGCTAGCTGTTTAACAATAACATCAGCTAGTGCAGCAGTTTATTTGTAAATTTAGTTGAGTCTATTTGCTTAATACTCCCTCCGTAGTCCAAAAACAAATTCAAGTTTGCTCTTGAAAGAGTTCTTTGAACATTCGGTTTGGGACGGATGGAGTATTAGTTTTTGAGTGTCTCATACAGCATCTGTATTTTCTTTCGTAGGGTTTGTTTTCATCTTCTATCAAAGTTTAATGTTGTCATCTCTATCTCAACATGAACCTGATATTCATCGCAACCCGAAATAGTCAGTATAGAGCAAAAACATGCTCACTGTATAAGTGCTTACACCCCAAAAACCATTTTGTAAGGAATTTTGCTTGGGCGAAAAGTTTGAATTATGAGAAACATTTTGCCTTCAGGTAGAGTAAATATTATTATCCAAATAATTTGGAACTAACAGACTGATTTTTTTTTATTTTTTTTTTCATTCAGAATTAAATGTTATGCTAGTGTATACTCCAAATTTAAGGCATACAAATCCAAATGGTGCAGAGAATAGTTTGCATTTCCAATCTAATTGTACTCCCTCCCTCTTAAAAACACAGTCGCACTTACAAAATTGAATCTTCAAAAAAATCATTTCTTTTTTGAAGATACAAAAGGTCACGAAATTTGGTTTACAAAATGATATTTCATAATATAATTGTGTTGGTGCTTTTAATTAGAGTACGACGGGTCCATAAGCGATACAACCAATAAAATATCACCACCTCAAATTGTATCAATGTTTTTGTAAACTTCTTTTGTGCCTCCTAGTATTGCCCTAATAATTATCCCAACAACAAAGCCTTAGTCCCATAATAATTGGGGTTGGCTAAGATAAATCCTCATACATTATCTTACGCCGCACAAATAAAAATATACTCCTTCCGTCCAAAAATGATTTTCACACTTTTTTAACCGTTACTACAAACGAACTTTGGGCAATAATTTTAGATCGATTTAATTATTCTAATGAAAATCTAAAACTTATTATTGCTAGTATTGTTGACGGTGTATCAATAACAAGTTTTAGATTTTCATTTATCTAGTTAAATAAATGTAAAATTATTGCTAAAATTTCTTTCGTAGTAACAGCAAGAAAAGTGGAGAATACCATTTTGATACGGAGGAATATTGCTTTTGGTGCAATTTAAGAGAAGTATAGAATAGCAAAAGTAGAATATTAAAAAGTTTGACTCGTAATAATGCTACTCTTCACTAGAATAAATAATCTGCTGAGCTCAACAATCCCACAAAAATTCCTCAAAAATAACAAGAGCAGTAGAACAAATTACAACAACGAGAAAAAGAAAAGAACTTACAGAGATGAGATACAAGTTGGCCAGTGAAATTCAAATTTCAAGATCTGTACACTTGCATGATTGTCCGTTAGACCATTAGCAATGGGGGTGTTTCACCAGTTGAACATAGTGCAATGGCAGTTGAATTTTTTTTTTTCAACAGTTGAAAAATTTGGCTTTGTTGAAAAAATTCAACAGGTGTTGAAAAAATTTTTTGGGCCCCATTTTGCCACGTGTCGCACTCCTATTGGTCCGGAATAGGCGCGTGTACGACACCTTCGGCTTATTAGGAATATAATATATTCAATATTAGAAATATATTATATTCAAGTAAATATTGTAATTATCAAAGTAAATATTGTGATTATCAAATATACCAAACTTAGATATTGTAATTAGGAAACTTATTCTTGTAAACCAAGTCAACCTAGATCTAGAACATTCCTTGTATCCCTATAAATATGTACTTCTATCATCATAATAAATTGAGTCAATTTCATATTAAACCTTTCTCTAATCTATGTTTGACTCCGTCTCTCTCTCTATAATTCTATTATGGTATCAAAGCGATCCGATCCATATGGGACTTCTCCACCCAACCCTAGCGGCAAAACCTAAAGCCGCCATACACCAACCACCACCACCACCAAAAGCTTCCGCCACCACCCTCCTTCTTCCCCCCTATCAACACCCTCGGCCGGAACCCAAACAAAGCCGAAACCCTACTCTCCTTTTTTTCTATTATGTTCTTCTTTCTTCCTCTCAATTCTCTATATTAATATCCCCCCCTTTTTTTGATTCTTCTTCTCTCCAGCCACACCATCAAAAAAAAAAAAAAAAAAAAAAAAAAAACTTCGTTCTCTCAAATTATTCTCCTTAAATTATTTTCTCCTCCAACGAGGACCATCAACACCATAGCGGCGAAACCCTCTCAGCCGCTCCACCCTTTCTCACTTCCGCCTCTCCTTTCTTCATCACAACAACATCGGCAAAACCCCTAGCCGAACCCTATTTTCTGACTTTACCTTTCTCCTCCAACGAGGACCGTCAAAACCTAGCGGAAAATCCTCACATCCGCCCCACCCTTTGTGGCATACTCTAGCCGCCCCACTACATCTCCACCATTGTCGTCCTTGCTCTTCTTCTTTGCGGCAAACCTCTCTCTCTTCTTCAACTTACAAACCTCGGCAAACCCTCCAGCCGAGATTTATTCACTATTTTTTTTACTTTCTCCTCCAACGAAGCCATTCAAACCATGGCGGTAAACCCTCAAAGCCGTCCCCTTCTTCTTGGTAAAACCTAGATGCCATCATACACCCACCTCCTTTTCTTTCCCTATTTTTTTTCTTTAAAAAAAAAAAAAAACCCTGGCTGTAACGCTAACCCTGCCTTCTCCCTTGCCTTTTCTTATTTTTGTTTTCTTTTAAAAAAAAAAAAAAATGGGGGCAAAACCCAAGCTGCAGCCCCAACTCAGCCTTCTCCCTTACCTTACTCTCTTCTACATGCAAGGCACCACAATCATCGGCCCAACCCTGTTGCCGACCACATACATGTTCGGGAACATAAATCTTAAAGCACTTCGGCAACACCCGACTCGTCTCATCACTCTTCAAGATTGGACTTATCCAAGGATCGTCCATCTTGCGGGGGCGTATTAGGAATATAATATATTCAATATTAGAAATATATTATATTCAAGTAAATATTGTAATTATCAAAGTAAATATTGTGATTATCAAATATACCAAACTTAGATATTGTAATTAGGAAACTTATTCTTGTAAACCAAGTCAACCTAGATCTAGAACATTCCTTGTATCCCTATAAATATGTACTTCTATCATCATAATAAATTGAGTCAATTTCATATTAAACCTTTCTCTAATCTATGTTTGACTCCGTCTCTCTCTCTATAATTCTATTACGGCTAGGGCTGTAAACGAGCCGAGCCGAGCCGAGCCGAGCCGAGCCGAGCTTTGAAGTTTCGAGCTCGAGCTCGAATAAAAAATATCGAGCTCGAGCTTTTCTCGAGCTCGAGCCCAGAATGCATGTTCGAGCTCGGCTCGAATCAAGTTTCGAGCTTTTCGCGAGCTGGCTCGCGAGCTTTTCGCGAGCTGCTCGAACTCGAGTTTTAACGAGCCGAGCTCGAGCTTCGACTTATTTTTTGAAAAAAATCTGAAATCAAACGAGCTTTTAACGAGCCGAGCTCGAGCTTCGACTTATTTTTTGAAAAAAATCTAAAATCAAACGAGTTTTTAACGAGCCGAGCTCGAGCTTCGACTTATTTTTTGAAAAAAATCTGAAATCAAGCGAGCTTTTAACGAGCCGAGCTCGAGCTTCGACTTATATATATACATATATACTAAAATTTATTCGAGCTTTTAACGAGTCGAGCCCGAGTCGAGCTCAAACGAGTCGATCTCGAACAGAGCTCGTCGAACATACGAGCCGAACACGAGCCGGCTCGAAAAAAATGACGAGCGGTTCGAGCTCGAGCTCGAGTTCACCTCGATCCTACTCGAACTCGAGCTTTTTTCGAGCCGAGCCCGAGCCGAGCTCGAGCCAGCTCGGTTCGTGTAACAGCCCTAATTACGTTACGGCTATGGCGCGTGATGCACTGAAAGGTTGTCCTTTTTTTTCTTTTTTCCTAGATACGCCATGTGTCATTCTTTGATTGGCCACTGATTTTTTTTTTTTTAAATCCTCCAAATTTTTCAAAGGCAATTATCTTATATAAAAAAAAAAACTTTTTTTTTACACCAAAATTCATGATTTTTTTTATCTACAAATAGAGTCTTGTTTCATTTGATTTGGACACAGAAAAAAAACACTATTTTTTCAATATAAATTAATTATATTGTAAAATAAAGAATACAGTATAAAATAAAATAAAATAAGTATTTCAGTATTTTTTTTAATTATAAATGATAATAATAATTATTATTATTATCATTAATAATAATAATTATTATTTTTTAATTAATAATAATAATTATTATTTTACTAATCATAAAAATAAAAATAAAGAATATAAAATAAAATAAAAGTGATGGGGTATAGGATGATGAGTTGGAAGGGTGTTGAAAAAAATGGGTGTTGAAACTATTGTAGGGGTTAAAAATTGAATGGGGTGTTGAATAATTAGGTGGATGAGAGAGAAAATGATGTGTTGTATTTTAAAGGGTGTTGAAAAAATTGGGTTGTTGAAACCATTGTAACCGGTCTTAGGCCATGTACAATAGATAGTTGAGGGAGGGAGTTGAGAGGGATTAAATTGGTTGAGCAGAGGCAATAAGGGGTTGAATGGGAGTAGTTGAAGGGGGTAAGTTGAGAAATTCCAACCGGGTTGAATAAAAAAAGTGGGGCCCAGAATTGCCACGTGTCTCGATTCTATTGGGCCGGAGAAGGAGAGTGTAACTCAACCGCCGAAGAGGCGCGTTAAGCTGAAAGGGTTGGGTTTTTTTCTTTTTTAAATAGGGCGCCACTTGTCACGCTCTGATTGGATACTGATTTTTTTTTTTGGTTTAAATCCTCCGAATTTTTCAAAGGTAATTATCTTATATCAAAAAAAAAAAAAATTTTTTTTACACCAAAATTCTTAATTTTTTTTTTATCTACAAATAGAGTCTTGTTTCATTTGATTTGGACACAAAAAAAAAACACTATTTTTTCAATATAAATTAATAATTTGTAGGTGTTAAAAAAATTAATTAAGTGTGAATTAAAAAAATTAAAAAAAAAATCTCGAATTTATAAATAAAAATATTAATAATTTATTTTTTAATAATAAATTATTATTATTTTTATTATTTTTTTAATTATTAAATTAAATATTGTAAATAAAATAAAAAGTGGTGGGGTATAGAATGATGAATTGGGAGGAGTTGAATTTTAAACTAAACTAGCTTATTGTGGGGGGTGTAGTTGAGAAAGTAGTTGAATGATTAAGTGGATGGAGAGAGAAGATGAAGTGTCGTAATATTAGGATAGTTGAATATTTTTTGGTGGTTGGATTATTGGACTTGGTCTTATGGTTATGGTGCTCGATGTTTTGTCTCTGAGAAGAGACTGTATACCAGGAGGGCCATAAGGGCTGCAATGGAGACATTATCTAATGGATTTAGACTACCGGATTGGCCTTGTCGGCCTCTATGTAAAATGGGCTCATATGTTCAGCTCGAGAGTGAGAACTATAGGGTTGTATAATACCAAGAATTCTGGTCCAACATCAACAAATTACAACAAATGAGCTTTTTTAAGCAGGATTTGAGATTATTGTGATTCAACCGAATAACATAACAGTTTGACAATTAGATAATTCAACGGTTCATATTAAATCATATTCAAATAGACGGTTTATCTTGATATAGCGAAAAGTCAATTGACATTAATATCCTTAATATTAATAATGAGATGGACAAACCAAATTGAAATATCACAAATCCCTCTTGGTCGGCATGCCTTGAAATTGAAAGCGGTCAGTGAACGACATAAATCGAGGTGCGAACGTGAATTAGGGTTGAGCAAATTTCAATGGATTAGGCCCAAAATATAATTCATACAAGTCTCAATTACGACAAAGGGAGTGTGAAAGAGTGAGATTTTAGGAAATATTTTCTTCCCTAATTCGAATCATATTGGTATACTTGGTAAGAGAATTTTTATTACTTTCTTAACAAAGATTTATTTTCCTATTTAGAAAAGGATATTGTTAATATGTAAATATTTTTTATTTATGTAAATATATTTAGTATAGGACTAACCTTTTAACAAATCTCTTTCATTGTCAGTGTCAATTTTATGTTTCTTGTACGAGTTGGATTGTATCAAATAAGCAATAGTTAAATTGATTGAAAAACTTCTTAAATGTGCATATAAATACAAGACAATGACACATTGAGAAAACATGGTTTTCAGAGAATTCTTTGGAATACAAAATTCGTTTGTTCTTCACGGATTCTATAATTTTTTAAGGTTGTGCCTTACATACGAACTCACATCTAGTTTTCATACAATTTCTTTTTTTACTTTTGTTTAGAATAGGCTCTACTTGGGAAAGGAAGATTGTTCTTAGTTTACAAGTTGGTTAGAACTTGTTTTAGTATTTTAATCTTTTTTTCATGTAATCGATTTTAATTTTGTAAAAACAGATTTTAAATAGTGAAAAACTTTTTGGACTTAAAGCCTTGTTTGATAGGGTAGAACCAGTAAACATTTATTTCTGTGTGTTATTTTATTTCATTTCGCTACTTATTGGTGGATGTGTGAACAGTTATAACTTAAATTTGTACTCGCATCTGTGTTCTGTTGTGTTGACTTGAATTCCTAGCTACACGAAACTTTCAATTGGTATCAGAGCCAACTCTCGACATATTACTAAGTGTTGATCCAGAAAGTGTAGTCACAGTGGAATGTCAAAATCATCAAAACAAGCCTCCTATCTTGGATGACACCAATTACAACTTATGGAAGTATAAGATGAGTAACTACATTAAATCCATTGATGAAATAGCGTAGATGTGCATACTTGTGGCTTGGCAACCTCCTACAGAGGACAAAATGCCAGTTCAGGTATTGGTGAAACATATTTTGAAAGAAAATCAGAGGAACGATGGACTCTTGATGAAATCACCTCTTCAAATTACAATTCTATAGTCATGTGTACTATCTCCAGCCATGTTTCTGGAAATATGTACAAACTTATCACCAATGAATGTATTGCTAAGAATGCTTGGGATATCTTGCAGATGCAATGTGAGGGAATCCCAAGTGTTAAATCCACTAGACTTAGGATCTTAATGGACATATTTGAAATCCTTAGAATGGAGGAGACATAAGATATAGTCTCCTATACTGCTAAGATCCATAAGATCTCTAATGAATGCACTAGCCTTGGTGAGTCTATCTCTAATGCCAGACTGGTAAGCAAAATCTTGAGAACCTTACCTGAGAGGTTCAATATAAAGGTTGTTGTTATAGAGGAGACTAATGACACCAACACAGTAGACTCAAACAAAATTGTGGGTATTTTAACTGTGTTTGAGCTAAATCTTGAGGCTCAGAAAAAGAACAATGCCATAAGTCTTGCCCTCAAAAGCTCTGTAGCAGTTTCAAAAGAACTAGTTGAGCTCTCCTCTGAAATTGACAAGTCAAGTCTTGAGGATGAGGATTTGGAACTCATCTCTAAAAAATTCAATTCTATACTGAAAAATAAGAAGATGAACAAGTTTCCAAATAGGTATGCTCCTAGTATTGAAAAACCAAAGGTTAACACTGAGAATCGGTTTAGAAGACCAAAACTAGAGAATAAGAAATCCTCTGATTTTGTGTAATTTCGAGCATGTCGTGGCTTTGGTCACTATGCTAATAAATGTGCTAACACACTTAAAAAGAAGGGAATGAGATTGACTGCTTTCCTAAGTGATAGTGAGGATAAAGAGGAAGTTGCTAACATGTCTGTGAAAAACTGTCATTCTGTGTTTAATGCTTATTTTGCAGGAATTGAAGAAGGAGATTATGAGGAGAATGTAGATGTGGACTCAGATGTGGACACATCCTTGGACACATCTGAAGATACATCTAATCTAACTCTCAACTGTTTCTCTATAAAAAGGAGATTCAAATGATGAAGGAAGAGACATTCCCTATGAGAAACTGTTTGAGACATACAAAGAACTGCATACTGATTGAATAAAAAGGATGGACAAAATTAAGGTACTAGCCAAGGTAAATAAATCTTTTTCTTATAAATTGTCTGATTGTGAAGATAAGAAAGCTAAACTTTCAAAAGAAAATGATGATGAAAAAGATATCATTGCTAAACTTGAAGTTCTGGTAACCAAGAGAGAAGTTGAGCTTGAAAAATTCAAAACAGATTTTGAAAAAGCTGAAGGTATATTAAACAAATTAAATACTGGGAAAATGAAACTTGATGAAGCTATAGCTCTTGGTAAAACTGGAAAAACTGGTATTGCGTTTGAAAAAACCAAAAATTTGTAAAAGAGGGAAGTGAGGTTTTAAAAACTAATGAAAAACCAATTCTGAGTGCCAAAAGGCCAAGAACAAGGCATTATATATGTCATTACTGCTTTGCTCCTGGGCACATTCGTCCCTTTTGTTATAAATTGAAAGCTGATAGAAAAGCTGGCTATGTTAACCAAACTTAGATGTGTGACAAGATGTGTACACATCCAGACATACATTCAAGTACACAGCAGCAGGTGCACCACAAAAAGAAAGCTGAAACTAAATGGGTGGCTAAACCTAGTGCTACCTGCAATGTTGTCTACTTTTCCCTCAAGAGTAGTGTCTCTGGTTCCTGGTATTTTGATAGTGAGTGCTCTAGGCACATGACTGGGAACCAAGATGTCCTAACTGACTATAGGATGATCAATGGGGGAAAGGTAAACTTTGGTGGTGGTGCACAAGGTAAAATCATTGGGAAAGTAACTCTAGATGTTAAGGGTCTCCCAAAATTGTACAATGTTTACCCTGTAGAAGGCCTAAAAGCTAACCTGATAAGTATCAGCCAGTTGTGTGATGATAACCTACATGTTAAATTTGATAATCACTTGTGTGAGGTATTTGATAAAGATAACAAGTGTGTGTTTACAGGTCCTAGATCTGTTGATAACTGTTACCAGTTTGGTGACAATTTGTCTTGCATAAGTACTAAAGTAAATGATGTCAATCTGTGACACCAAAAATTAGGGCATGCTAGCAGCAGAAAATTGGAGGAACTCCAAAGGTATAAAGCTTTAAAGGACCTCCCTAAACTGAACTTTAAAAACACTGATATATGTGGTTCTTGTCAAAAGGGAAAGCAAACAAAATCCTCACACAAAAAGGTCCAACAATGCTCCACATCTAGATGTTTGGAGTTGATACACACTGACTTGATGGTGTCTATAGAGGTAGAAAGCTTTGATAGGAAAAAAAATATGCTTTTGTGTGTGTTGATGACTACTCCAGGTACACATGGGTGATGTTCTTAAGGGAGAAATCTGAGACCATAGGTGATTTCAAAAACTGGTACAAAAGGGTCAGAAATCTGTATGGCCTTAAGGTTGTAAAGATTAGGTCTGACCATGGAACTGAGTATGAAACTCCATGTTTACTGCATTCTTCAACTCCAAGGGAATTACTCATGAATTCTTTGCTCCAGTAACTCCTCAACAAAATGAAGTTGCAGAAAGGAAAAGTAGAACACTACAAGAAATGGTTAGGGTTATGCTAAGCTTCAAAAACTTGTCAAAGAAATTTTGGACAGAGGATTTGAATACTGCCTGTCACATTGGCAATAGGGTGTTTCTCAAAATTGGGAGCACAATGACACCCTATCAAATCCTTATTGGCAAGAAACCTTGTCACGACCCTAATAGTAGGCAACATTTTAGCACATGTTGAGCACGTGGGGGTGGGGTGCGTGGCATCTCAATTATGCGTTTCATGCTTATTGTTAAGTTTAAGTGTTCATTTGATATCTTTGATAACTTATTTGATATTTTAGGATGTTAATAAATTAATTTTAATTATATAATGTTAAATGAAATAAATAAGAAATGTTGTAGTAAAATTATAATATTTGAAAGTTTAAATAAAAGTGGTATAATGTGCTGAGGTGCTTATGTGTAAAGGTTGAAAGTTAAGGTAGTTAATTGTAGCAACTAATCCTTGGAGGAGCTAAAGTGGAAATATGTTAATGTTTATCTTGAATTGACAAAGAAGCTTCAAATAATGCTAAGCTCATTTCTCTCTCTGAATTTCCATGGAAGAAGAAACCTTAACTTAGAATTTCATTCTCAAAATTCTTATAAATTAACCGTTGTTCCGTTCTTCGATCCGTCTTCACCAAAACGTTCGCGAAGCTGAGAGGATCGCGTCTAGCCGAAGAAAGACTTTATTATTTTCGGCTTATTTTTAGTAAGTTATTATGATTTCTTTTAAATAATTGTTCATTTAATGTTTAAGATGATATTTTGTTGTATAAAAATGATTCTTGGTATTTTGGAACAAATTGTAATTTAGTTGGAATTGTTTTGGAAAAGTTGAACTAGGTTTGGTAATAAGAATGATGGTTCAAGTTGAAGAATAGTGATAAAAGTGATTTTAAGATGTTAATGGCTAAGTGGAAATGTTGCATGTGTTTCTTGCCTTTTTACTTGAGTTAAAATGTGAGAAAATGGGTTGTAATGAGTTGGCTGGAGTTGGTGTTGTTGTACTGATGTTGGAAAAGGGTAGAAGCCAAAGTTGGCTGATGTTATTGAGTTGCTGATGTGCTGTTCTGTTTCTGTTTTCTGGGCAAGGGCACGATTCGTGCCCTTGAGCACGAGTCGTGACCCTGCCTTGTCCAGTCGTGCGACAGTTAAGCCAAGTCGTGCCTTATGGGGGACGACTGAATCTGAGTGGGGTTAAATGGGGCACGAGTCGTGCCTTGGGGCACGAGTCGTGCCCTGCCCTGTCAACTATGAACCATTTTCCAAGCCTTAGAAACCTAATCTACCTAGGATATAATGGAACCCTCTTTAACTATGATTAAAGTACAACACTTTAGCTATAAAATGGTGTCTTCCTTGGTCAAAATGAATTTGTGGAAGTGGTTTAAATATTGTTCGGAAAATTGTTGGCAAGCTTGATTCGTAACTTAACCAAAGTTGTTCAAAACTTGGTAATTCGATTTTGAACCTTTATAAAGGTTACTCAATATTGTGTAATGAATATGTAGGACTTGTTTAGGATACATGGTGACCTTACTTGCTTTCATATTCACGGTGGTTGGTAAATAGTGTATTAAATATATGTTACACTAATGTATTAGTTTGAACATGTGTATATTTACCATGTTGTTTCATTAATATCCCAAGTGTGGATTTATTTACCATGTTGTTTCATTAATATTCCAAGTGTGGATTTGTATTTCAAGTATCTGTTATGTGCTTGAAGGTGTTATATACGTTGATGTTTAGAGGGTAATGGGATACGATCAATTATGGAGGTGTTCTATAAGTTGATCAAATCACATTATGCCTTGGGCCGATTCCCTTCGGTGGCCACAGTAAAGGGGCGATAGCTTCTGTATTGAGCTAAAAGCCTTTACAGATAGCTAGTAATTTGATTGGTTCTATGTGAATATGCCTAAGCAGTTTACAGGAGAGGAGTTATTACAATAACTCTCTTGGTTGTATGATTGGTTCTATGTGAATATGCCTAAGCAGTTCACAGGAGAGGAGTTATTACAATAACTCTCTCGGTTGTAAGATTGGCCTGGTGAATATGCATTCACAGAAGAGAGGAGTTTTACTCCCACGTTGTACGACTTATTATTCAGACGGAAAAGGTAAAAGGAGGTAACTTAAGGTGTTTACCGCTATACCAATGTATTATGTGTAACCATGTTATATGTTGCACCTTATTTGGCATATTGTTGCATCATAATAGCTTATTGAGATTTATTCTCACCCCTTCTCCCTTTACTGTTTTAGATTGCACTGAGACAGGCAGACCAGGCCAGTGAGGACGGAAAGGAGTTTGTACTTGATTCTTTTGGGATTGTCTGGGTATGTATATGTTAGAGTGGGTTGTTGGGAGTTGTTTTTGATCATTACTCTGTTGGGAAAACAATTTGTATATTGAACTACTTTTGGAAAACTTTATAATTGTGGTTGGTTTGTAATTAAACAGGTTGTTTTGTTCTTTTCAAAGTTTGTTATAACTTTCCTCCACGTAGAGATGTTTGAGTTAGTTTTATAATGAAAGTTTGGAAGTTGGTTTTCTTTTCAAGTGAAGTAAAAAGTTTTAAAATTTTAGGAGGTTTGAAGTTAGTTTGGGAATCTCCCGCTCGGGACACGAGTTAAGGTTCCGATTGGGGTGCCCACAAACCTACTCTAAAGTATTTTCATTTTTTTGACTGTATCTGTTACATCTTTAATGATAGGGAATACTTGTCCAAGTTTGATTCCAAAAGTGATAAAACAATATTTAGTAGCTACTCCACTAATAGTAGAGCATATAGGGTGTTTAACCTATAAACAAAAACTATTATGGAATTTGCAAATGTGGTTTTTAATGATTCACTTGATCTTAACCTCAAGACTGCTGAGGATGATGTTTCGGTTGCTTGCTAGACTGGAAAGTTACAGATACAAATGTTATGGAGCAAACAGAGGATGCTAATACTGAAACAAATGCTGAAACAGAGAAGGATGTGACTAAGCATGTGGACACATCTAAATCCACATCCACACCCACATCTGTCGCCACATCCTCCCAAACTCTTAAACCTGAGGACAACTCCTCTGAATCTGAAAAAGATGATACTCCAGAAGATGATGAGGTTGGGTGTGTGGACATAAAAGGGATATTCCTTCAATAATCCAGAAAAACCATCCCACCTCACAGGTTGTGGGAGATGTACATGATCAGGTGAGAACCAAGCAGAAAGGAAATGTAAACTACAGAGAGCTAGCTGGTTTGTGGAGTTACTTATCAACATTCTCCAAGGTAAGTTTTTGTTGTTATGTTTGAAACATTGAACCTAAAAACATAACTGAGGCTTTAAAGGATGTAGACTGGATTTTGACCACGCAAGAAGAGTTGAGCCAGTTTGAAAGAATGATGTTTAGACCTTAGTACCTAGGCCCTCTCATGGGAATGTCATAGGTACAAAATGGGTTTTCAAAAATAAGACTGATGAAAAGGGGGTAATTACTATGAACAAGGCAGACTTGTGGCTCAAGGGTATACTCAAGTTGAAGGGATTAATTTTAAGGAAACTTTTATCCCTGTTGCAAGAATTGAGTCCATAAAACTCTTGTTGGCCATTGCCTGCTACCTCAAACTAACTATTCATTAGATGAATGTTAAGAGTGCCTTTTTGAATGGGGTCTTGAATGAAAAGGCCTAAGTAGAAAAATCTAAGGGTTTTGAAGACCCTGATTTCCCAAACCATGTGTATAAACTAAAAAAAGGCTCTGTATGGGCTGAAACAAACCCCTAGAGCTTGGTATGGTAGGTTAACTGACCATCTGCTTCACTTAACTGACCATCTGCTTCACTTAGGTTTCAAGAGAGGTGAAGTGGACAAAACTCAGTTTGTAAGGAAAGAAAAAAGGATGACATAGTATTTGGATCAAATTCAGACACTATGTTGACTGTATTTGTGAATAGCATGACCTCCACATTTGAGATGAGTGTGGTATGTGAGTTGAACTACTTCCTAGGTTTACAGATCAAACAATTCAAGAATGGTAGGTTCATCTCCCAATCCAAATATGCCAAAAATCTGGTGAAAAAATTCTCCCTTTAACACTCTTCTCACCTCAAAACACCAATGGGATCATCCCAAAGGCTCAGTAATGACACAGATGGTGAGAGTGTAGACCAGACTGTGTATAGAAGCATGATAGGTAGTTTGTTATACCTCACAGCTAGTAGACCTGACATTATGTATATTATATGTCTCTGTGATAGATATCAAGCAAACCCAAAGGTTTCCCATCTCAAAGCCTTGAAAAGGATTATCATATATGTGAATGGGACTGCAAACCTAGGGTTACATTATTCCAAAGAGACAAACACTAATTTGGTTGGGTATAGTGACTCAGATTGGGCTGGCAATTGTGATGACAGAAAAAGTACCACAGAGGGTTGCTTCTATCTAGGAAATGATCATGTTTCTTGGTATAGTAGAAAGCAAAATTGTATATCCCTATCTACAGCCGAGACTAAATATATTGCCTTTGGTAGTTGTTGCACACAACTGCTATGGATGAACCAAATGCTTAAAGACTATGGGTTGAATAGAAAAATTCTTACTGCCTTTTGTGATAACAAGAGTGCTTTAGACATATCAAAGAACCCTGTCCAACATTACAGAACTAAGCATCTTGATATTAGACATCATTTCATAAGGGATCTTGTAGAACAAAAAACTGTATGTCTGGAATTTGTTTGAACTGAAAATCAACTTGCTGATATATTTACAAAGGCATTAGATCATGAAAGATTTTCCTCCTTGAGGAAGTCTCTTGGCTTATGTAATATTTGAGGATGTGAGCGCAAATGTGCACACATCCGTTGACACATCTGTATATTTACTAACTCAAAAAAATAATCATGCATTAGCACAAAATATCTCAGTGTGGTCACTTGTTTGTCCTACATTATTGACATGTATGATTACCTAATTGTGGGCATTTCTTGATCATGTTGTCATTTGATAACTTGATACAATCTTCCTAGATATCTCACAGTGGGTGCATTAATCAAGAGAAACAGGTGCTTCTCCCATTTGTATGAAGCCAGTCAAGTGTGATCAAGTGATCCTCAAAATAATAGTTTGAAATTAAACTTGAAAATACCACTGGACAAAGGGCTATCTTTGGATAATAATAAAAGTGAAAGCTACTCGATATGCAATTTTTTCCACAATAAAAAAATGGGTAGATGCATCCTAAAGGCTGTGTAGATTAGATTATTGTCCATTGACTTTTTGTGATCAAGATGTATCCCCAAATGTGACTCACATTCCATGACACATATGAAACTGAGATTATTTTCTTCACCCGTGTGATGCATCATTCTAGTCATTCAGCATATTAGGGCATATAAGGTGCTTTGTAAATATGTTTCTTGTTTATTTTCATTCTTAATCTATTCTTGATTTAACATGTTCTTGATTTTCAATATCTCTCATGAAAAAGAAAGGTGTGTATCAAGATCCTCATGGAAAAAGGAAGGAAATATTCAAAGGGGTATTTGTGGAAGTGATATAGCTGATGAGATTCTTTGTTACCATAAAAGGTATTTGGTATTTTGATTAAATTTAATCCCTAATTTTGTGGTGATAATCCATGTGTGAAGGCTAAGGGGTCGTTTGGTTCGATGGAAAAAAGTGAAGGAATGGAATGGTCAATGGAATTGAATTCCTGAAGGAATTGGAATGAAAAAAAACTGGTCAAACCCCTCCGTTTGGTTGGCACGGAATGAAATGAAATTGTCATTCAATTCCTTGGCAAATCATGTTTGGTTTGAAAATACAAATTATAGGAATGGAATGAAATCATATAAAATGTCCAATTTACCTTTCTTTTAAAAAATTAATGAGTAAAAAAAATTTTTTTTGGGAGGGAAGTGAGGTGGGGTAGGCAGGGGTATGAGAAATGAGTAAAATTTTTTTTTTTTTGGGGGGTGGGGTGGGGGTAGGACAGGGCTGGGTGGGTGGGGTAGGCAGGAGGTATGCAAAATGAGTAAATTTTTTTTTTCGTGGGGGTGGGGGTAGGTCGGGAAATGGATGGGGGTAGGCAGGGGTATGCAAAATGAGTAAAAACATTTTTTTGTGGGGAGGGGGTGGGGGGTGGGGGTAGGGCAGGGGTATCCAAAATAAGTAAAAAAAATCGTGGGGGTGGGGGGAGGTGGGGGTAGGGCAGGGGCTGGATGGGGAGGGTAGGCAGAGGTATGGAAAATGAGTAAAAAAATTTTTTTTCGTGGGGGGGGGGGTAGGGGTGGGGGAGGTGGTAGGGCAGGGGCTGGATGGGGGGGGTAGGCAGGGGTATGCAATTTTTTTTTTGAGGGGGTGGGGGGTGGGGTAGGGCAGGGGCTGGGTAGGGGTGGGAGGCAGGGGTAGGGGTGATTTGGGTTTGGGAGTATTTTGGTCAATTTTTTTTTTACAATTTCATTGCCAAAGGAATTGAGCATTCCTCTAATATTTGGAGGAAATGACCAATTCCTTCCTTTGATGGAATTTACCATTCCGGATGAATGAAAATTTTAGAAAAACTTAAACCAAACATGGGAAAGGAATTGGTCAAACGGAATAGACCATTCCATTCCATCGGCGGAATGGCAAATACCACGAACCAAACGGGGCCTAAGGGTTTCTATCCGTTGAGGACTCTGTCAAAATCACGCCGCAAGCCTAAGAGTCCTAAAGAGGTAAGCTTCCTTAATTGAGTAGGAAAGGGGGAGTTGTGGGAATAAATGTGACTCACATCCATCACTTCATCTTTAAACCTCATTGTGTTTTTCCATTTGCCCCAATTTTCTTTCTCACACACACGCACTGTATTTGCTTTCTCTCTAACCTAAATTGCAGAAGAAATGGAGCCACAAAGCCCTATTCATGAAGAAGACATATGAGATGTACAACCAATTTCTGTGGCAAGGCCTGATCAGCAACAATATGTACAAGAAACTCAACCCCCTTCTTTGTTACTGTTCCATAATCACCAAAACAGGTTTCTGCTGAAGCTCCAACAATGGAGGTACCTCTTCTATGTGAATCTGCTCCTATAGAATCAACTGCTGTACCAAAGAATCTCACTCCTCCACCATCTCCCATTCCACCAACAGTTGTGCCTTTTCCTCATTTGGCTACTATTCCTCTATAATCTCCCCAGTCACCAAGAATAGGAAGCTACCAACTTCCAAACCCAAAGGGAATGATGTCAAATTCTCACCCCCCCAAAGAAGGTGAGAAGATCCTACAGGGTTAGAAAAGTGTTTAATGCAAACAAAGCTAAGCATTCGAAGCTGTCTGGTGGCAAACCCTCAACAACTATTGATCTAGAGGATGAAGAAGAAGAGGAGGAATCCCAGCACAAATTGGTCAGAAGGCCTAGGGCACAAAAATATATGCCCTCTCAAGCTGATATAGAAAAAGAGTCCTTAGCCAATTTGCTGATGGAATTGAAAGGGAAAAAATGCTACAGAATCTGAGCCTGTTCAAGATGAGGAAGAAGTGGAATCTAGTGAAGAAAGTGATGATAATGCAGAGGATGAAAATTTCAAGCTTGGACCTGAGGATCTTGAACAAGAAAAGGAAGACCAAGTTGTGGAACAACAAGTAGCTGAGGAGAGAGTTGCTGAAATTGAAAGGGAGCCCTCTCCCCCAAAGGATGTGCCTTCACATGTGCCCACATCCAAGCGCACATCCTTAAGGTAGACATCCAAAAGGGGTATTCCTATATCTCTCTCCTCTTCTATTGCTTTGACCCCTGTGTCTCCTAGATTTTTATCTCTAGATGCCACTGAAAATCATGAGTAAATAGTGAATAAAGTCCTGATTAGAGAGATGAAGAGGGATAGGGAGACTTTTGCTAGGCAGGGTCTGAGTAAATTTTTTGAGGATATAGGTCTGTTGATGATTGTTGATCACCCAAATACATTCTTTCCAAAAGTTGTGCATGAATTCTATGCCAACTTATCTAAAGGTTTGAACAATCCTGCTTCCCCCCATGTTTCTCACTGTGTATGTTAGAGGGAAGTTTATACCATTTCCCCCCTCTATCATTAATACATTTCTAGGGCTAGATGAGGTTTCTGATGAAGAATGTGAGATCTCTGAGGATGAGATATTATCGACCCTTACTCATGGGAAGCTTACAGCTTGGCCCTCAAAACCTAAGGATTTAGATAGTGGCTCTCTCATCTCCTTTTATTACTTTCTCCACCTCATCATTACTGTCAATCTTTGCCCCTCAAACAACAAAACCTCTGTCAATAGGGTTCATGCTGACTTGTTGTATATGTTAGGTGCCAAGAAAACCATAAACTTTGGGGAATTCATTTTTAGAAAAAATTGTGGGTATTGTGAGTCTCCCTCCAAAAAATGGTCCCTTCCTTACCCCTCCCTCATCTCTCAAATCCTAGTTGCTCAAGGGGTTAAATTAGAAAAAAGGTGAAGCTAGAGTGAGTGAGTTTGAACTGCTCAAAGAGACCAAAACCCTCCTGGACCCAAAATAGAGGTTTGTGAATCTGCCAATAGGGGCTGAACCTGAAGATGTGAGTCAGGATATGGCCACATCTAGCCACACATCTGCAGTCTCTTTTGATGCTCAAATGAAATTCCTAGATGCAGAAATTTCTGCAGCTGAAGGCCTCTCTATAGCTCTCAAAGCTCAATTACTTGCCTCCCAGACTCATGCTAAGAATTTTAAGGTTTTGAAGGTGAATCTTCAGAAATGAAAAACTACACTTTCTAGTTAAAAAGGGGGAGAAGAAGAAAAGGATGAGGATACTGATGTTGTTTTTGCTGCTGGAGATAATACAGCTGGATGGGGAAGTTGAGAAGATGATTATACTCAGGGGGAGTTTATTTTTATTGTTTGCTGTGATGAATGAAACTCTTAAACAATACTCCCTCCGTCCCATAAAAGGTTACCCATTTACTGTTCCACGCGAAAAATAAGGAATAATGTTATTAAAGTAAGAGTTGTGAGTGGGTAGGAGAGAGAAAGTGGGATAGAGAATAGTAAGTGGATAGTTGTTGTGAGTATGACAAGTGGATCCCATGAATAAAGAAGTATTAAAAAGTTTTCTTTTTAGGAAAGTGTGACGCCCTAAATGACAAAGTGGGTAAGGTTTTATGGGACGGAGAGAGTATTTGTTTTGGTTGTTTGTTAGTTTTTGATTTGGTCTGTAATACCTTAAACATTTGTCTGGATGTTACTTTAGTTTGGTTTGTTAAACTGCAAATTTTCGTACTAACTATTATCTATGCAGTTTTTGTGTGAATGTGTTATACACATCCTCACACACATCCATTTCAGGGAGAGATTTATGTTAACCAACTTGGTTAATTAATTCATAAATTGCTAAATCTTTGTTTTGACCAGAAAGTCCAAAATATGGGGAGATTGAAAGAGTGAGATTTTAGGGAATATTTTCTTCCATAATTCGAATCATATTGGTATACTTGGTAAGAGGATTTTTATTACTTTCTTAGCAAAAATTTATTTTCCTATTTGGAAAAGGACATTGTTAATATGTAAATATCTTTTATTTATGTTAATAAATTTAGTGTAGAACTAACCTTCTAACAAATCTCTTTACTTGTCAGTGTCAATCTTATGTTTTCTTATATTAGTGTGATTGTATCAAATAAGGAAGAGTTGAATTGATTGAAGTACTTCTTAAAGGTGCATATAAATACAAGATAAGGGCACATTGAGAAGACATGGTTTTCAGAGAATTCTTTGAAAGACAAATTTGTTTGTTATTCACGGATTCTATAATTCTTTTAGGTTGTGAGTAAGGTTGTGCCTTACATCCGAACTCACATCTAGTTTTTATACAATTTTTTGTTCTACTTTTGTTTATAATAGGCTCTCCTTGGGAAAGGAAGACTGTTTTTAGTTTAAAAGTTGGTTAGAACTTGTTTTAATATTTTAATCTTTTTGTTTTCACGTATTCGATTTTAATTCTGTAAAAACAGATTTTAAATAGTGAAAAGCTTTTTGGGCTTAAAGCTTTATTTGCTGGGGTAGAACCAGTAAACGTTTATTTTTGTGTGTTATTTTATTTCATTTCACTGCTTATTGGTGGATATGTAAACAGTTGTAACTCATATCTGTACACGAAACTTTTAGAGTGGGGCTTCCCTACCTTTGCTCGTCATGCTTACTCGTCATTCCTTATATGCCGCCGAGGCACAACTCTCATATGTCGAGCAAGGCACCTAGCAAGGTCGACCTATGCCTCATGAAAGGAAGGTCGACCTATGCCTCATGAAGACGAGGAGCTTCTCCTCGGTTATCAACAAAGCAAGGAAATGGGCTTCCCATCCTTATCTCTCTTTTCCTCGGCGTCAATACATGTCGATCAAGCAGCACATGCTGAGAAACCAACCTCCAATGTGCAGGTGCATATTACTATTATCTAATCCTACTCAAATAACGATTGTAAACAATTATAATCCCACTAGGATTATAATCACCTCTCACACGAATTCCTATTCAACATGAATTCTACAATAATATACCTATATATACAAGCCATAATTCACATTATTTTGGCAACCCATATTTTGACTCCAAACTCTTATCAATTGATTTCTCTCTTTAAACACAACTACTTACTCTCATGCCGGAGGGCCTTCGCCGGTGAAGCCCTGGCTTATTTTACGTGTTTGTTCTTCTTTTTCAGACTATTCAATTATACAGGATACAAACTACCGCTGGATTTGGGCTGATGCGAACGTTTTTGGCATCATCAGTTTGGTTACATTGCCGGGAAATGATTTGAAACACCCATTGAATATATTGAAAAATTCTCGTTCGAATCTCCTAATCCCAATGGAAGACAGACATACTGCTAGTGTTACTCCTAAACATAATAACATTCTTATGGAAGAGATTCATGGTAACACAAGGACTGCTTTTCCTTTTGTCAATGGGGAACTGCCTCCTCCACCATCGCTGATTGATGTACTGCCGCCCCTAGGAATGAATCTGCATTTTAGGGGACAACTAATAACCGAGATGGTGTAGATGAACCCTCCTCGTTGTCGACACCGAGGAAGACTTGTTGGTAGCCAGACAACGAGGAATGCTGCCCAGGGAGGAACTGGGGCTTCCCCCCCCACAGGTTGATCGCATAACTCTATTGCATCAACAGATGGAAACTTTGCAACACATTTATGAAACGCAAAATGCCTTGCTACAATTAGATCCTAAACATTCTCTGGCTGAATTCATGAGGCCTACGAGAACTGGAAATTCCCTTGGAGGGCAGAGTCAGGTTGATAGGCGTGGTAGTAAAGGGAATATAGAAAATCTTCCTCGTGGCCAACATCCCCCACACCTTGGCATCTCTGGTAGATCCAGGTAAAACCCCCAAAATGTCCCTACTCGTCATAAGGTACATGGGAATGACAACATAAAAAACAAGATAGATTTGAAAAGTCACTTGAACCAACAAAGCGAGCAGGAGGTTAATTCTGCCGACTTAAGAGCAAGGCTCAGTCATGCAAGGCATAAAACTCCTACTCATTGTAATACCCCTCCTCGGCCTATGAGCCTTTATCGTCCAATAATCCCTCCTCATTCAAGTATCCCTCTTCATCGCAAATCACCTCATCATCCTGAATTGGTACCAAGAAGGGACATAACACCATCTGGGCGTGGGGAGAATCACCATGAACGTGAGGAACATAGTAGAGTAAACAGACACAGAAAGAAAGAAAGGACCCATCATAGCTCTCATTTCAGCTCAGGGATTGATGTCAGAGAATTATTACTCTTGAAAAAGAGATTAGATGAGTTGGAAATGGAGAAAAAGGAAGTGGACGAATATGATACTAGTGCCATCCGTCATTTCTCCTAGTGTATTAATGATATACCTCCCAATCCTGCTCTTAAAATCCCAAGTTTTGATAAGTATGCAGGAACCATCGATGCACGGGATCATGTGCAAAGTTTTGAATCCACCATGACCATCCTCACCAAGGCAGATGACATTCTTTACAAGGTTTTTGCGAGTACCTTTTTCGAAACAGCTTTATCCTAGTTCTGTGAGCAAAAGAAGGGAAGCATCGATATCTGAAAAATAATGAGGAGGAGGTTCTTGTACCACTTTGCTACATCAGGGAAGAGGAAGAAAAGATTGACTGACCTTGCTAACATTAAGCAAGGGAAGAATGAAACAACTCTGAGTTACTACAATCGATTAAGAGCCATGGCAAACCAAGTGGAGGAGAGCTTGATAGGCCCCGAGGTGATTATTTGCTTTAACTCCGAACTAAGATCCGAACAATTAATCTATGAACTTTCTGATAGAGAGCATAAGTCAAAGTCCGATCTGTACAACGTGGCTTACGCCATATCTATGGCAAAAGAGTAAAGTAAGAATAAGTTTGAGAAACCAGAAGCAGAGGCAGCTGGCACCAACCAGGCTTCTCACGGAAGTAACTATAAGGGGAAGAATAGATCTCGGGCCACTGAAAAAGCTAAAGTTTTCACCCCCTCACTAAACCAATCACATAAATCATGCAGTTGGTAAATCTGCCAAGTCTCCGTCCACTTGATGAAAAAACAAAATACACCCGTGATAGCTCCAATTATTGTGCCTTGCACAAAGACCACAGACACGACACGGAGAATTCATCTCCCTCAAGAGAATGATACAGAGATGGGTAGACAAGGGAAAATTTGATTGCTACATTATGAGAAAGGATAACAAGCGAAGAAGAAAAGATGACGATGACGATTATGATGACGAATATAATGAAAAGGAAGACATGCCTCCTAGGGCTAAACTCCATGTCATACGAGAGCAGACTGTTTCCAACAAAAAACTGAAAGACCAGATCCATGAGCTGAGTAAAGTCTATCACATCCCCTCCTGGACTCATAAGGAGGAGGAAGTCATCAGCTTCTCCCCTAATAAGCTAGCCGAAAGTCGCGCCGCGCGAACAACCCTTGGTAATTAAATGAAGGATTGACAACTGTGAATCCGAGAGACTCCTCGTAAACTCGGGGGCCTCCCGAGATATTCTGTATTACTCTACCTTCCAGAAGATAATTATGAAGGATATCTTGCTGTAGCCATACTCTGTAAAACTAGAAGGCTTTACCAACCACAAAGTGAGCGTCATGGGGACAATTGACTTATTGCTAGAAGTAGGGAAACATCCCTTCTGATCAGAGGGCAAAGTAACATTCGTGGTTATAGATCTGGCAAGTGACTACCATGCCATCATAGGCATTCCAAGTCAAGGCAAACTTGGGTTGGTCGCCTCCCTCCCTCACCACCGAGTTAAATTCCCTACTCATACTGGAGTCGGATGCATGAGGGTGACACCTAAAGACTTCTTGTAGCATATGATGATGAGTAGAAAAACATTCAGAAAGGTGGAGGTAGTCAAGCCAATGGAAAATCTGAAAATCTCTAAGTCTGTAAAGACTACCAACACAAGTGCTAGGCTAAATCTGATTTTTGAAGCAGAGGAAGACAACAATGACACAGTTCTGTCCGTCCCAGATTCAGCCCCTCATCTCGTCAGTGGCCAGAACTTGGGGGGCCAACCCTGATTTGAGACAAGGAGTTGGAGGACTTAGACGTGTTGGTGTAGTGCCCTAGGCATTTTATTAGGCCCAACTGGTAGGAATCAGGCTAGAGGGGGGGTGAATAGCCTATTAAAAACTTTTGCTCAAAACTCTTAAAATCCTTTTGTAAATGCTGAGTCTCAATTCTATAAGGTTAACCGATGAGACTAAGTTTGCACAGCGAAAATTGAGTCGGTTTAGAGAACTCACACAAATCGGTAAGGAAAGGGGTTTTCAAGAGTAAGTTAAAATTTCATGCAACAAGATAATTTTCCAATAGAACAAATAGGTAAGCAGTAAATAGAGTCAATGGGTTGTGACCAGTTGAGAGATTGTCAACCGGTTATAATAACACAAATAATAAACAAACACATGAAGAAATGACACATTGTTTAAAGAGACTCACAGTGTTAAATAACTGTTACGTCCTCTACCATGTTTGGTCAGAACTTGGATTTGTGAAAGTGCACTGCTATTAATGATTCCTAACTATTACAAATTGTAAGCCCAATGATTGAAGGATGCTAAAAGTAAAATGACCACTAATAGATCGTGCTACAATAATGACCAAGTATTTTCTAGAGATGTGTTCACAAATTGAACTGATTTCTCTAGGGTGTGTGTGTGATTCAATCAATATGTTCCATTAAGAGTCTTGTTGAGGAACACTACTTGAATTGATTGAAGGTGCTCAGTGTATGTCCTAACAGAGATATGGTCTAGTGAAAGTGGGGACTTGAATTGAATGCCTTGAACTTGTGTTCTGGAAGGTTGGTAGTTCTTGGCAACTCACTCTCAAAGATCTTTTATGCACCAACCATCTTCAATGCTCAGGGGAAGCTATTTATAGTGAACTTCAAAAAGGAGTTGTTATCTCTGAAGAGGTTGTAATGATGACTTGGACTGGCAGGCATTTAGTGGGAGTATCTTTTCATTTAATGCCTGAGATTTGATGGAGATATTTTCTATTGAGTGGTTGAGGGGATGTGAGAACTGGTAACTTTGACTTTCCTGATTGAGTTACTGACATTTTGCAGGAATGTCTTTTCAGTATGCTGCTTTACCAAATTCAGCTAAAGTTGGGGGCTGAGTAGTTGGAAACAATAAATACATCGGCTGAGGGAGAAGCTTATTGGATAAGCTGAACTGGTTATCAGCAAGCAGTAGTCCTTAATCGATTGACTGCTTCACCGGTTAGGAGTCTTACCGGTTAGATGGTTGACCGATTGAAGGCTGTCAACCGGTTGAACAAGTTTCTATACCAAATAACCACATTGCTGATAGTAAAAATCTTTAGGTCTTCAAGTCTTCAAACTTTGAGAAAAATTACATTAATAAAACACTGGCACTAGCACTAAGGAAACCTATCATACATAGAAAAAAAATCTAATTGGTCTAGATAAAATTAGGGGTCCTCAATAATGCTTATAATGATTGGGGTTAAGCAATTCTAAATCTATACATATATTTGACTAACAGTCTCCTTCTAATTGCTTAAGTCCAATCATCCTAGGTTAACATCTTCTTGACTCAATAAAAGAATGACTAATAATTTATCTTTGAATTATGTCATTCCCTAAGTCAAGTGACAACTTGATGTTACCTAAGCAAAGCTTTACAAACAAGATGAAAGCTTAAGAAAATAAACTAAAGATAAGAAATCTTTTGAATGAATTTATCCTGCAAGGTAAAACGATTAGTAGCAGAGAAAAGACATTCAAAATCAAGGTTCTAAAAAGCGCTAGGTGGATGCTAGGCGGCGGAGCCGGGCGTAGCGCCTAGGCGGGGACTAGTCGGGATTAGTCGGGACCTAGGCGGGGCTTAGAAATAGGCGTTGGAGAGGGGCCTAGCGCCTAGGCGGGGCCTAGGCGCCCTTAGGCGGGGTCTTTTAGAACACTGTTCAAAATATATAAAGAAAGTTCAAAAAGTAAAGCATTTAAAATGAAGAGTTTATGGTTCAAAGAGATCTCATTGATAAAGGCTGCAACCGATTAGGAAGAATTTGAAAGACAAAATCATCATCGGTTACATTCTCAAACTTGATCAGCAGCAGGATCATCGGTCGAGGGCTTGTCTTTGGAATCTGCTGGGGTAGCCGATGAGATTGCCGATTCAGACTTTGATTTCTTGGTTGCTCTCTTCTCTTTCTTCTCATCTCTCTTTCTCTTCTTCTTGGCTGACTTGTCAGACTCACGATCGGCTAGCATCTTCTTCAACAGCTCATTTTCAGATTTGAGCTTGATCCTTTTGGTGTTGGTTTTTCTGAACTGAGTGGCTTGATCGGTTAGCTGTTGTTCTGCTTCTTTGAGTTTGAGATTCAGCTTCTTGATTTCCTCGGTTGCTATCTTTAGATCGGCTTGAGTGGCTGAGGCAAGGTTCAATAGTTCCTGGTTTGATTGATTAGATGCACTTAGCTGAGAGGCAAGATCGGCTATGGTTGAGTCTTTGTCAAGAAGATCAGCAACATAATTGGCCAAGTCTTTGGCATAACCATGTTCCATTCTATCTAACCTCTTGTTCTCCTCCTCCTGATTGGACTTAATCATACTAGCTACCAGAGCATCATAAAGCTCACAAAGATCTCTAACAACAACCGTTCGGTTGAGTTCAGCTTTAGAGATCGGTTGAGGGTCACCGGTTAGAGAGGGAACATCATCAGCTTCATTGGAGGAATCATCGGTTGAAGAACCAATATGAATAGCGGAAGAATCGGTTGAGGGAGCAGCATCAACAGGCAAAATTTGAATGGCTTGGATTTGAACAGGAGGGTCATCTATTTGAACTTGAATGGCCTGACCTTGATCGGTTGAGAGTTGAGCTTGGTCGGTTGAGTGATCGATTGGGGATTGAAGTTGGTCGGTTTGACCTTGATCGGTTAAGGCTTGAGTTTGGACAGGAGTAGGGGATGACGGATCGGCTGGAGGGCTAGTCTGACCGGTTGGAGGGCTGCCTGAATTATCATCGGTTGAAGATGAGTAAGAAACTAAGGATATAAATCCATCGGTTTCTAAACTCAAATCAATGGCACTTTGAATAACAGAGGCTTCTTCAAAAGCAGATACCAGTAACTCAGCAGCAATAGGAGCATCATCAATTGCTTTCTGCCTCAGGTTGATTATGTGAATCATCCTCAATAAGCCAATAAGAAGAGAGGCATGAAGGATGTTGTTCTTAGGTCTAACTACTCCATCATCTCCCCTGACAAACAAATGGGGTACTTGAGGCATAAGCCCTACCAATTTGGTCACATCATAAGACCACTTAAGAATATTCATTTCCAAAACCTTGGTCATTCGGTTGTTCAAAGCCAAATATTTGTGGTACAAGCTGTCGGTTGACAAAGAGCATTCAACCGATCTAGGCAATCGGTTGATGGCTTGACCGCCAATTCGGAGGGGCCTAGGTGGATATCTCTTCAAAGTATTGTAGATCAGTTTCTGCTTAACTGGGAAAGAAGAGGGTAGCTGTTGATCAACTTTGCTTGGCTTTATCGGTGCATCCTTGATCGGTGGCAATCTTCTTTTTAACTTGAGAATAATGGGAGCAACACTTGAACTGGTTTCACAAGTTGGGTTAGCCTTTTTCAATGGCTCAGGTACCGGTATCGATTCAAGGCTAGATTGGCTAACAACTCTTTCATGGGGCTCAAAGAATAGCATCCCATTGGGTAACCGAGGGATTGAGGCTTTGCTAGTGAAATAATTAAGACAAGACATCAAGTCTTTCTGAGCCTCAGAGTTTTGAGAAGAGTTGAAGTCAAAAGGAGGGCAAGCTGGATCAAAGGGATCATAATCAAAGGATTCGACTGCAATGAATTCTAAGTCTTCTTCATCTTCAAGAAAATTTGATTCTGGCAATTCATCAATAGAAGAATAAAAGGTTTTGTCCTCCTCAACTGGTGGCTTACTTGTAGAGATTGAAGCTTGAATTTCTTTGGCCTGAATTTCCAAAATTGAAGCTTGAATGGCTTAAGCAGTTGCCATTTCCTCAGCTCTTGACTGTTGTCTGTTTAACTCTACATCAAATAGGCTAGCAGCCAATGCCTTTTGAAGTTCTACTTCATCAACATTTGATTCACCAGGTTTGTCCACCTTAGCCGGTTCAGTAGATACATCGGTTAAGGGTTTGTCAATCGGTTTCTCTTCACTCACCGGTTCAATAGAAGGGGCACCAGTTAGAGGCACATTGATCAGTTGAGAGACCGTCGGTTGAGTAGCAATGCCTCCTCCCAAAGCAGTAACCGATGAAGTGTCGGTTATCCCTCCTCCTACATTCCTAACCGTTGCCATCGGTTTAGGAGTAGCAAAAACTTGTTCAACTTTACCCATTCTTTTTGACTGATCAACATCATCATCAGAGCTAGAACTGGAACTTGAGCTAGAGTGATCAATATCATCGATTGGCTCATCATCAGCAGCTTCTTCACCATCATCTTCAAAAAGCTCATCTATCTCTGCATCAGTAACTGATGTCCATTTTGTCTTGTTAGACTGGACTGAGGAAAAGAAATCGACTAAGGCAATATTTTCAGCAGCTTTAAGCTTAGCATCGATATCCAAAAGATTTTCCAACACATCCATAATGTTTCTCATCAGCTGATTCTTCCTGGGGCCAAGATCAATAGGCTCAGAATCAAAATTAGGCAAGGAATCAACATCCATTTCATATCTGCCTAGCTGATAGAGGTCAGTCTCAATCAAAGTATCTCTAGCTCCATACAAAATGGCAAATTTGCCCAAACTGACTGGATCATCATATCCTGTCTCAATCTATCCTGAGGCAAATACACAGTATTCCATTGAAGGGGAAGCTAATCAAAGAATTTGTTGTAGAGCTTGATTAGCTGGAGCCTGGTCAGAGAAAGATCAAATTCCCTAAGTCTGTCGGGTCGGCTAAATTATATGCCCTTCTCCTCATGACTGTTGCTATAGTCAATGTAATCATGAATGTTCCCAACTGGAACTAAGGCTTTGTTGATCTCATGAATTGAAGGAGCTTCCTGATGAAGGGTGGCAAATGGTCAATAGGATAAATCTATTTGGGTGAAGGGGCAGACTGAGGCTTGACAGCCCAAGGGTTGTTATGGAATATATGGAAAGTGGGATCTCTGATCGGTTGGCACTGTCAGTAAGAAGGATTGGAGGCATGACCGGTTATTGGAACATCATCGGTTAGGGTGTCATATTTGAATAGCCTTTTGGGAATAAAGGGAATGAATGTGGTGAGATCGGTTTCAATTATCCTTTTTCTTTCGGTGTTTTCTTTAGCTAATTGGAAAGGTATTTTTGGGATTGGTTTGGATTTGGATGAGGATGGAGGAGTTGAAGGCTTGGTTGATTTTCTGGCTAATTTCCTTGGTCAGATAGAGGTAGAAATTGGTTGATCATCATTGTCAGGAGATTTTCTCTTAACCAGTGAGGAGATCGGTTGAGAGGGTTTGGGTTCATCGGTTGCAGGCTTAGGAGCACCAGTTAAGGGTTTCTTTGATTTCAGCTTAGAAGCTTTCTTCTTGACTGGTGGTACGCCGGTTGAGGCAGCTGTAGAGGCTATCGGTTTGGCTTCTCTGAGAATCCTAGCTTGATCAACCTTGTTAAAGTATTTGACAAAGGATTTTGGATAGGAGGGTTGATTGGCTGATATGGCAAAGATTGAAGGGATTCTCATGAGGATTTTACTGATAAGGAGGTAGTGACACGGCCTAGTTTTGTTTGGCCTGGTCAAGGGTTTTTCCTTATGAAATTTCTAGAAGGCTATCAAGATGACTCTGTATAAGAAGGAACACTAGTTGAAGTTCTTCTGTAGCATCACAGCAGCAATGGCTTCCCACTATATCATAGTGATACAATGATGGGAACCAGACCGGCAAATAATGCATCGGTCAAGAACCTCGACTAAGGCATAGTGCATAACATCAAGGTCAACTTTCTTATTGCCTTCACCGGTGACAAAGGGATCGGTTCCCCTAACTTGAGACCATACAAGCTCCATGTCTTTCATAATAATTGAAGATGAATCGGTTGAGGGCAGGGTAGGAAAGGCGTCGGCTATGGAGGTTGGTGAGAGGACAACTGGTACTCCGGCAACTGTTGAAGAGATAGAGGATACATCACCGGGCTTCAAACATTCATCCAAATCTCCATTGTTGAGCAACTCATTCACAAGCTCATACATAATACCATCGTTCCCTTTAGGCATCAAGAACGGAAGAAGACCATCGGCTATCAACATAGCTTGCAGTTGCTTTCCTTCTACAGATTCGAAAAAGCTTGGGAGAATGTAACCTCCGAAAATGTCTTTCTTGGGAGCCATCTACAAGAAATCAAAAATCAAAATAATATTTTAAGTTAGAACATATTTTTAAAATAGACAATATAAGAACAAGTTCATAACTTGAGATTTCTTCGACATCGAGGTTCAAAATCATAAAGAGTTTCGAAGGATTTACCAGGAAGGCTTGAATGTTGAAAGATTGAAGAAAGATGAAGAAGGATCGGTTAACGGTTTGAGATTTGAGAGCTTGATTCTTGCAGAGAGAAATAGAGATTTCTAGGGTTTCGAAAGTTTTAAATGGATGCTTTTGAGTTTCTTATATAGGAGAGAGAAAAGGAAGATGAAGGGGTTTTGTACTGGGTGAATCAAAATTTAAAAAGGTTTCAACTGGTTTGCACAGATATCTAAATTTTAAGACACGATTTTAAATGTGGAGGCGAAATAATAGGTACGTGTGTGCAGCAGTTAAACTATAACATAATAATGAACAAAAAGATAACCTTTTGATAAATTGGAGTGATACAAATATTACCTTTTTGATCAAAAATTTTAAATTTTGATCAACCCAAAAGGACGGATTTGGCAGCAGCTTACTGAATATGTCAGGGGTTTAAGCAGCTGAAAAGATGGATGTGACAGTACTAACAGAAATGAGCCGGTTAAAAACGAATTGGGAATTTCGATCGGGCCGCAGTTCATCGGTTAGGAAATTAGATTGACCGGTTAGGCTAGCTGACCGGTTAGCGAAACTGCTTGAGGCTTGACCGGTCACAGAGGTAACCGGTTAGAATATGATCGGTCAGGAATGAGTGCAATGACCGGTTAAGAGACAACTGCCATATGTTGGGAGGTCATCGGTTAGGTCCATCAGTTAGCAAGGTAGAACTGAGGAAAAACTTCAAACACCTTTTGATCGGTTTTGAGCTTACACAAATAGCAAAGTTAGCACAAATTATCAACTAATATCAATCATGCCTAATTCTCCTCTAAGGAATTCAAATATTTTAATATCCAAGGGTTTTGTCAAAATATTAGCTAACTGATAATCAGTATGAACTTTTAAAAGAACGATGTTACCCTTTTCAACATGATCCTTGAGGAAGTGGTATTTGATGTCTATGTGATTTGTCTTGGAATGTATCATAGGATTGTTGGAGACTGAAATGACTGAGGTGTTGTCACAGTAGATGGGACACACTTCTTGGGGAATTTCATAGTCCACCAGTTGTTGCTTCATCCATAGGATTTGTGAACAGCAACTCCCAGCAGCTATGTACTCAGCCTCAGTTGTAGAAGTGGAAATTGATGCTTGCTTCTTGCACGACCAGGAGACCAATCGGTTACCTAGAAATTGACAAGTTCCACTAGTACTTTTCCTGGTGACCCTACAAGCTGCAAAATCAGCATCTGAATAGCCAATTAGCGTAAATGATGAATCTTTTGGATACCACAAACCTAAGTTAGCCGTTCCCACAAGATATCTAATAATTCTTTTAACAGCTTGCAAGTGAGATTCTCTAGGGTCAGCTTGAAATCTAGCACATACACATACGACAAACATGATATCTGGCCTACTAGCAGTTAAGTAAAGTAGAGATCCTATCATACCTCGGTAGAGTGTCATATCTACTTTTTTACCGGACTCATCTTTGTCAAGGTGTACATTGGTGGCCATTGGAGTGCTTTGAGGATGAGCAGAATCAAGACCAAATTTCTTGATAAGATCTTTGGTATATTTGGCTTGATTGATGAAGATACCTTCTTGAGTTTGTTTGACTTGAAGTCCAAAGAAAAAGGTTAGCTCACCCATCATGCTCATCTCAAATTTGCTCTGCATAAGTTTCTCAAATCTTTTGCATAATTTTTCGTTAGTAGATCCAAAAATAATATCATCTACATATATTTAAACTAACAATGAATGTCCCTTATGCTTTGCAATAAATAAGGTGGTGTCGATTTTACCTCGTTCAAACTTCTCACTAAGTAGGAATTTGGAGAGAGTTTCATACCATGCTCGGAGTGCTTGCTTGAGTCCATATAACGCTTTGTTCAACTTGTAGACATGATTAGGCTTCTTGGAGTCTTCAAATCCTGGAGGTTGATCTACATATACAAGCTCTTGAAGTTCTTCATTAAGAAAGGCACTTTTCACATCCATTTGATACAACTTAAATTCTTTAAAGGCTGCATAGGCAAGGAATAATCTAATGGCTTCAAGTCTAGCTACGGGGGCAAAAGTCTATCATAATCTATACCTTCTTCTTGTCTGTACCCTTTTGCCACTAATCTTGCTTTTTTCCTTGTTATTTTTCCAGACTCATCCAACTTATTTCTATAAACCCATTTCATTCCAATAACAGCCTGATCACTTGGTCTAGGCACTAGTTCCCATACTTTGCATCTATCGAACTAGTTGAGCTCTTCTTTCATAGCTTCTATCCAGCTGGGGTCATTAAGTGCTTCTTCAGTCTTCTTTGGTTCTATATTTAAGATTAAGGCAGAGGAAAATAGTCCATGTTGTTCCTCCATGCTTCTCAATTGGCCTCTAGTCATTCTTGGACCAAAGATATCACCAATCACATTTTCTATTGGGTGATATCTAACTGGTCTCACACTTCCCTAGGGAGGTCTTACCTGACTGATTCCTGCCTTAAGGTTTCTAAGGGATGAGAGGAATCGGTTGAGGGAGGTGTGACCGATTGGGGAGATCGGTTAGGTAGAGGTGATGCTGACCGATCAGGCTGAGGTGAAAGAAATGGTAGGTTGGTTGAAGTTGGTACGGGCTCAGGTGATGTAAGAGGAACAGTAGTAGAGGGGCTAGCTTGTACTAAATCGGTTAAGGGGTTTGGAATGGGTGATACTCTGACCGATTGGGAAAAGAAGGAGTCATCAACTAGGGCTCTACTGGTTACATCACTTGGGACTGATTGCTGAGCTGGAGATTGATTTGCATTATTACTGGTGGTTTGATTAGCATTTGAGTTGCTGGATTCACCTGTCTCAAAAACACCAGAATTATCAGTACTATTTGGAGTCTTGTCATACTCTAGCAAATCAAATTCATCAAATGTAACATGAAAAGATTCAACAATTTTCAACAGATGTTTATTAAAAACTCTAAATGCCTTACTGTGCTTGGCATAACCAACAAAGATACCATCATCGGCTTTTTCATCAAATTTAACTCGGCGATCTTTACCATTGTAAAGAACATAACATTTGCAGCCGAAGATCTTGAAGAAACCAATGTTGGGAATTCTGCCACGCCAAAGCTCATAAGGGGTCTTGTTGTGAAATTTGTTGACTAAAGATTGATTCTGGGTGAAGCATGCTGTATGGATAGATTCCGCCCAAAAGTACTTGGGTAGCCTAGCTTCGGATATCATTGTTTTTCCAGCTTCGATCAGGGTTCTGTTCTTTCTCTCAACTACATCACTTGGGACTGATTGCTGAGTTGGAGATTGATTTGCATTATTACTGGTGGTTTGATTAGCATTTGAGTTGCTGGATTCACCTGTCTCAAAAACACCAGAATTATCAGTACTATTTGGAGTCTTGTCAGACTCTAGAAAATCAAATTCATCAAATGTAACATGAAAAGATTCAACAATTTTCAACAAATGTTTATTAAAAACTCTAAATGCCTTACTGTGCTTGGCATAACCAACAAAGATACCATCATCGGCTTTTTCATCAAATTTAACTCGGCGATCTTTACCATTGTAAAGAACATAACATTTGCAGCCGAAGATCTTGAAGAAACCAATGTTGGGAATTCTGCCACGCCAAAGCTCATAAGGGGTCTTGTTGTGAAATTTGTTGACTAAAGATTGATTCTGGGTGAAGCATGCTGTATGGATAGATTCCGCCCAAAAGTACTTGGGTAGCCTAGCTTCGGATATCATTGTTTTTCCAGCTTCGTTCAGGGTTCTGTTCTTTCTCTCAACTACACCATTTTGTTGAGGTGTTCCAGCAGCTGAGAAATTATGATCTATTCCGTGATCATCACAGTACTGAGAAATTCCGTTATTCTTGAACTCTGTTCCATTGTCGGATCTCATACTGATGATGTCACACTCTTTTTAGGCTTGAAGTAGACGGAATAATTTGGTGGCAACATCATAGGTATCATCTTTAGAAGCAAAGGTTTCCACCCAGGTATATCTTGAATAATCGTCTACAACAACCAAGGCATATCTGCTACCCCCTAAACTGGCAGATGTTGTGGGGCCAAACAGATCCATATGTAGCAGCTGGAGGCACTTAGAAGTGGACATGCAGGGCTTGCTATGGAATGATTCTTTATGCTGCTTTCCTAACTGGCAGGCTCTGCATTTCCTTCCATGATCAGCAGACACTTGAGGTAGGCCGGCAACTAGATTTGTATTAGCCAGCTTGGATAGGTATTTGAAATTCAAGTGACTATATCTCTTGTGCCATAGCCAGGAATTCTCACTGATGTTCTTTGCTACAAAATAAATATTAGTAACACTCGAAACAATATTTAAATTTATAGCATAAACGTTACCTTTTCGTTGTCCAGTGAGTAAAGTTTCTCCTGTAGCAATGTCTTTCACATAACAGTTGGAAGAATTGAAAATACAATGCATACCTTTATCACAAAATTGTGATATGGAGAGAAGGTTGTGTTTTAGACCATCCACCAAAGATACCTTCTGTACAGTAACTGTACCTCTTTTGATGGATCCTAGACCGATAATTTTACCCTTTGCATTGTCACCAAAGACAACTGGAGGACCAGATGCTTCTTGAAGATCAGTAAGGAGTTCAGCATGGCCAGTTATATGCCTAGAGCATCCGCTGTCCATAATCCAAACATCCTGACTGGCATCAGTTGAGGCCATAAAGCATTCCTGAAATGAAACAATAAGCTTATGGTCCCCCTTAATCTTTTGGGTCCAAAGAGTTAGTTCCTCTTTGGCAGCCATACCTGGCCACCACCTGAGCTTTGAGACTCAGTGGGTCCAGATAGGTGCTTCAAGAGGCATTCGTAAGCCTTGTGACTGATAAAACAGCAATTTGTACATTTATTAGAAGATGCTGTGAAGACTTGGATGAGTTGATATTCAATTTGGCCAATGCTTCAGAAGGATCAAATGATTGGACAGGAACAAAAACCTTTGGAATAAAGGTGTTGGCTTTACCTTTGTTGGCCGGTTGCATAGGCTTGGAAATTCTTTTACCGGTTGAGGAGCCCTTACCGGTGGAGCTGTGTGACCGGTGACGGTTGTCTGACCGGTTGCTCCTTGACCGATTAAGGCTGCTTTACCCGTTGAGTTTTCCGGACCTGCAACTTGACCAGCAAGTTTAATTCCAACTTTTCTATCACCATCACTAAGTGGGACATATTGTCCTAGCTCAGGATCAGCTACCTTGGTCCATTGGGGTTTGTTCTTGTCAATCTTGACCTTGATCTGTTTCTTCACCTTGGGATAGGTGAGTGGGACAGCACCAAAAGGTATAGGAGTACCTTTCTTAGGCAGGTTAGATTGAGTATCATCAAATTTGTCCATCAAGTTTTCAGTAACAGACTTAATGACTGGCTTGTCTTTGCTGTCATTACTGCTGGAGCCAAAGCCTATTCCGAATAGATCTCGATTAGGATACATCTGGTCTTGTATGATAGTCTCCACAGCAGCTCGGGGTTTTGAAAAGTTGTCAATTGTTTTGGAAAGAGAATTGTTTCTCGACCCTAGATCAGCAATTTGACTAACACAGACATTTAGTCTCTCAGTGAGTCCTTGATTTTCTTTTCTCAACTTATCTGACTCTTGCTTACTTTCTTTCAAAACTTTTATTTCAGCTTTTAATGAATCATTCTCAGTTGTGACTTTCTTAAGATTAACAGCCATAACTTTGTGAGCATCATTTAATTTTTCAAAATCAGCAAAGAGCTCATTCATCACCTCTGCCATTTCAGATTTTGACATATTGGGCATAGGGTCAATGGTAGGCTGAGAGGTTGAGGATGATGGTTCAAAGTTAGGATCAAAATTTGGTAGGGATGATATCGCACTACAAGAAAAATGACTTTTGACAATGTTTTAGTTAACAACGTTTTTAAAAAAACGTTGTCATTGACTGGATTTAACAACGTTTTTTCAAAAACGTTGTAGTATATTCATTATAAAAACATTTATTTAATAAACGTTGTCTTAATGGTCTTTCTACAACGTTTATTTAAAAAACGTTGCACTGAGGCAATAACGTTTTTAATAAACGTTGTGAAATATCCGTATTTTCACAACGTTTTTTATAAACGTTGTCATCTTCCTAAAAAAAAAAAAAAAAAAAAAAGAAAAAGAAAAAGAAAAAGAAAATATAAACATTAAAAAAAAAAGAAAAAGAAAATAAACGTTTTCACTGTCCCAAAAATTGAAAATTGAGTGTCCCGCTAATTTCATTCCAGCGCCTTTTTTTTCATTCCAGCGCCCTTTTTTTTCATTCCAGCGCCTTTTTGTTTCAGATATGAGATAACCCACAATAAACTTCTCTCTTTCTCTGTTTCTCTCTCTACTACTCCGCCTCCACCATACCTAGTTCAACGGCAATTTCATCCGGCAGCGGCAGCAAAGGTGAAATCTCTTTCTCTCTCCCATTTTCTCTTAACCCAGCGCCTTCTTTGTTTCAGATAACCCACAAATCGACTTCTTTCTTTCTCTCTCTAATACTCCGCCTCCACCATACCTAGTTCAACGGCAATTTCATCCATCAGTGGTAGCGACATCAATTACATGTGAATTGAGTTCGATGCTTGTTGAATTGAGATGGTAAAAGACCTTATACGACTTGGGTTTTTGATTATTGTTGAATTGAGTTCGATGCTTACTGCATTTGGGGAAGCTGAAATTTTATTTTGTGTTTTGGGATTATTTGCTCTGTTATGTTGTTTAATGAGTGAATATGAAATTTGATTTTGATTATGCAGTGAGAATTGGGTTTTACTTGGGATGTTGATTTGTATGGTGAATTGCTCAAAATTGGGGGTGGAAAAGAGAGGTAGCTATTCTTGAACCATGGTCTGTTCATTTTCAGTTTCAAGAAATGCCTACTAGTATATGCTTTTTGATTAACATTTTCATTATAAAACTTTGTTATTACAGGGCGTATGAATACTTTCAAAAGTCTTGTGATTTGCCCATCCGTTAAGTTATAAGGTAAGTATCAATCAAGCTGTTTATTTGATATAAAGTTGTTTCTCATTGCAATTATTGAACCTCACACATGTAAAAGTTTAGTTGATATAAAATTGTTTTAATTCCATATCCCTCCTCCTCCCTTTATTCAATTGCATTGACCCTTTTTAAATTCTTTTTTTTAACAATATATTGTAATGGCTTCTCTTGTTGTAAATTCTTCTTAGAGCAATCATTCGAGGGGGGGGGGGGAACTGGCACATTGGTGGTAAATTTGTATGAGCTTTTCACAGAATCCTAGTCATTTTTTCTTAAATAGTGATTCTGGTTTTGTTCGATGGTTTGATGCCTGGTCTCACGCTGGGGCTCATAGCTGGTTGATCTCGATGTTGGGCAAGTCTGGTACTCCCATGGATCCCCACACAAGTCCTGTTCTTGTAAGTTCTGCCCTTAATTTAATAGTTGTTCTTCAGTATTTTGCTGGAAATGGAGGTGGCTGGCAAAGTGTACAACTGTACATACAGAGTAGCATGTGGTTGACAAATTTTGGGCTTCTTATGTGCTATACCATTTTCGCCGATTCGCCGAATGTCTTCTGCACCAGATTTCAAGTAATATATCTTTCATATCGTCTTAATTTTGCTATCAAGTTGGTTCTTAGCATCCTTGTGATTACAATGGTTCGTGACAGTGCCATTCACATCTGGGTTGTATGCGTGCTTGTTTTGTGTGCATAGGGTCAATTTTATATATAAAAAATGTTGTTTGTCTCTAAGAAAACCTTGTTTTTTTTCCTTTCAACTGAGTGATCTTCTAAAGGAACTATTATTTCTGCCTATGCTCTCTAGTCGGAGAGGAGTTTGACCACTAGGCCCTCTTGACTATTATACCAGAATATTTTCAAAAATAGTAGTTGGTTGAAAAGAAGTAATATTACCAATTTAAATGTACACTAATTATCTGAGCATGATAATTTGAATGATTTACCAATATTTCTTCGATTTCTGATCTAGTATGAGTAGTATGTTTTCAATGATTTATTTTACTCAAAAATCAAGTTTGATGCTGTCATACAACCTTCCTCTAGCTTCTCTTATGGGCTTCTGTAGATGATAGTTTGATTAAGTTTCCCTATGAAATGTTTTTTGTATCTAATGAAGAATATAACACAAGAAGTTCAGCTGCTTTCACTGTGACAACCAACATTCCCCAACGTTTGTTTGCCACCAACCAAAGGCCAGGAAGAAGCGAATCAATCAGAATGGAGACTCTGTTTAGGCTGTCACAGGCGGGCTATTACATCCATCATAAGTTTCTCTAAGTTTCCATCTGAGCCTACATAATCTAGATCAAGTAAAAGGAATTTAAAAAAAATTAGAAGTTGATGTAACCCATTACTAGAACATGAATGGAGTGCAAAAGGAAATGGAATTAATCTTTCTTGTGGTATTTGAATACGCGTTGCATAATAGATTTCTTTTTTAGGGGACATATTTGGGGAATGTTGGTCTTTCATTCACTTTCCTGGATGTGGGTTTGTGCAGGATCTTGATCTCAGAAGATCGGGTGTAAGCAAGCCTCCTCCCCGTAAAGAGTTTGAAGTAACAATAGAGGAAGTTCTCCGAAAAGCTGATTTTAGGGTAATTAAATTTAGTGCAAGCATATTCTTACAAATGGGAATATGATTATTGCTAGTAACTTTGGTAACTATCCTTTTGTTTCTTTTAGGGGACATATTTGTGATGTAGGTTTACTGTTACAATTTTGTTTCTTTAAGAATTGTACGTGGAATTAATTTGTAAAGTAAACAAGAAATAAATTTTATTTATATTTGATGTGACTAGTGTTTTTACGAGTTGTTTCAGCACGTAGGTTGAATGTGAATTGGGGAAAGACCAGAAAAACAAAATTTATTAAAAAAAATAAAATAAAATTTCACAACGTTTTAAAAACGTTGTAGAATATCTTAAAACAACGTTTTATAAAACGTTGTCAAAGATAGGACAACGTTTTTATAAACGTTGTTTTAAGGTATTCTACAACGTTTCTAAAACGTTGTCTTAGACCCTATTACAACGTTTATGAAAAACGTTGTCAAAGATAGGACAACGTTTTTAAAACGTTGTCTTAGACCCTATTACAACGTTTATAAAACGTTGTCTTAGACTGGAGCCTAAGACAACGGTGGATGACACAACGTTTTCAAAAACATTGTCAAAGGTCTTTAACAACGTTTAAAAAACGTTGTGAAAGCCCATTTTTGTTGTAGTGTCGGTTGGGGACTTGGCTCAGTTAAGGTTTTCAAAAATTGAATCGGTCGAGGCTTAAGCATCGGTTGATGAGAAGAGATCGGTAAAGCTTGAGATTGGTAGGTCTGTTGAATTGGTTGCATCAGAGGTCTGAGAGTGGGAATGGTTTTACACTGATCATAGAGAGCTCCACCTATATTCTGGATTTTAAAGTTGTAAGGATTATCTGCCTTGGGAATAGGTTCATCAAAGTATGTCAAAGGAGATCTCATAGGTAGGGTCTGATCATTGTAAGATGATTGTTCATTGGAGTTAGGGTGTCTAAAGATTGGTGACTGCAAGGAGATAGGTTCATCATTGGTTCCATCAATAGCAACAAAACTGACATCAGCATTCTCATTTTTAGAATCGGTCTCAAACCAGAATGGCATAGCCTTTTCGATTCCATCCTCAGATACTAAGCTCTTAAATCTTGGGTTTTTCTTAAATGGTTTCTTCCTCAAAAATTCATACTTAGGTTGAGGACATTTGAAAGTAAAATGGTCGGGTTTCCTACAGTTGTAACTCACAAGCTCACCTTGGGCATTTTTACCATCGATTGAGGTTGAGGTTTGGCCTTTTCTTTAAAAGTTCCCAGATCTTTGGAATGATGAGGATTTGGGTTGGAAAGATTTTCTGTGGGATTGTTGGGATCTCTTGAAATCCTTAAACTTTCTATAGTTTCTAGTGAAGACAGCAAATTCATCATCTTCTTCAAAAGGCATACTAGACGTGGTATTGGTTTGAACTGGTTGAGGCTGAGAGATTGAGGGAGAGTCATTGGTAGGTTGGCTATTGAGCATGGAAGAACCAGGGAAGATCTCAGTCTGAGCTGGCAGAGATATGTTTCTAAATTGTTTTCGAACTCCGCTCAGCCTGTTTAGTTCTTCCTCATATAAAAATAGAGTTGAAACAATATTCTTAATATGAGTAGTGTTTAAATCTCGGCATTCTTTCAAAATAGCGACCTTGACGTGCCACAAATCTCCAAGAGAATTGAGGAATCTCATGTTTAGGTCTTTCACAGTGTAAATTCTACCTAAAGAAGCACAAGAGTTACTCACCTCGCAGAAACGGTCGTACCTTTCCTTTAGTGTCTCATTTGGATTCTTCTTGAAGGACTTGAACTCACCAACACTTTTGTAGAGTCTGTTGTCCTTAGCCACTTGATCTCCTTCAAAATATCTGAGCAAGCTCTGCCACACTTGTTGAGCAATCTCATATCATTGTACTTGTTTGTACAGTCTATCGTCAAGACCTGAGGTTAGAATGTGCATAGCTTTTCTGTCCATGGAAGCCCAAATCTTGTCATCCTCAGTCCACTCTTGGCGGGGTTTTGGAACATAAGTTTCATAAACCTCGAATTCTTGTTCGGAAAATCTATCGACATGATCCATGAGAGGATTTTTGGGCGCTCTGGGTGTGATGTTGATCTTGATGGGTGTCATCAGACCATCTCAGACTAGAGTCATTAATCTATCATCTATTGAGTCCATGTACCGCATAATTCTGTTTTTCCATACTGGAAATTCATTTTTGTTCAACATGGGAATAGTCGTCATGTTTGCATGAGTTTTCCTGCCATCTTGAAATTGGCAATTCAAGCGGTTAAGCTTAGAAAAATGTTTTTCGAAAATTGCTAGCTCTGATACCAATTGTTAGGCCCAACTGGTAGGAATCAGGCTAGAGGGGGGGAATAGCCTGTTAAAAACTTTTGCTAGAAACTCTTAAAAACCTTTTGTAAATGCTGAGTCTCAATTCTATAAGGTTAACCGATGAGACTAAGTTTGCACAGCGGAAATTGAGTCGGTTTAGAGAACTCACACAAATCGGTTAGGAAAGGGGTTTTCAAGAGTAAGTTAAAATTTCATGCAACAAGATAATTTTCCAATAGAACAAACAGGTAAGCAGTAACTAGAGTCAACAAGTTTTGACCAGTTGAGAGATTGTCAACTGGTTACAACAACACAAATAATAAACAAACACATGAAGAAATGACACATTGTTTGAAGAGGTTCACAGTGTTAAATAACTACTACGTCCTCTACCAAGTTTGGTCAGAACATGGATTTGTGAAAGTGCACTGCTATTAATGATTCCTAACTATTACAAATTGCAAGCCCAATGATTGAAGCCTGCTAAAAGTAAAGTGACCACTAATGGATCGTTCTACAATAATGACCAAGTGTTTTCTAAAGATGTGTTCACAAATTGAACTGATTTCTCTAGGGTGTATGTGTGATTCAATCAATGTGTTTCATTAATAGTCTTGTTGAGGAACACTACTTGAATTGATTGAAGGTGCTCAGTGTATGTCCTAACAGAGATATTGTCTAGTGAAAGTGGGGACTTGAATTGAATGCCTTGAACTTGTGTTCTGGAAGGTTGGTAGTTCTTGGCAACTCACTCTCAAAGATCTTAAATGCACCAACCATCTTCAATGCTCAGGGGAAGCTATTTATAGTGAACTTCAAAAAGGAGCCGTTGTCTCTGAAGAGGTTGTAATGATGACTTGGACTGGCAGGCATTTAATGGGAGTATCTTTTCATTTAATGCCTGAGATTTGATGGAGATATTTTCCATTGAGTGGTTGAGAGGATGTAAGAACTGGTAACTTTGACATTCCTGATTGAGTTACTGACATTTTGCAGGAATGTCTTTTCAGCATGCTGCTTTACCAACTTCAGCTAAAGTTGGGGGCTGAGTAGTTGGAAACAATAAATGCATCGGCTGAGGGAGAAGCTTGTTGGATAAGCTGAACTGGTTATCAGCAAGCAGTAGTCCTTAACCGGTTAACTGCTTCACCGGTTAGGAGACTGACCGGTTAGATGGTTGATCAGTTGAAGGCTGTCAACCGGTTGAACAAGCTTCTATACCAAGTAACTCTAATTGGTCTAGATAAAATTAGGGGTCATTAATAATGCTTATAATGATTGGGGTTAAGCAATTCTAAATCTATACATGTATCTGACTAACACGTTTAGTTATGTTGACTTATAACTTAAACCGCTATGTAATCGTCTTTATCATTTATTATAGAGAAAAGTTTATTTGGTTCATTATATGTTTGCATGTTTATTATATTGAACTGCATCCCTAGTTGTTGTGAACAACTAGTATACGTTGGTAATGGATAATCATGGAGATGATTATATGCATGGAGATGCACATTACACTTATGGATACTTGCTAGAGAACAAGTATTGGACATAAACTCCTTAAGAGATTTATGACATGGTCTGTTGTCATGATTAAATCTCATGATATTTGTGTCATTGACATCCTTCGTAGTTGAGATTATCATCGTCTTCCACATGATAAACGTCGTGTTTAATATAGTCTAACACTATCTTTAATCGGATAGCAATAATGACTATGTTAGCACAATTGGATTCATATAGGGAAGAATGATAAGTCAAGACGGGATTTGTCCCTCTCTGTTTGAGAGAGATGTTAGCTTGGGACCCTCGATGAATAGTGTTGATGAAATGTGTAGCCACACTCAAGTGATTTGATAGAGATCAAATGCATTTGGATTATCAACATATTCGGAATCGAGAAGGCATTGAACGGAATGAGTTGACATAGACCATGACACATGTTCAATTGGACATCGTGGACAAAGGGATTGTGACATTTGATCTATCAAGGAATCAAGCTTTGATGTTATATTTAATTGGGTGTACATAATGATTTGCTAGAAGTCACTTATATCTTTTGAGGTTGATGTTTCAACTCACTACCAACATAAAATATAATTCCTAAAGGGTCACAAAAAAGAACAGATTAAAAATGGCTAAAAGGGTGAAATATGGGCTCAGGGGACGACTCGTCCCATTTTGGCCCAAGTCGTGCCTTGTGAAGGGGAGACTGTATCAGAGGCCGTGCAATAGGGGACGACTCGTCCCCTCAGGGATGACTCATGCTCATGAATCGTTCCCCTGGGGACGAGTCATGCTGGAGGCACTAGAAACCTGTTTTTGCAAGGAAAAAAGACTCTTTTCCCTAAGTGTTAGGGATTTATAACAAGTATAAATAGAACCCTTTTGTCCCAGCCATAGGTGACAAAAATTAGAGTTTATGAAACACTAATTGGGTGATTTTGATTGAGAATCAAAGATCAAATCACATAGATTCATTCTACCAAACAGCCATTGATTATTGAAAAGCGTTTCAATAATCGGAGATCATCTAGAAAGCAAACAAGAAGCATTCTTGGTCCGTTCGCATGTGGATTACCGATAGAGGGTGATTAAATTATCACTAAAAGCTTGAAGAATTCAATCGTTGATTCATCACAAGGCCTAGAACAAGGAAAAGTTCAAAACCTTCATCAACGGCTTTGAGATTCGGTTTTAGATTCGTTTTGAAGATCCGTTTTCGAACAAACAAATCGCATTAAGGTATGTAAAATTCTATTTCATGTTTCTAACCTCTTCATGCTAGACGGATTATAGGGCTAGGGTTTTGTTGTTGTTCAAAGTTCTTTCGCTGCGTTTGTAACTCCAAAACCCAACAGTGGTATCAGAGCCCTGTCTTACCATGATTAGGATTGAAATTGGTATGCTAGATTTAATTTGATTAATTGCTATCCATGCTATATAAAATAGATCTAGATTTTATGTGTTTTATTTTTTTGTGAAAAACAAGTATATATGAGATATGCCATGGTCATGATTTATGATGGATTAATATGATTAGTTTATCACATAGGTTATTGATCTGTTTAATATGATTAAAGTAGATTGGTAAATTCTCAAAATTGGATCAAAGTGTTTGTATGAAATTGTGTGAAACCCTATGTTCATGAATGATTATGTATACATAAGATTTATGTTACAACCATGCGATGTTTGTTACCATGTGAAATCCTTCTAAATATTTAAGTCTTATGCCATTCCTTGATTAGAACACTTGTAAAATTTTAGGGTATTTTGATGTAGTTTCGACTCAGTTGGGTGCATCATTATATCTTAATTTGTGATCAAGATGAGATAATGGTTGATGTAGTTTTAACTCAGTTAGGTGCATCATTCCATGTCTCATACGTTTGAAAAAGGTTTTGACTTAATTGGTGCTTTCAAATGAGATTTGACACAAGGCATAGATGAGATTAAAACATGTTTTGACATATGATATCTAAGGAAATCTCATAAAAGATCTAAGAGTCATATAGTGATATGATTGATGTTTCTACCTAAGTAGCTTGATTTCGAGCAATTACTCGGTTAAACCAAAATCAAGTGAAATATGGATCTTAGCCTACTATGATTATATGATACATGTTTGTATTTGAAGGTGTATAATTTAGTGGGAGTATTTATGAAATACATTATTTTCTCTTAGATGATAAATGTGTTGATACTTATGTGTTTCATTGTTTGCATATTTTATTGTAGTAATGGCAACTCACAATAATCAGCCCCTGTCACTGCGATCCGTCCTTGAGAAGGACAAGCTCGAAGAGAATGGTACAAACTATTCTGATTGGATCAGAAGCCTAAGAATTGTTCTAAGGCAAGAGAAGAAATTGTACGTTCTTGACGAACCCGTTCCACCTCCACCTGCTGCCAATGCTTCAAGGGCAGATAAGGATGCTCACAAGAAACATGTTGATGATTCTAATGATGTGACATGCCTTATGCTTGCCACCATGTCTAAGGCCCTTCAGAAGGACCTTGAGCACATGGAAGCTGCTTTTGATCTTGCGGAGCGCTTAAAGGAAATGTTCCAAGTGCAAGCAAGACAAGAGAGGTATGATGTGGTTAAAGCCCTAAATGCATGCAAGATGCAAGAGGGGCAGTCGGTTGGTGCTCATGTCCTTAAGATGAAGGGTCACATTGAGCGTCTCGAAAGGCTTGGTAATCCGATGAGTTTGGAACTCGCCACGGATACGATATTGAATTCATTGCCTGAAAGTTATGATAATTTTATAATGCACTATCACATGAGTGGCATGGATAAGAATCTCTCGAAATTGCATGCGATGCTTAAGACCGCAGAAAAGAATATCAAGAAGCCCGAAACGACAAATGTGTGAATGGTTAACAAAGGAAAAGGGTTCAAGAAAGATGGCAAAGGTAAAGCAAGTGTTGCTAAACCTAAGGCAAAAGTTGCCGTTGCCGGAGAGGCTTCCAAAGTGTCTCAAAAGGATGCAGTTTGCTACCATTGCCAAGAGGTTGGTCATTGGAAGCGCAAATGAAAGTCTTACAAGGAAGGCCTAAAGACGAATAAGGGCAATACGATTGCTTCTGATTCAGGTATCTATATGATAGATATTTTCCTTTCTATTTCTAGTTCATGGGTATTAGATACCAGATGTGGATCTCACATTTGTTTAAATGTGAATGGACTAAGGAATAGAAAGCTACTCAAACAAGGTAAAGTTGACCTACGTGTGGGGAATGGAGAAAGAGTTGCTGCATTAGCCATAGGGACATATGATGTAACTTTACCTAGTGACTTAGTACTTGTTTTGAACAATTGTTACTATGTTCCGAATTTGAGTAGGAATATTATTTCAGTTTCTTGTTTGGATAATGAAGGGTATAATTTTCTTATTAAGAATAAGAAGTTTTATATATTTAAATGATATGCTTTATGGTATTGCAAATTCATTTAATGGCTTTTATGTTCTTGATGTTGATGAGAAACAGAATAGTGTTGAAAATGTTTATCATGTGGACAAGAAGTCTAAACCGAATGACGTGAACAACTCGTTCATGTGGCATTGTCGGCTTGGTCATATAAATGAGAAACGCATCTCTAAACTCCACAATGATGGAATGTTAGACTCACATGATTATGAATCATATGAGATATGCGAATCTTGTTTATTGGGAAAAATGACCAAACCACCCTACACAATAAGAGTAGTGAAAGGGCTAGTGACTTATTGGGCCTAATACATACTGATGTATGTGGACCAATGAGCAGCATTGCTAGGGGAGGATTTAGGTATTTCATTACATTCATCGATGACTTATCTAGATATGGCTATGTCTATCTGATGAAGTCCAAAAGTGAATCATTTGAGATGTTTAGAACATTTCAAAATGAAGTACAAAATCAACTTGGCAAAACTGTTAAAGCACTTCGATCCGATCGTGGTGGAGAATATTTGAGCCAAGAGTTTGACAATCATCTCAAAAACTGTGAAATTGTTTCAGAGTTGACTCCACCCGTAACGCCACAATGGAATGGTGTTTCCGAGAGGAGGAATAGAAACCTATTAGATATGATTTGTTCAATGATGAGTCAAGCAGACATTCCTATATCCTTTTGGGGACATGCATTAGAGACTGCTCTGTTCACACTGAATAGAGTCACTACTAAATCGGCTCCTAAGACCCCACATGAGATGTGGCATGGAAAAAAACCTAGTTTGTCTTTCATGAAGATTTGGGGTTGCGAAGCTTATGTGAAGAGACTTGTCTCCGATAAGTTAGCACCTAAATCTGACAAGGTTATTTTTGTTGGTTACCCTAAGGAAACCAAAGGGTATTACTTTTACAACCGCAATGAGAACAAAGTGTTTGTTGCTCAATATGGTACATTTCTTGAGAAACAGTTTCTCAATAAAGGAACTAGTGGGAGTAAAGTTGATCTTGAAGAAGTTCAAGAACCCAAAAATAACATGGAACCGATAGTAGAGACTGAACCAAGTCCACAAGAAGTTGTGGAACCGGTTCAAGATCCACAAGTCTATCGTAGATCGGATAGTTTACGATCCGCACCCGAGAGATATGGATTTCTCGTGTCGAAAAGTAATGAAGTGAAAGTCATTGAGAATGACAAACCTACTTCCTATCAAGAGGTGATGTCCAATCCCGATTCGGATAAATGGTTAGAAGCCATGGAATCCGAATTGCAATCCATATCGGATAATCAAGTTTGGAACTTGATTGAGCCACCCAAAGGTGTAAAAACCATAGGGTGCAAATGGGTCTTCAAGAAGAAGACTGACATAGATGGGAAGGTGCATACTTACAAGGCTAGGCTCGTAGCAAAGGGATAGGCAAACTCATGGTGTAGACTATGATGAAACCTTCTCGCCTGTTGCCATGCTTAAGTCTGTTAGAATTTTGATTGCCATAGCTGCATATTATGACTATGAGATATGGCAAATGGATGTCAAAATGGCTTTCCTAAATGGGAAGTTACTCGAGGATGTGTATATGAGACAACCCGAAGGTTTTGTCGATCCAAAAAATTCTAACAAGGTGTGCAAGTTGCAAAGATCCATTTATGGATTGAAGCAAGCTTCTAGGAGTTGGAATCTTCGGTTTGACGAGAAAATCAAAGAGTTTGGTTTTGTCAAGAACGAAGATGAACCTTGTGTATACATGAAATTCAGTGGGAGCGTAGTACTATTTCTCTTATTGTTTGTCGATGATATCTTACTCATTGGAAATGACATTCCTGCACTTCAGACTATCAAGTCTTGGTTAGGGAAGTGTTTCTCAATGAAAGATATGGGCGAAGCCGCTTACATCCTTGGCATCAAGATCTATAGAGATAGATCTAAAAGGATAATTGGTTTGAGTCAAAGTACCTACATTGACAAGGTTCTTAGAAGATTCAAGATGGAAAATTCTAAGAGAGGCAACTTGCCAATGGGTCATGGTCTTACTCTTAGCAAGAATTAGTGTCCTAAGACAACTGATGAGAGAAAGAGGATGAATGAAGTTCCATACGCTTTGACTATTGGATCTATCATGTACGCCATAATTTGTACTAGACCCGACGTCTCGTATGCTTTAAGCATGACGAGTCAATACTGTTAGTACAGACTGTGGGTGTTACCACAGGTGCTATCACTGGCAGTTAGGTGTTACCCGAACTGGAATGATTTGTAATTTAATAATTCTTTCCATATTATTTTATATCCTAATGTCTAATATTATTTGCAAGATATATGCGTTTGTTGGTCTATATTTCAGGTTAATACATGGTTGGAATAATAGCTAAAGACATGGAATAAGGTTGAAGATAAGTTCCTGTAGCGTTGCGCGGATTTTGAACATCCCCCTTTTATTTATCTTTTGAGTCGCCACCTATATTATTCGTTTGGAAAACATAGAAAAATCATTTTGAAAGAGATTTTGGGTTCGGGGCTTAGGTTATGGAATGGGAAGGTCAAGGAGCATCCATTCCACCCAATACGGAGATCGGTCTTGCTAAAGATAAGAGAGGTTTTCGAAAAAGAAAAGGATTTCAAATAAAAAATAAATAAAGATCCATTTAACGGGGTTAAACGGAATGTAGGATCGATTGCTTCGAGACCGTCCCCATGATTTAGGGAGGCTCTAGGCCGATCCTAGATTCTATGTATTTATACCACTCTAACAATCAATTAGAAAGGAATTTAGGGGTTACCTTGCGTGAGGTGATTCGGACAGAGTTTCGACTCAAGTTTAGAATCGAATCTTGACACGGACAGAGCTTCGCCCTAGTCCTTGACTCGAATCTTGATGTTTGTTTATCAACAAGGTTGACAAACAAACTTTGAGGTGATTTTAGGGGTGATTTTACAGGAATCTTTCAGGGAGAGAAGCCAGTAAAATGTGTGGGATTGTGGACCTCTGAAATACTGAAAGTCATCCAGTATTTATATGTGTTGGAGAGGTGTAGGTGGAGAGGTAAAACACTCCTAGGAAGGTTCCAGACTCTAAAATCATTGGTTGGCCGGATGGATGAAGTCTTATCTTGAAAAGAGGTTGAAATCGACGAGTAAACTGTCATCTGCATGCTGCAGAATGCCAATATCTCACGCGAGATATGCTATTTCGCGCGGGATATTGCAGTCTGTGGACAATTCTGTCCTTTCCTCATTATCTCGTATGCAGTTTAGTCCCAAACTAACGGTGGTTAGTCAAAAATTAACGAAACATGACGAAATGGTGGATTTCTACTTCTTGACTCAAAGCGAGACTTAGAGTGGTATAAATGTGATCTGATGGATTCAGAATGGGGTGTCTATAGATCCCCTCAGTGACAGGTCTTATGAAAGAAGTCATGTCGATGATAGAAAAGACATCATTCTGAACATCGGGATGGTCAGGCCGCACGGCTTCCTACGTATCTCTATCGAAGAATCAGACCATAACGTAGTTTGACTCCAAAACACGAAAAGGCCGCTTTAGGTATTTTGAAAATCATTTTGAAATCGAGGAGATTTTGTTTTGGAAAGGTAAATTCATACTGAGGAATCAAATTAAGACCCAATTCTGAATATACCTGCCTATCTGAAGATTCGCCTGTCTGGGCTCCGAACCTGCAGGGAAATGTGTTAGAAAACAAAAGCTTACCTGTCCGGTCCTTTGAGTCCTGTCGGTTTTCGTGACGATTCGCCTGTCTGGGCTCCGAATCGGGTTTTTTTGTTGTTGAGGATGACGATTCACCTGTTTGGGCGTTGAATCGAGCTTTTGTGATGACGATCCACCTGTCTGGGCATTGGACCGGGCTTTTGATTTGACGATCCACCTGTCTGGGCGTTGGACCGGGCTTTTGATTTGACGATCCACCTGTCTGGGCGTTGGACCGGGCTTTTCTGTTGACGATTCACCTGTCTGGGCGTTGGACCGGGCTTTTTCTGTTGACGATCCACCTGTCTGGGCATTGGACCGGGATTTTCTTTTGATGATTCACCTGTTTGGTCTCTGAATCATGTGGAATGAGTTGATCTTTGGATCAATTGGTTTTCGGGCGACTAGTGCCGTACCGGACGATCGTGCGGGTGTCACGTTCGGCTCGTTCTGTGACTTGCGGTGCCGATTTTTCCAGGTTTCCTTGCTTTTTTCAAATTCCCTCCCTAACTTGAGCCAAGGCGATTTTCTCTGCAAATTTTTGCGAGTTGCTTGTTGATTCCTCCTCCCAATCAACTTTCAATCTTCCTCCCTCCACAATCAATGGCTCAAGAGAGAAAAAAATCCGATTTTGGGGAGTTATCTGCTTGGAAAAGATTACCCCCGCGACGACCTTACTTTCGATAGGGTCGCACATATTTCTACCGCCGTTCGGGAAGTTTTGGTAAGAGCTTCTCTCTCAATTCTTGTTTCTTGTATTGCATTGCCTTTGAACCCATGCTTTTTTGAATTCAAACTTCATCAATGGCAGTTTCTTTGCATTTTGCTTAGAACTTGGTTCTATCTTGCATGCTTCGTTTTTTGTTGAATTTGTTGGATGATTGTCGTTGCATTGTGTGCGTATGAGTCCCCTACATATCATGGATTGTAGGAGGGGTTGATTCGGGTTATCAATTGCATCTTTGGGCATGCCTTTCTTGTGCGCACGCCAAGTGTTCGATGAAATGCCTCAATGAGAAATTTCTTCTATTTCTTTGAATTTCTGCCATGGGATGTTGTCTAACATCGTTCTTTTGCTCTTCCTCAGTTTTGCAGTCGTACAGGCCGACGAAAAATTGCCGTGGGAGCCTAAAACTGGCCCGAGCTTTGTGGGACAAGATCAACGACCTTAATGGGGTTCGAGCTAGGATGGCTCAAATGGGGCTTTTGACCTTCGTTGATAACCTCCAAGGGATGAGGTGGACTCTCCAAGTTATTCAGGCGATCAGGGAGAGGTGGTGGGATACTATTCACATCGTGCATTTGCGCTTCGGGGAAGCCACTATGACTCCGACAGACTTCCTTGCTATTACGGGGCTAGAGTTCATTGGTGAGTCCCTTCCGAAGACTGCGGGTTATAAGCCTGCGAGCCCAACTGTGTGGAGGCAGTTGATTGGTTTTGCCCCTAACAAGGTTAAGGGGTTTGCTGCTGAGTTGTCGCCTCTCCGGGGTCAACTTGAGGCTTATGCGGAGAAGCCGAATGCGGACACTGATCGGTTGGTGCGAGGTGCCCTCTGGTACATTCTTTCGGAGACTATCTTTGTGAACCACTCTTCTACGGCCCGTCTTTCTCTTTTGGTTTTGTTGGTGAATTTGGCTGAGGTGAGGACTTATGACTGGGGCTCAGCGGGGCTAGCCTTTTGTTATCACGCCATGGACGAGGCATGTAGGCACACCAAGGATACCCTGTCGGGGTATTCTTATGCTTGGGAGGTATGTTCTTGGTTCTGTTTATGTCCTTTATCTGTAGTCTTTGTCTGTATTTCATACTGAATCTGCTCTGTATTCTTGTGCAGATATGGGGCTATGTCGTCTTTGGACTGTACAAGTTTGAGCTGGACAGTCCGAACCCTCTGTTTCCGGATATTAGGAGGTGGAGCCACCCCAATCGGAGCGTTGATGAGGAGTAGAATCAGGAGTGTACCTTGACGGTTGCAGAGGAACGGGCCATGTTGGACGCCTTTGAGTATGAGCGGTTGGGCCTTTATCCATGGACCCTGGTGGAGCGGGAGGTCCACCGTGCTTGGGATGCCACTGCGATGCAGAGGATGCTGGCCTCTCTGGAGGGGGATACTATGTATTTGGGCGAGCGAGTCTTTCCTCAGCATGGCAGAGGTAGACTGCCATATAGGGTGCCAGCGGATCCGTCGAGGGTGATGTACCCCACCCACTTCATTCCCAATGATGGTTATGATGCTCTTGTGGAGGGTTATGCAGCTACTACTCGTGTTGTTCGAGGAGCCTCTTATGCGGAGTTCCTGCCTCGACTGGTGGGTCCCCTTCTGTAAGTGCTCCAATTTGAGCTTGTTAGAATTTTCGTTAGAAAATTAACGAAAGTTATAACATTTCTAACAATTCCTAACAATCCTAACTTTCCTAACAAAGTGAGGGTAAAATGGGCATTGTTATTTAAGGTTAAACCTTGAAAAGAATCTTAAAAAAGAAAAACAAAAGAATAAAACCACAAATAGAAATGCTGGAAACATAATCTGGCTGGTCAATTTGAATTTTGAAAAAGATTATTCCTTGTGTCCAAAGCCTGAAGCAGCAATTAATGAACAGTGCACGCGACTGGATCCATCCGCGCGGACATGTTTGCATTTTCAGGAGGGCTATAAATTGAGCCCTCCAGTCACAAAAATAGAGGGGAACAACACATTTTGCACCGAACCTCTGGCGAAATATAGAGAGAAAACAGTGAGAATTCACTTGAATTGTCACCATTTTCTCTCCAATCTTTCCCAACTCATACTCATCCACTCACTCTCATATTAAAGCCCTAAACACTCATACACTCAAGCCAAACACTCAAGAACACAAGGAAGATTGGTAAACCCTCCTCTTCCTAACCCTAAATCTCATCCATGCATGCATCTTCAAACTACAAAATGTAGTTCTTTCATCTTCTTGCTCTAGATCTAAGAAGATCACCATGGAAGACCATCTCCATGGATGATCTTCTACAAAGATCAAAGTTATTTTCAAGTTTTCTTACTTTCTTACCAAGAAAAACTCATTTTCAAAACCCTAAAAACCATTTTCAAGCATAAAATCTCATTTTCAAAGGATAAAAATCCCCTTCCCAAGCAAATGAAATGCTTAGTCCTAATGTACCCCAAGGATGGTTTGGTATAGTTGATTCACCACTAAAATGTCTAGTGATCACTAACCAAAACCTAGGGAAATGGGGGCAAGCATGGATGCAAAACCCCCCTTAAAATCATATTTTCTTTCTTGAGAAGTTGCTGTCCAGTAGCAATTTTCCCAGACCTCAGTCCATTGTCTTAATTTTTGGACACATATGAACTTGGAATTTGGTGTTGACTACAAAATACTTTTTGTAGCCAACATTCAGAGCTTTCCAGACATATTTTTACTTTATTTTTTGGGTGAGTAAAACTCCTCTTTTCAAATTTTCTTTCAGAGGCTAGTTCATCAGCTTCTGGGAATCCAGATCTCATATCTGAGGTTTCCAGAAGGTTTTGATCCCTCAAATCTTCTCCAAAATGGAAAATTCCTTCGCACAAATATTATATAAGGTGTCTAGAACAACTTTAATTCTCTGAGTTTATCCAGATTATGAATTTTTAAGACCCTTGAATCCATTTCAAAATCAAAGGTCCACTGCCTTTTTCATTCTGGCAGAAATGGCTCTCAACTTCAAAAGGTCTTTTGAGTACCAAATCTCAATCCAAAAATCTTCCAAAAATTCATGGGATCAGTTTAAAGTCTTAAAAAGATATCCCAATTTTTACTTTTCTGAGTTTCAACTTATTTTGGCCAAAACACACACACACACACACACACAAATGATTTTCAGCTTGGAAAACTCGCTTTACGAGGCATTCCGGGTGCACACTAACGTCCTTCCCGACGTGTAACATGACCTCCGAACCTAAATCTCTGATCTCGGGCTTTTTCAAAGTTTTGGCCCTCAAAATTAAAATGGCGTGGCGACTCCGTTTCTCGTTGATTTTCTTTCAAACAAAAAATGGGAAAATTTTCTGACACACATCATCACAAAGTGGCGACTACTGGGAATAAGCTTTATTTAAAAAAAATGGTATTTGGTATATTGGTGGAAACCATTAAACTTCCCGTTATCGCCTCCTAACACGAGTCGGGGATAAATTGTGGTCTAACAATCCCACGTACCGGTATCACCTTTTTCAAAAAAAAAGCTCTTGAGGGTCAAGCTTCCGTCCCGCTTTGAAAATCATTTTTGTGTGTGTGTTGATTTTTGCACAGTTTTCGTGTTGTTTTGGCCGCCTCGGAGAAAGTCAAAATTTTGACTGTCGAAATAATGTCCCTAACTGTCGGAATTTTCGTGCTTACGTGCTTATGTGCTCATTAAAAATTTCAAAAAAAAAAAGGATTTTCAAAAAAAAAAGAAAATTTAAAAAAAAAAAATCATGCATCATATTTTTAAGACACATAAAAAAATCTCTATTTTACTCAGAAAAAGAATATAGACTGCTTGCACACTACGCGCACGTGACCGTACACTGCACACTACGTCCCTTAACCCGGGAAATCCTTGTCGCGGTCCGTTTGGTCTTATTACGCCTCTGATGAGCACAGACTACCCAAACATCCTACGGAGCCTCGTGTCGACTATGCACTTGTCCGTGACACACTTTGTCCGAGACCCGCTGGTTTTTAGTCCGGTCCGTGTCATGCCCCGTCCGTGTATAGACCTTTCCTTTCAAGCCTTTATCGGCATACCGACTCAATATCTTTCGGGGTCCCTAATCGCCGAAGTTCTCGCCGGTTTTCCGCCGCAGACTTTGACCAAGATATTGACCGGCGCCTTGACTTCGGCTCGACCGGCACAAATTATACACCGACTCCCAAAGATTGACACCGAGTCATCAAGGATTAATGAATATTCCATGCCTAATTACGGCTTAACCGACGACAAGTCAAGATCAATTGTGGATGCTTATCACCCAAATCATGCCGACTTTTCGTCGAGCCTCCTGACATAATCTTGACTTTTGACGTCGCCTTTGTCCGTGATTTACATCGAATGCTCGTTAAGACTCGATTACCCGCCGACTTTTAGGATCGTTTTTCTTTCTGGTCGGTGGGACCCGCTGCCCTATAGGACCCTCGCCCGGGCCGTCCACCCCGGGAGGTCGAAATACTGTGGAATACGAGGGGCTTATAGACGTAGTGACGGGGCCCACCGATCCAGAATCCAGAGTAGTTTGCGAAAAGAAGAGCAATCTTTTCCAACCGATTAGGTTAATAAAACATGTTTTAAGTAAACGTGAACAAATAATCGCATGTTGCATGAGCCTAAAGCCCAAACACCTACCCTCCTTCCATTCCTGCACATCTCGAACCTTCGTGTCCTTTCCCCCGCAGCCTCCTCACAAAGCTTGGTTTCTGCACCGGGTCACCGTTTGATCAGTTGGGAAGAGTCAAGCGCATCGTCGCCTTCACCGTTTGTTCCGACTCCGGGTTTCGAATGTCTCGCATCGCCGGTAATGATGGGGATAACGTCACTCCGCCTCCCGTGACCCTCAGACAGAGCAACAAAGTGGAATCGCTAGCGTAACGTATGAGGTTACGACAGAAGCACAGCTAAACAGCCTTTACGGAGGCTATTAAGAGTCACGGTTTGGCCGCCGGCCAAATCAATCCCGATGGCACCTTCACCGTGGAAGAAGACGAGGATGCCAACCCCACTCTCGCCGCCCGATTACACCAGGATGCCGCCACCCACCTCCTATGGTGCCACTACCGTAACCCATGCTCCTCGATTTTCGGGTCACCAGCCTCCCCAACCACGCACCACCGGATCCATGCAGCTCGACGGCACAAATCGCTGGGGGCAAAATCAGCACGGAATGTCTTCTCATGGTTGGGGCTATCTCGAATGCCACATCTAATCGGGATCCCGCCTCGCCCGGAACCGATCAATCCGACCTTCACAAAGAATAGCCTACAGTTCGGAATGCCGCCGCAACTTGGTTCTCGGGCCACGCCAGGAGCCCTCCTCGTAACAGCACTAGTTCACCAAGCTCCTCACACAAATCCATTCCTCACTCGACTTCTATGGGTTACCAAGCCTCCATCCTGTCATCCGAATCACCAGACCGCAGCATTCCCCGGGTTACACACCTTCACCACAGTACCATGCAATTCAACAATCCGGACAAAGCACTCGCACTCAAGCCTACTTACGGGCCCCACTGAAATCCAAGTTATCCGGCTACATCGGGCTGCCCCCACCTACTTTGCCGCTGAAAATCAACAAAGAAGCCGCAAGGTTCTACCCTTTCGCTCGTGCTCCTACTCATGCTCCCTGTGGTAACTCAGCCCTGTGACGTTTTCACCTACGTCCCCGGATCGGCCGTTCCCTCCACCCGCCCGCTCCAGTGGTAGCTCCTCTCTCTAGCTCACCCACTAGCTTGAATGCCATGGTTCCACCACAAGACCCTCATCCGGCCCGGTTCATGGAACAACACAAGGAAATGAAAGCGCAGATCGCCGAACCGATCGCCAAGAAGCCCGCCTTCCGGCCTACTGCACCCGACTCCATTGTTCCTCTCGCCCCACAAATTCGTGATGCCTAATTTGGATCTTTTTGATGGGACCGCATGCCCGAAAACCCATTTGGACACATATACCCCGGCAATGAAAGCCAAAGGATGTACCAATCAGTTGGCCGACTATTTCGCCTATCCTTGAAGTCCAAAGGCCTTAAAGTGGTTCTTCCGTTTGAAACCCGAAGCCGTGGCCACATGGGACCAGATTACCAATGCCTTCACGTAAAAAATATAAGGCCAACTTGGAATGGGAAACAAATAGGGTTGATCTACAAACAACAAGCAATGGCCCCGATGAGAATGTTGGGGACTTCTACAAGCGGTGGAATTCGAAACTCGGTGAAATGGCCATCCCTCCTTCCGAAGAGGAACAACTGGACATCTTCCGCCATGCTTAAAACCACATCTCGAGAGCCTCCTCGCTCACTTCCCATACTCGCACTTACGGGCCATGGTTAACTCGCAGCCTAAGTTTGAAAAGGCCTACAATCGCAACCGGCCGCCGCACTCCGCCTACGTATATCGGGCTCCTCCCGCAAACACCGCCCCAAGCTTCCCGCTAAAGGCAAAGAGATGATTAACTATGCGGGACAGAATGTAATAACACGACTCCTTTTGCTCCCAGAAATCAGCCTGAGCCCAAACCGCGGTCATAAATCTCGAAAACTTTGGGATGCCCCCGAATGACATCTTTAGGGGATCGGTGAAAGAAGGCTTGCCGCGGCCTTTGGAGAATTTCCAACCTGTAAATCCGAATGCTCCCGTGGATACTACAAAGTATTGTGCTTTTCATCAAGCTCACGGCATCCGACCGACAACCGCTTTACTCGAAAAAGGCGATCCAGGGGCTAATAGAGCAAGGAAAGTTGGGAAGGCCCCGAAGGGCCTAACACGCCAAAAATCCTCTCGCCAAGGAACCATAATCGTGTGAATATGATTGAATGCGGAGAATCTTCGCATGACCATGAAGATGCCGATGAAGGTCCCCAAATACCCGTGGTCAACCTCGTCGAGGATCCCGAATTCGGATTCCCCTCGCCTTGAGGATATTGAACGAATCAACCCATCTTGGTCTCATGTCGAGACTCCTTGCAAGAATACGAGGCCCGCTATTTCTCGGATGAAGGGAAGACCGATACCGAAGAACCGGGGCTGTTCCGCCGTAACATGAAAGAACCATTTACACAAGATGGTTAGAACAATCGAGAAGAATCGAACAAGAAAGCTTCCGCTGGCGCTCGTATTGGGGCTTATCAAGAAAGAGGCCGAAGAGCGTCCTGAGCTAGTACACTTCGCAAATTGGCTTTGGGAGAGCCCGAATATGATCCCGAGAACAAGTGAAGAATCGGAAGAGGAGGATTCCTTCTATATCCTACTCCGGTGTCAAATACGTGCCACCTCCTCTCACTCTTCCCCCGCAATTTCGGGAGGAGAAGCCGAGTCACAATTACCACTTCCGGAATGGGAACATATGACAATTTTTGCGGCCGCACGTACCCATATTCCCCAACGGGTTTGATCGGCGTTCCTCTCACCGAAATCCCGTAGTATGGGAAGAAGATTCTCCGTGACAACGATGATGATGATGATGACGAGAGTGAAGAGTCAACCGAGGCCCCGATTCGGAAACAACTGGAACAATCATGCCGTAAATGAGCCCATGGGAGCCAGTGCACAATGGCCGGTTATCAAGAAGTTTACGACGAAGAAACTTCAAGACGAATATGAGACCGAGGACATGAAGGCCATGAAGTTTCATGGATCTCGAGCACGTGGATGTCTTATAATTCAACACCGCCTACCATGCTTTGGGGGAAAGGGTTTTCTGTGTGTCCGATCCAGCCGATAGTCGAAGATCTCGATCGAAAGAGGAAAATTAACTCCCATCCGCCCAAATGAGAAAATAACCATGGTTAGATCAAATCCACCCCGTAACAAAGTAACACTCCTTGTCGTGGTTACCCAAGAAGAGGTCACCTTCCCCGAATGTATGTCAACTTTCGTAGAAGTCCTAGAAACCGGCATGATACCGGATGCGCTCCCACTACGTAACGCTATAATCATCTCCAACTCGAGTATTACGTAAGGGAATCGAATGGCCGCACTATACCGGGATGAGATCGAAAAGCCGCCGAGTCCCGACAATAGCGACTCTTGTTGCATGATAACTATGAGCAAGGCCGGCCACGAGAGTGAATCGGAGGACGCCCTAGCTCGTGGGCCATCCAAGGGGCAACAAGACAACCCCAAACCCAAAAGCCTCGTGACTTGGGAAGCAGCTTATAAGGGCCGCCAGAAGGAGCCAAGATAGCCACCCCTCACCGTCACTAGACTCCGTCGTAACCAATGGCCAATAGCCAAAAGGGCTCCCCATTGACCTTAGCAAAGATTGAAGAAATCCTACCAAGAAACGATCGATGAGGAAGTTAATCGTTGACCCGATCCGGGCAAATCTTCCAAGAAAATCCCAAGGCGTATAAGAAGGCCACGTATCAAGCACCGAAAGAAGATCGCCGCCCCTATGCTAAGACATGAAACCTGCACTCCCGAAAAAGAGGATCCCGTGCTCACCCAAATAAGCAAACACAGCCAACATTTCCTCCGGTCTCTACTCACTTCGTCCTATCCCCATAAGCCGAAGCCGGAAGAAAGCCCGGCTCGCACTTCGTGCCTATTGATGCTACTCCCGATGATGTGGTACAACTAATTGGAAACATCCATTACGGGAATATAATCACTTTCACGTATCTCGACCTCCCTCAATTTGGGGCCGATCATAACGAGCCTCTCTTCATCACACCCACTGGATGAACGACGCCTCCCTCGGGTCCTGGTTGATAATGGGTCCGGAATGAACATTCTTCCGGCAAGAAGATCATGAGCTTGCTTGATATCAAGACTACAGTACTTGAAGCCTTCTTCTCTCACAAATAAAGCTTACGACTCAACATCCCGAGCAGCCCCTGAGTTGCTACTTTAGACCTCTCGGTTTGGATGTAAATTGATACCTGTGGAATTCCGTGTTATCGACATCCCGATTACTTTCAATGCCCCGCTGGGAAGACCTTGGCTGCACCAAGTCAAAGGGGTCGCCTCAAGCCTCCACCAAAGTGTGTGAAATTGCCTCAAATGGGGATCTCGACGACCATTTACTGAGATTTAGTCACTTTAGAGGGCACAGATACGGGCGGAATACCTATTCTGAAATCAAACATGACGAGGAAGGTCACATGCTAACGGGCTTCACGGCCGAGCCTCCCAAGGCCCAAGTGTGCAACATAGATCTCGACTGGCCACTCGGGATAAAATCCCACCTGGTCTTGAAAATGATGAGAAAAATGAGCTATCTACTCCGGCCTCGGTCTAGGGAAGCACCAACAAGGAACTCACAAACTCATCGAGGTGAAAGGACAGGAATACTCGCCACGGCCCGGGATATGAGGCCTCCCCAAATGACACCGCAAAGGAAAAAGATTTGAAGCCGCCACAGAAAGGTCCCGGCCGACAACCCTAAATCTCTCCCCTTCGCCCTAATTTGGCCGACTACTTTGTAAAGGGTCCCACACAACCAGGAAACATCACAGAGCCCACTCCTACGGCAGGTGGCTAAAGCTACAGATAGCCTCAACAAGTTCGAGGAACTAAGGCTAACCCGGTCCGTAGAATGTTCCCGGACCTACCCAAGATACCCGGGGCTACCACCGCTACGAAGAGCGAGTATACCTTCAGAGGCGTGCCTCGACTGGGTGGAACAGCCGAGAAGCTCACAACCACTATTCCCACCGCCCAGAAGATCCGAAACCCGAATTCGAACCGACAAAGTGCCAAAAGCTAAGGCCACGGAATTTCCCTCGATGATTGGGATGGTCCGGTTATGCAAAGAATTGTTCGAAGAAGAAGTCCAGGTGCCGCACTCCGATTGATCTCGGCTCGGTCCAAAAATGATAGCGGCAATTGAGAAAGGAAAACAAAACAAAGACAGCTTCCCGAGTCATGAGGCCACCAACAAATGATGCCGCTAAAGAATTGGGAAACTCTCTCAGCCCGTCCGCGACCAAGGAGGAAATGATCACCAAGCTTGGATTGGTCCCCCGTCCTTTGTGTCAATCTAGGACAAGTCCTCCCAGCCTCTCTCTGTTAAGATCGAGTCTCTAGGGTCGTCCGACGGCCTTACGCCCGAAGACTACGAGTCCGTAGCAAGCACCGTATCCCCTTTCGTTTTCAATGAAATGACGAACCTTTCGAGTATCCCTTGATTGCAACTTTAACTAATGATGAATTAATTAATAAAAATTTTTTTAATAATAATTCATTAGATAAAGAAGCGTACACATTAAACAAAAAAATCAAACAACAAAAAAATCTTTAAGCAGTTGTCAGGAAAGAGGAAAATCGAGCCCAAGCCGCCGAAGAGATTTTGACGAGTGTGAATTTGGGAACGGCGGAAGAGCCTAAAAGTCGCAGATTGGCGATTTCTTCGAAGGAATCGAAAAGGATGCTCTGCAAAGTCCTAAAAAATCCTCAATTCAAAGAAAGTTGCCCTCTTCATTAAAGAAAACATCATGTGCAGATACGGGTTGCCACCGAAATCATCTCGTATAATGGATCCCACTTCGAAGGGGAATGTGAAAAATTGCTGGCGGAATTCCGAATAACCCGTCACAAGTCATCTCCCTACTGTGCCCCAAACCAACGGAGCCGTCGAGGCAAAGAAACAAGACTCTGGAAAATATCATCCGGAAAATGGCCGTCCAAGGTAGAGATTGGCCCGAGAAGTTACACCCGGCACTGGGGGCTACGGAACATCGCCGAACGGCAACCGGGGGAAACACCGTTTGCCCTCACATACGGAATGGAAGCCGTACTCCCAATCGAGCTGGAAATACCCTCACTCCGTATACTGCTGGAAAGCCAGATCAACGAGGTCGAATGGCTCCAGAGTCGCCATGACAAATTGGCCCTACTAGACGAACGCCGATTGAGGGCCATGGAACACGTCCGGGCCTACCAAGGAAGAATGGCTAGAGCCTTCGACAAGAAAGTAAAGCATCGGGAGATCCGAGAAGGGGATCTCGTTTTAAAAGAAAAGCCCCCAGTCCGTATCAACCCCCTCGGCAAATGGGAGCCTGTATGGGTCGGGCCATATGTCGTCCAGAAGATCTTCTCCGAAGGAGCCATGCAACTTGCAGACCTCGACGGGAATCCCTTTGTACACCCAGTGAATGGTGACAAGCTGCGCAGATACTACGCGTAAAACAAAAAAAAAAGAAGAAAGAAGGAAAAGTGCTAAAAGAGTAATACCCAACTAGGTTAGAAACCCGAAAAGGGCGGCCTAGGTAAAAAACAGGGTTGCACCAAAAAAAAAAACAACAAAAAAAACAAAAAAAAAAACAACAAAAAAAACAACAAAAAAAAAAAAAAAAAAAAAAGAGTGCTAAAAGAGTAATACCCAACTAGGTTAGAAACCCGAAAAGGGCGGCCTAGGTAAAAACGAGGTTGCACCAAAAAAAAAAAAAAAAAAAAAACAAAAAAAAAAAAAAAAAAAAAAAAAAGAGTTCACGGGTTGAACTACGAAGACCCGAGCTCCTCAAAATGAGGGAACGTAGGCAAATGGAAACGGTTCGGTCTAAAGCACAAATAAAAGCCATACCTTGGCATCAATACAATTGATCAGACCATGAAAGCGTCTCCAAAAACTCTAAAGCAATTCAAATATTCATTACAAGTTAAAAGCTCTTTGATGAGTCTAAGCCCGATTCATTCCTACAACTGGCAACCTGCTAAAGGAAAACTAAGATACATAATCAAACTAATGTGTCTGCCATGACAAGAAAGGGATACTCGGAAACCTCGTAGTCACTCCAAGCCACTCTGCATCGGCCTCTCCCCTCTTCTTCCCCCTTCGAGTCTTCTTTTTCCGAACCGGAAAGATGTCGGTGTTCCTCCTACCAAGATGCGGTATAGGGACAGAGTCTATCAAACCAGCCTCTCGTCGTGGCCTTAGTAGCCCTAGCGTCATCCCTCATCCCCCGTAACCTAGCCGGTAGCATAGGAGCCCTCCTCTCCGTCTCTTGACGTAAGCCTCATAATCGGTCGCGGCGTCTCCGCTCCTGTCATGAGGGTTGGCCCTCGCCTCGGCCCTCCTCCTCTCGAAAGCATCGGGTCCTCCGCACCCACAATGGCCTCACGCCGTGCGAAAATAGCCACCCGAGTCTCTCCTGCATGCCTCTCATACCAATCCAGGTACCAAGTGGTCGGGAACACCGGTCTCGGACGCCTGAGAATGACCCGAGGAGGAAAGGCATCATACCTCCATGCTCGGGAAAGAAATGGAAACACCGAGGATCATCCATAGAAACAGGAGCCACCACCCTAGTGGCTACATCATCAAAGCCCTCCAAAGGAACCTGCTCCAAGCCAAACTGTCTCGGGACTAAAGCCGGAATATAGAAGCGGGTGAGAAAGCCCCAGGAAGCATGACCACGGGAGACCCATCCGAAGCACTCTGCGAGTCTCCACCCGCCAATGAGGCACCGACCATTCTCGATATCTTCGGTCGGCGACCCGCCATCCAACGCTCCCACGAGCCCTGATCATCAAAATCTACATCAATACCTCTCCTGGCAAAAGTCCAAGGCCTGATCATATCAGAGGTTTCCCGAAGAACCCCCAAACGCTCCATCAGCCACAGGGTCAAGAGAAACGGGCTGCCCCCGTGCATATACCGTCTGCCGGTGGCCAGCCTATCAAGAGCATGAAGAGTCTCCCCCAGAATCAAAGGAACGACATCTCTGCCCAAGCGACAGTGAACGACAACATCCAGCAGAGATCGATGACAGATCCCAAAGGAATAGACCATGAACAGGGTGCCAAACATACAAAGTGCAAAGGCATCCCAATAGGCATCATCTACCAAACCTAGGCCCCTAAATCTGTCGGGAAGACCGGAAATATCGAAATGATCGGGACCGCGGATCATACCTTGCGCTTCCTCCGGGGAAAGATGAAGGAGGACGCACAATCTGTCAACAAAAGAAGCCCCTCCGGGCAAAGGAACCGCTATCTCTTCCACCTCCGGACCTCCAAGCAAGGCCCGAAATTCTTCGACAGTCGGAACAATCTCGTTGAAAGAAAGGCAAAAGACATGCCTTCTAGTGTCCCAAAATGATGAAGAAGCTCTCAAGAGGTCGTAGTCCGGAACCAATTCTTTGAGAGACCATAAGCACCTCACCTTGTACCTTTCTTCAAAAAAGGACCTCCTCTCATGCATGATCTCCCGGGACCAATCCTTGAACTTGTTGAAGAATGACATTTGGGATTCTTGGGACAATTTTGATGGAGCTTTTCTAAAATTTTCCATGGTTTTTCTCTCTTTCTCCCCGAAAATGGCTGTTGGGACTGGAGGTTGAAGAGGATATTTGAATTTGAAATAAAGCAAGACCAGGTCTGAACCAAAATTAAAGGACAGTGTCAGATGCAGTCCCCATCCGCGCGGATAAGATTGCTTTCCATCGAGAAAAAAAATCTGCAACAGTCCAAGCTGCTACACCAAAAGAGGAATATTCCGCCCCGGTTGCTCGAAACCTGTGCAAAAAAAAAAACCTCCCCAAACCAGTCCATATACCAAACACCCTTGCAAAAAAAAAAAAACCAAGGCTCATGCAACACTGCATTCATATTGCATTGCCTTCATAAAATAAAATTCTAAATTATTACATTCCAAAAAAAAAGGAGTGTGCATAAAAAAAAAACAAGCAAGCATAAATAAAATCCTAAATTATTACATTCCAAAAAAAAGAGTGTGCATAAAAAAAACAAACATAAATAAAATCCTAAATTATTACATCAAAAAAAAAAAAAAATGTGCATAATCTGTACAAATCTAAATCTCAAATCTCAAAAAAAAAAAAATCAATCGGAGTCTCCAGCACCCGATGTCTCCCCCCGGCCCCTCTTGCGACTCGGGCCCGCCTCCTCAGGAGCCCTGAAAATCTCGGGCTCAGAATCGTCCTCGTCTCCGAGAAAGAGGCTCATCGGGACCGACCGGCACGCCCGATAGGGCAAGCCGAGATCTGCGAAAAATCGTATCCAAAGGTGAAGGCGTCGGACTCTGGACGTACGAAGACGACCCGCCATCTTTGCCATACGTGTCCCCGCCCGTGTGGATCCCCGAGAATGACGTGATCCGAAGGCAAAGATGCGCGATGATCAATGAGAGGAGACGAGAGGAGTCTACGAAGAAGTCTACGAGCGAATAGGGAAGCCTCCCGTCGACGGGCGCCGGCCGTGGTCGCCTCGCTCTAGCACGAGGAGCCCCGCAAGCGACCATCCTCCCGATGAATCTCTTGGCCTCGATCACTTGCTTCGTCGGCTTCTCGACGACCACATCCGAAACCGCACATAAGCAAAGCGTCGAAAAAAGAGGTGATGCTAAAGATGATGAAACAAAAGAAAGAAAGGAAGAGGCGGAAAGCGTAAAGCCATACCTTCATACCGGACGAGGCCGGAAAGCTCGTGGAAGCCGCTCGGTGAGGGATCTGCACCCTCAATCGGACCCCATCACGGATATAGGAAAAATCCGTCCGAGGGTACCGCGGGATCCCAAGCCCCTCCCTATCCAAAACCCGAGGCATCCTCGGCCTCCTCAAGACGAATGTCGCATACGGCTCAATCGCCACGAAATCCGAGAAGTCTTTGGCCGGCTCGGTAATCATCCCAGTCACGGACCGATCGCTCGGGTGCATCATATCGACGGGAGGCTCCACCGGTGTCCTCAAAGGCGAGTTCACGCCATGCTTTGGCGCGTCACCCTCTCTCCTGAGATAATATGCATCGCGAGTCGGACCCCTCAAAATCCTCCGCCGCACAGCCCAAATCTCGCGCCCTTCACCGCGCCACCTCGAAGCGATCCTGTGGGAAGAATATCATCCCCTCATCCGTGCCTCGGCCTCCGTCAAAGGAAGGCAATCCGCGTACACGAGTCGTACGCCCCCTGGAGCTTATCTTCTCCGGGCATGCTTGGACCAAGACCGCATGGCCTGGATACGCCCGACGTACTCCGCCGCCGCCACACCGTGACGTGGAAAAACTCCAACGCCCATACTGCGAAAGGTAAAAATCCAATCAATCCGGGCAAAAGAAAAGTGCGTGCTCAAAAAAAAAAAAAGAGAGGAAAGCAAAAAGAGAGCTCATACCTCCAGGGGCAAACTCAAAGCAAGACAAGGAGCTCACGGCCTTCCGACCGTACCTATCAAGAGCAAAATAAAGCTCTGCCGGCCCGGCCTCTCCCCACGAGACATCTCCGGCCGTCTCCATGTCCTCCAAGGACCTCAGCAAGGCAAAGACTGCCGTCCCCTCAGCATGCCCAAAGAGGGTGCTCGAAAAAGTAAACCACAAGAAGGCCCTGGCAATCTGATCGGCACATATCCTCTCCTCCCCAGCCTCATAGCTCGCTATGGTCTCCACAATCTTACCGTAGACCACGGCATACTCCATCCCCATCCCCTTTTTGGGAATAGGGAAAATCCCGAAGAGCACCGTAGATCCGCATCGGCGTAGCCATCCCGCCACTCAATGCCGCGTCCATTAAAGGACGGGCCCGTGATCGCAGCCAGTAATCGGGAGGGCGTAACCGTAGCCTCGCCCAAGAAGTGGAAGGTGTGGGTCGCGTCCCACCAATCTTTGCGCCAGAGCAAACATCAAGCCCTTGCTCTTAGGGAACTTGACCAGTCCCCTCAAGCACTCGACAAACTCCCAAAGCCCCGTCTCGACAACAATCTGTCTCGGACTCGGCAAAGCTCCTCGGCCCGCATCCGGAAGCCGGTCCCACAAGTCAATCACGGACTCCACTGATCCTCGAGTCTTCATTTTGTTCAGCTGCTCCGTCACAAAACGGTTTCCGCCCTGTAATAAAAAAAAAGAAAATGTCAAAAAGATTGCATTTGCATAACAGCATACAATGAGCATAGCCCCATTTTTCTCGCATAAAAGAAAACAGTTTTCAGCAAGTCCCAATGCATTCACAAAAAAAAAGATGCATTCCTACGGAAGTAAAAACTCCGTCCCATTTTCATAAAATAACATGCATACCATCCATCATCTCAAAAAAAAAAATTGCATACATGCATATCATCCATCTTACATGCAACGGGAGGAAAAATCCGTCCCACTTTTCAAAAAAAAAAAAAATCCTAAACATACATACATCTCATATTGGCAAAATGCCCATTCTTTCCAAACGAAATACATGCATTGCATCATTCATCAATATCAATATTCAATTTCGAAAAAAGAAAAACCATCATCAACATGCAAGATTCAAATTTCAAAAAAAAAAATCAAAGTCACAATTCACAATTTTCGATTTTTCACATGCAATTTTCGAATAAAAAAATGGCAAAAATGCCAATTCTTTTTCCCGAGCAAAATGCACATTTTGAGTTACCCATATACTCATTACAACATGCATAGCATCAAAATCAAAATCCAAGGCCAAGAACATGGTCATTTTCGAAATTATCAAAAAAAAAAAAAAATCAAATCACCCCCGGCAGTCAAACGTAAGACCGAGTGCCCCGAGAAAGATAACGGATCCCGTATCTTTCATCAAAAATTACCCCCGGCAGTCAAACGTAAGACCGAGTGCCCCGAGAAAGATAACGAGATCCCGTATCTTTCATCAAAATCTCCAGCGATCGGACGTAAGACCGATTTCCTCGAGAAAGATAACGGATCCCGTATCTTTCATCAAAATCTCCCCCGGCAGTCAAACGTAAGACCGAGTGCCCCGAGAAAGATAACGGATCCCGTATCTTTCATCAAAAATTACCCCCGGCAGTCAAACGTAAGACCGAGTGCCCTGAGAAAGATAACGAGATCCCGTATCTTTCATCAAAATCTCCCCCGGCAGTCAGACGTAAGACCGATCTCCTCGAGAAAGATAACGGATCCCGTATCTTTCATCAAAATCTCCCCCGGCAGTCAAACGTAAGACCGAGTGCCCTGAGAAAGATAACGGATCCCGTATCTTTCATCAAAAATTACCCCCGGCAGTCAAACGTAAGACCGAGTGCCCCGAGAAAGATAACGGATCCCGTATCTTTTATCAAAAATTACCCCAAGTAGCCAAACGTAAGACCGAGTGCCCTGAGAAAGATAACGAGATCCCGTATCTTTCATCAAAATCTCCCCCGGCAGTCAGACGTATGACCGATCTCCTCGAGAAAGATAACGGATCCCGTATCTTTCATCAAAATCTTCCCCGGCAGTCAAACGTAAGACCGAGTGCCCCGAGAAAGATAACGGATCCCGTATCTTTCATCAAAATTACCCGGCGGTCAAACGTAAGACCGAGTGCTCCCGAGAAAGATAACGAGATCCCGTATCTTTCATCAAAATCACCCCGTGATCAAACGTAAGACCGATCTCACGAGAAAGATAACGAGATCTCGTATCTTTCATCAAAATCATCCCCGGCGGTCAAACGTAAGACCGAGTGCCCTGAGAAAGATAACAGATCCCGTATCTTTCATCAAAAATTACCGGCAGATCAAACGTAAGACCGAGGTGCCAGAGAAAGATAACGGATCCCGTATCTTTCATCAAAATCACCCGGCGATCAAACGTAAGACCGAGTGCCCCGAGAAAGATAACGAGATCCCGTATCTTTCATCAAAATCATCCCCCGGCAGTCAAACGTAAGACCGAGTGCCCCGAGAAAGATAACGGATCCCGTATCTTTCATCAAAAATTACCCCCGGCAGTCAAACGTAAGACCGATCTCCCCGAGAAAGATAACGGATCCCGTATCTTTCATCAAAATTACCCCTGGCAGTCAAACGTAAGACCGAGTGCCCCGAGAAAGATAACGGATCCCGTATCTTTCATCAAAATTACCCCGGCGATCGAAACGTAAGACCGATCTCCCCGAGAAAGATAACGGGATCCCGTATCTTTCATCAAAAATTACCAACAGCAGTCAAACGTAAGACCGAGTGCCCCGAGAAAGATAACGAAATCTCGTATCTTTCATCAAAATCCTTCCCGGCAGTAAAACGTAAGACCGAGTGCCCCGAGAAAGATAACGGATCTCGTATCTTTCATCAAAATTACCTCCGGCAGTCAAACGTAAGACCGAGTTCCCCGAGAAAGATAACGAGATCCCGTATCTTTCATCAAAATCATTCCCGGCTAGCCAAACGTAAGACCGATCTCCTCGAGAAAGATAACGGATCCCGTATCTTTCATCAAAATCTTCCCCGGCAGTCAAACGTAAGACCGATCTCCCTGAGAAAGATAACGAGATCCCGTATCTTTCATCAAAATCATCCAACGACAGTCAAACGTAAGTCCGATCTCCCTGAGAAAGATAACGAGATCCTGTATCTTTCATCAAAATCATCCAACGGCAGTCAAACGTAAGACCGATTTCCCCGAGAAAGATAACGAGATCCCGTATCTTTCATCAAAATCTTCCATGGCAGTCAAACGTAAGACCGATTTCCCAGATGAATACGTCTGATTTTCCCCAGCAAAGGCTAACGAAATCCCCAGCAAAGTTAACGGAATCCCAAAAGCCAATGGAATCTCGAGTAGTTCTCGAACTATGAAAGGGCTTGATTCCCACTAGGGATACGTAGGTAGCCTATCATTAGGTCCAGCCCCTCGACCAAAACGGTCACCCTCTCCTTCGGCAGCAGACGAAGTCCACCGAAAGGCCATTTCAAATCAAGGTTCGAGGCACCTAAAACGCCATCTCCAAGGTTCGAGGCACCTAAAACGCCATCTCCAAGGTTCGAGGCACCTAAAACGCCATCATCAAGGTCCGAGGCGCCTAAAAAGCCATCATCATCAAGGTTCGAGGCACCTAAAACGCCATCTCCAAGGTTCGAGGCACCTAAAACGCCATCATCATCAAGGTTCGAGGCACCTAAAACGCCATCTTCAAGGTTCGAGGCACCTAAGACGCTATCACTAGGAAAGCGATAAATCGCAATCATCCCAGAGAGACCGAAAATGGTCATTCCTATCCCAGCAGAGCGGATAGCCATCGACCGAAAATGGTCATCTCTTATCCCCAGAGAGTTTCTTTCCAAAGAACCGATCGAGAACTCGCTCATCGGGATCGAGGCACCTAAAACGCCATCATCTCCGGGTCAAAGACCCGAACTACGATCGGCTTGATTCCCATTCGGGATACGTAGGTAGCCTATCGCTAGGTTCAGCCACCCGATCACTCGATCATCCTGCCAAATATGGAGCCTTACTCTTATCGACGACCCCGCTTCCTTCGAAAGCGCCGTCGCCGAGGGGCTACTGTAAGTGCTCCAATTTGAGCTTGTTAGAATTTTCGTTAGAAAATTAACGAAAGTTATAACATTTCTAACAATTCCTAACAATCCTAACTTTCCTAACAAAGTGAGGGTAAAATGGGCATTGTTATTTAAGGTTAAACCTTGAAAAGAATCTTAAAAAAGAAAAACAAAAGAATAAAACCACAAATAGAAATGCTGGAAACATAATACATTTGGTCAATTTGAATTTTGAAAAAGATTATTCCTTGTGTCCAAAGCCTGAAGCAATTAATGAACAGTGCACGCGACTGGATCCATCCGCGCGGACATGTTTGCATTTTCAGGAGGGCTATAAATTGAGCCCTCCAGTCACAAAAATAGAGGGGAACAACACATTTTGCACCGAACCTCTGGCGAAATATAGAGAGAAAACAGTGAGAATTCACTTGAATTGTCACCATTTTCTCTCCAATCTTTCCCAACTCATACTCATCCACTCACTCTCATATTAAAGCCCTAAACACTCATACACTCAAGCCAAACACTCAAGAACACAAGGAAGATTGGTAAACCCTCCTCTTCCTAACCCTAAATCTCATCCATGCATGCATCTTCAAACTACAAAATGTAGTTCTTTCATCTTCTTGCTCTAGATCTAAGAAGATCACCATGGAAGACCATCTCCATGGATGATCTTCTACAAAGATCAAAGTTATTTTCAAGTTTTCTTACTTTCTTACCAAGAAAAACTCATTTTCAAAACCCTAAAAACCATTTTCAAGCATAAAATCTCATTTTCAAAGGATAAAAATCCCCTTCCCAAGCAAATGAAATGCTTAGTCCTAATGTACCCCAAGGATGGTTTGGTATAGTTGATTCACCACTAAAATGTCTAGTGATCACTAACCAAAACCTAGGGAAATGGGGGCAAGCATGGATGCAAAACCCCCCTTAAAATCATATTTTCTTTCTTGAGAAGTTGCTGTCCAGTAGCAATTTTCCCAGACCTCAGTCCATTGTCTTAATTTTTGGACACAGATGAACTTGGAATTTGGTGTTGACTAAAAAATACTTTTTGTATCCAACATCCAGAGCTTTCCAGAAATATTTTTACTTTATTTTTTGGGTGAGTAAAACTCCTCTTTTCAAATTTTCTTTCAGAGGCTAGTTCATCAGCTTCTGGGAATCCAGATCTCATATCTGAGGTTTCCAGAAGGTTTTGATCACTCAAATCTTCTCCAAAATGGAAAATTCCTTCGTAAAAATCTTATATAAGGTGTCTAGAACAACTTTCATTCTCTGAGTTTATCCAGATTATGAAGTTTTAAGACCCTTGAATCCATTTCAAAATCAAAGGTCCACTGCCTTTTTCATTCTGGCAGAAATGGCTCTCAACTTCAAAAGGTCTTTTGAGTACCAAATATCAATCCAAAAATCTTCCAAAAATTCATGGGATCAGTTTAAAGTCTTAAAAAGATATCCCAATTTTTACTTTTCTGAGTTTCAACTTATTTTGGCCAAAACACACACACACACACACAAATGATTTTCAGCTTGGAAGACTCGTTTTACGAGGCATTCCGGGTGCACACTAACGTCCTTCCCGGCGTGTAACATGACCTCCGAACCTAAATCTCTGATCTCGGGCTTTTTTCAAAGTTTTGGCCCTCAAAATTAAAATGGCGTGGCGACTCCGTTCTCGTTGATTTTCTTTCAAACAAAAAATGGGAAAATTTTCGGACACACATCATCACACCTTCCGGTGGGTGCTAGGCGATCGCTTGCTTGTGGTTCCGCCTCTGCCTCTGCCTCAGGTTCGTCAGCCCCTAGCACTTCTTCCAGTCTGCTGGTTCTCTGCCCTTCGTGCCAGATTTCGGTCCTCTGAGCTACACGTATATGATGGGGAGCATGTCGATGGTGGGCCACATCCCGACTCCGGATCATATTCCCGAGGGTTACCGTCTTCCGTCTGATGTCTCCTCGGTATGTTTCTGTTCATATTATCTCCCGTATTCGTCCATATAAGTGTATATGTCCGACTTCATCTGAGCATCTCTTTCTTTTTGTTGTTTTTGTTGCCAGATCACCATGTCCGCGACTGACTATAACCGTGGAGCGACCAAGATGGCGGGATTGATGGCTCTGGTGTCGGACCTGTATGAGAGGCTATTCCAGAAGGCATCTTTGGCGGCTTCGACGGTGGACTCTGCGGTGACTCTGACTTGTGGAGCCAAGAGATCGAGGAGGGATGGTAGCCCCAGTGGTGGCGAAGGCGGAGGTGTCGACGGCTCGGGTGACCTGATGGCTTGATCCTCTTTTCTCCCTATTTGTTTTTCTGATGACTTGTAAATATTGACCGTGTGGGGCCAGACAATTTTTTTTTCTTTTGGTACCTGTTAGCACATAGATAGCACAGAAACATGGTTTTTCTTAATTCCTAATCCTAGGTCTAATTATTTAGTTTTTTAACTTTCTCGACTTTCCGTGATTGGAAATGGAATGGCCACCTAGGCCACAATTTTGAGCTTGAATTTGGTGTTGCACTGTATGTTAGGAACTGTACGTGCAGGTTTTTCGAGACTTGCTTCGTCAAGTCGGGGCTAGATTGTTATTTGTGCAGAACTGTTGCTGTTTTGCCGTGGTGATGTATCACGCGGGACAAGGCATCTCGCGCGAGACACGCTACCCAGGCAGAATTCTTTTCCTTCTCCGAACAGTATTTTGTCAGTTTTCCCTATAAAAACACCCTGTAGTCCGGCCAGATAACTCATCCTAGCCTTTCAAACTCTAGAGATATTCTGTTAGGGTGAAGTTCTTGTCTTCTTTTTCAACCCTGTGATCCATGGCTTCCAAGGAGATCGCCCCAACGTCCATGATTGTCGATGATTTTTTTTTTGCCTTCTGAAGTGATTGAAGCCTTCAAGCAAGCATCAAGAGATTTTGTGAGGTCATTTCGCAACCGATCTCGCAATAAGTTCATATCAGAATTCGGATTCAAAATCCTTTTCACCTTGAAGAACCTCCAACCGGATTGGAATCTTTTGCAGGGTGCTGCTCGATTTTGGGATCCCTCTTTCCATCTCTTCAATTTTTCTCTTAATGAGATGGTGCCTACTGTGGAGGAATTTGCCATTATCTTGGATATGCCCTTGACTGGTGAGATTGTTGTTCCTAAATACAATAGGAATCATTCAGAGGCCTTGAATGAATTGCTAGGGATCCCCCTTGATACTTGCTATGAGTTGGTTCACCGCAGGTGGGTAGATTGTTCTTCTTTTCCTGAGCGATTCAGCGGAGATTCAGATGATGACGCCTTTCATGTCTACAAACGGAACTTTCTGGCCCTTTCTCTTTTCGGAGATGTTTTGTTTACATGCAGGAATGGCTTGATTGACTCCCAATTGGTGAAAATTGTTCTGCAGGCTAGGAAACGTTCTAGGAACATCATTCCGCTTATTTTGGGTGAAACCCTGCATGGTCTTGATGAGCTGCTTAAGACCGGTGCCATGACTCAAGGGTGTCCTCTTCTGTTGACTATTTGGCTTAGGGAGCATCTCAAGTTGGTAGGTCCCCCATTGGAATATTCCCTGTTCACATATCATACGCGAAAGTTACTGATCAAGGATCTCTCGGTGGATGAGTGGGCTGAATTGATTGCGAAGACTCTAACTGCCGATATCCTTTGGTGTCCACCTTATTGAAGATTGAACAAGTATGTTGCCAATACCAAGGGTTTTGACAGGGTTGTTCTTCCGAGTTTGCGAGATTCCTCCTTTTATTTTCCCAAGCGGGTGCTCCGTCAGTTTGGTCAGCAGCAGGACACTTATCTTTTCGAAGGGGCCTCTCGTGATGTGTCGTATATTGGTGTAGAGTTTGGGCAGGCGCTAGCTCAAGCATGGGGTGAAGGAACTAGTCGGGACCGCTGGTCGAACCTTCGGACTTTTGATGCAAGCGTCTTCTTATCTGACAAGTATTTGGATTGGTTTCTTCATACTGGCCACCCTAGTGTGGGGAAGATTGATGATCTGCGGGTTCCATTGCTAGGGGATTCTTTTGTAGCTAACAGCATTTTTGCGAAGGAACGAGGCTCAGTCTGATTCTGCTAATGTACGGACCGATCCAACCCATGATTTTCTTGATGGGGATTGGTACGAGAGGCGAGGCAAAGGGATGCCTGGAAAGACGTAAGCTTTAGATAGGCCCAATGTCTTCAAGAGGCTTTCGGAGTCCGTCTTTACTCGTCTCGAGGGATGTTCTGCTTCGAAGGGTCCGAAGCGCAAGAAGGATTGCGAAGACGGTGGTGATCATGTCCGCCGACCTACCAAGTCAATGAAAGGCTAGATCTTAAGGAGTACCAAGAGATTTCTTTGATAGATCAATAGTTTTATTTTATTAGTATTTTTTTTCAAGATTGTTAGCTTAGCAAATTAGTCGTTGTGGTTAGGATTTCCTTTTTGCCATTAATAAAATGCATTCGATTAATAAAAGGACAAAATTAAATTTATTTATTTGATTAGACCGAACCCGAAGGCTGCCTACGTTCCTCTTTTACAGCAATTAAATAAGAGGCTCAGGTCTAACGTAGTTCATTTTTGAGAGAAAAAGGACAAAATACGGTTTCAGGCCAAAGGGTAATCTCGCGCGAGACAAGGCCCCTTCTTTTCTTTTCTTTTTTTTTATGCACACCCTTTCTTTTGCCTAGACCGCCCTTTCGAGTTTTCAATCTAGCGGGCTTCTTTTCTTGTGCAAGCTCTAATTTTTGCCTAGGCCGTCCCCTTCGGGATTTTCAACCTAACGAGCGTTTTTTCTTTTTAAGAGGCCAAGTCACGCGAAGTATTTCTTGAGCTTGTCCATGTTGACTGGCTTCGGTAGCTGATCTCCGTCTAAGTCTACCAGCTGAAGGGCTCCCCCAGAGAATATCTTCTTTACGATGTAGGGTCCTATCCATCTTGGTCCCCATTTGCCTAGTGGGTTGAAAGGTCCAGGACGATGCTCACGGAGAACCAGGTCGCCCACTCTGATGTTCCTTGTCTTGACCTTTTTGTTGAAAGCTCTTGCCATTCTTCTTTGGTAAGCTTGAGTGTGCTCGGCTGCTTTCAGCCTCCTTTCGTCTAGCAGGGCTAACTCTTCGTATCTGCTTTCTAACCAGTCGACTTCATTCACTTGGTTTTCTAGGAGAACCCTTAGTGATGGTATTTCCAATTCTATTGGCAAGACAGCCTCCATTCCAAATGTGAGGGCGTAGGGAGTCTCTCCTGTAGCTGTTCGGACTGATGTTCGGTATCCCCACAGTGCGAAGGGTAACTTGTCGGGCCAGTCTTTCCCATTGACTGCCATCTTTCTGATGATGGTTTCGATTGTCTTGTTTGCGGCTTCAACTGCTCCATTCGTCTGAGGCCTGTAAGGAGATGACTTGTGTCTTGTGATTTTATACTCGGTTAGGAGGTGATCGGTTTCCTTCTCGAAGTGCGAGCCATTATCGGATATCATCTCTTGCGGGACCTCGTATCGGCAGATGATGTTGTGTTTGATAAATTCTGCAACCTTTCTGGCATTCAAAACTTTGTAGGAGGCGGCCTCGACCCATTTAGTGAAATAGTCGATGGCCACTAGGACGAAGCAGTGCCCATTGGCTCCTGTGGGTGTGACCTTTCCAATCACGTCTATCCCCCATATCGAGAATGGCCAAGGAAAAGTCATGGGGTATAGCAAGGACGGCGGAGCGTGTTGAAGGTTGGCGTGTATCTGACACTTATGACACTCCTTGACCATTTTGGTACAATCGACTTCCATGGTTAGCCAAAAGTACCCTTGTCTGATGATCTTTTTGGCGAGCATGTTTCCGCTCATGTGGGTTCCACATATGCCTTGATGAACATGGTCCATTATTTCTAGAGCCTCTTCCTCGATGGCACAAAGGAGGTTTCCTTGGGAATGCTTCTTGAATAGACGGCCAGCTATGATGGAGTAATTAGCGGCTAACCTCTTAAGGGCAATCTGAGTCTTCTGATCTGTCTTAGGTGGGATGGTTCCATCTAGGATGAAATGCCAAATATCATGGTACCATGGTTTCTCTTCGGAGTTCTCAACAATGGCACATTCGGATAACCATTTGTCTTTGCAGTCATGGAGATCTATAACGGCGCAGTAGGCGGGAGTTGAACGTCGTGTTATTTTGAAGGGTTTGACTGCTTTTCCTTTAGGAATTTCGACCAAGGAAGCGAGTGTGGCTAATGCGTCTGCGAACCGGTTTTTGTCTCTAGGAAGATAGTGGAACGAGACATCCTGAAATTGTTGCGCCAACTCTTGGAGGTGGGCACTGTATCTTTGAAGGGTTGGATCTTGGATCCTCCACTTTTTCAGTGTCTGATTGATGATTAACTGGGAGTCCCCAAATACCTCGAGTTCGATCACGTTGCGTTCTATGGCTGCCTCAAGTCCTGCTATACAAGCCTCATATTCCGCGGTGTTGTTGGTGGCATCAAAGTCAAGACGTATTGCTAGTGGAGTATAGATGTCGTCAGGGTCTACCAACAACATTCCGATGCCGAACCCTCTCTTGTTGGCTGCGCCATCGAAAAATAATTACCACTTATTTTCGTCCTCTATACTCATGATGTCTTCATCAGGAAATCGTGGGTCTTCCCCCTTCGCTTCGTCACAAGGAAATTCGGCCAGCTGATCTGCGAATACACTCCTCCTGAGGGATTTCTGAGTGACGTAAGTGATATCATATCCCGCGAGCATGAAATACCATTTAGCTAGTCTCGAAGACAAATTTGATTTGTCTAGGATATATTTCAACGAATCCATTCTTGCAATGAGACGAATCGGGAAGGCTTCCATATAGTGCTTTAGCCTTTGTGATACCCAAACAAGAGCAGCGCAAGATTTTTCGAGTGGAGAGTAGTTGATTTCGCTGCCTTGGAATCTGCGGCTGACAAAGTAGATGGCATTCTCTGTGTGTGAGGCAGGCTGTTCTTGAGCGAGCATAGCCCCTAGCGCGTTGTCAGTAATAGTGAGGTACAACTTTAAGGGCTTTTCCTTGTGTGGTGGAACCAGGATGGGTGGGGAAGTTAAGTAATGCTTAACTTCCTCAAATGTTTCTTGACATTATTCGGTCCACTCTTGAGGTGCGTTTTTCTTAAGTAGCTTGAAGATAGGATCCCACATTGTAGTCAGTTGATTGATGAATCGACTGGTATATTGGAGTCTGCCCATGAATCCCTTTACTTCTTTCTGCGTTCTGGGTGGAGGCATGTCTATGATGGCTTTTATCTTGGCGGGGTCTGCTTCTATGCCATGCTAGGTGACCATGTACCCTAAGACTTTCCCTTTGACTACTCTGAATGAGTATTTGGCGGGGTTGAGCCTCATCTTGTGTTGTCTCAGTCGGTTGAAGAATTTTCTGAGATCTCTGAAGTGCTGGCCATCTGTCCCTTTTGAGTGGACAATCATGTCGTCCACGTATACCTCTATTTCTTTGTGGATCATGTCATGGAATAGTGTCGTGACTGCCCTTTGATAAGTAGCCCCAGCGTTCTTGAGACCAAACGGCATGACCGTGTAACAGAACGTTCCCTAAGGTGTGGTGAATGCGATTTTTTGTTGATCCTCCTCTGCCATGAGGATTTGGTTGTACCCTGCGAAGCCATCGACGAATGAGCGGACTTCGTATGCGGCTGTGGCGTCAACCAACATGTCTATGTTTGGTAGTGGGAAGTCATCTTTAGGGGATGCCTTGTTCAAGTCTCTGAAATCAACACAGACTCGTATTTTCCCGTTCGACTTGGCCACTTGCACCGTGTTTGCTAGCCATTCTGGATACTCGATCACTTTGATAAACCCCACGTTCAAGAGTTTCATGATTTCCTCTTTTACTTGCATTGACCATTCCGGCTTGATTCTGCGTAGTTTCTGTTTGACTGGCTTGGCGTTGGGTAGCAGTGGTATCTTGTGTTCTACAATCGACTGATTTAACCCAGGCATATCTTTGTAGGACCAAGCGAAGACGTCAACATATTCTCTGAGGAGCTGAGTCAAGGTTTCTCTATCTTCCCCCTTGAAGAAGCTACCGATCTTTGTTTCTCTGGGGTCTTCTGTTGTCCCGAGATTAACCGTTTGCATTTCCTCGTCGTCAACAGGGCCATTCTTTCCACAACGACCTACTTGCTTAGCTAATTCTTTTAAAATTTGTTCGTTTTCTTGATCTATCTCATCGTATGATTCATTATTAACGTGTTCGTTATATTGATTATTATTAGTTAATTCATCATTCACGATGTTAGCAATCTCAGGGTACTCGAAAAGATCAAAGTTTTCATTAAGGAAGTAAGGGAATACATGCTCGGCCACCGCCTCGATTTCCTCTTGAGTGAGATCATCAGAGGTGGAGCCTGATTCTAATGTGAAAGTTACAGGGCCTATCTTCCTGCGGGGATGGGGAGTGCAACCAAGCTCTTTGATCATGAAGTCTTCATCAACAATTGGCCCTCCGGTGACGTGCCAGATTAGAATTGGCTCATCACATTTCTGTATTAGCCTTGTGTAATCAATAGTTGGAGCGTCCCCCTTGGAGATTGCATGGATCTGGCTGTCTTCTAACCGACACAGGTCTTCAAACTGTCGCAGCATGTCTTCTCCCAACACAAAGTCCCATTTGCTTGTCATTTCTGCCTTCGTGCCCCACAAATCTTTAGGGATTAGCGGGACGGGTTTTGTTTCATCTGGTGAAGCATCGCAGTCGCTGAAGATTTCAAAGCCCGGTTGGCGCTTTCCTTTATCGTCAGTCCATGGTTCTGAAAAGATAAAGTAGGGAATGCTTTCCCCTTCCCGGACGAAGTAGCCATTGAGTGTCTTTTGATATGGCTCGAGGTTGCAATCTTTGACCTTTGGGTCATTGTGGCCTTTGTATGCGGTTCCTTCCCACTTGATTTGAGTGAAGTCCCACTCTTCTTCGTCATCTCCATCGTGGATGGAAATGATGTATCCTAGGCCGTGCTTTGTGTGTGGTGGGGGAACCGGTGGTGGTTCCGTATCCCTTGCAAGTGTTTTCCAAGTCCCAAGCCAGGGAAGTATCCTTTTGCTTGCATCATTTTTCCAGAAAATCGAAGTGCTTTGGAGTAATCATTTTCGTTGCAAGTTTCTATGACATTCATGGTGCTTTCTTTCTCGATCTCAAATAAGTAATCAGAATTGAAAAGGAAAATACTGACTAACTATTATTGAAAAGCAAACTTGATACTCTTGCCCACAAATGAGGATTTTAGGCAAGTAGTACCCAAACTAGACTAGACTACTAATAGTTTCTTCTTGCAAAAAGTAAATAACTGAAAAAGAAAGAGATCCTTCATTTGCTCGAATTCATCCAAACTATGCCACCGCTTGGACAAATTCTGATGGCGTCGTTGTCAATCAAGTCTTGGACTGCGTTCTTCAGGTTGAAACAATCATCAGTATGGTGGCCATGGCATTGATGGTAGTAGCAGTAGAGGTGTGGAGCTCGACCTTCCCTCTTAGGTATGTAACCTTCCATTGGTTTCATCTTTCCATCCTTGTGAAGACTTCTGAAGAGATGACCGAGAGAGATCCTTTCAATGTCGGAGAAAATCCTACCCTTCCTTGGCTTAGCCATTTGATTGTGGAGGTCTCGAATATGGTTCTCGTAATGTTGCACAAAGACGTTGTGGCGAGACTGATATTCTGCTTCCATTTGTTCTTTGAGGTCACGGTAGAGAGTATTGAGGCAATACTTGACCCTTTCATCAATGTCATCTTCAATGTGGGCTTCGAGAGTGATACACTTTTGGGTCATAGCCTCGAGTTCGCTTTTGACCTCTTCAAGTTCTTCGATCAGCATCTTGGTCTTGTCAGCTTGGATGGATTCTTCCAAGTTGTGCCATGCATCGTTGTCCTCAATTTGCTGCAAGGCTTTGGCGAGTTGAGCCTTGATGTCACTTAGCTCTTCTTGCACAGATGATTGCCCGCTGTTGGAGTCACTTTCCAATTTTGCGGAAATCCCTAGCAATGCGGGTGGAAGGTAAATCGAAGGCTTCTCTCCAACCTCCCACATGTTCCATTTCAGCGATAAGGGCCTTGGTCAAATGTTGCAGAGTGTGTTGTTCAAGGTCCTTCTTGGTGATGACGTGATTTTCAGTAGACATTGTGTTGGGAGTCTTGAGGTTGAGTAGCTTCGGAAAACTTGCGGAAGAGATGCAGAGATGATGTCAGGATCATATCTAGCCCCAACGAGTCGGAAACAGGCTTAAACGGTTCAGGCTCAATTACAGCAAACAGAGGCATTATCTTGCGCGAGACATGTAGTCCCGCACGAGACAATCACACGGAAAGTCGATTTTTATGAAACCTAATTTTTGGTCGGAACGGAGAATCCGTTTTGAGGGGTTTCTAAGGCCTTTATCAGAACCTAACGACTAAGCAATCAGTCTGATTTTTGTAAAACAAAGCCATGTAAGATTGTTTTTGAAGGATATATTCTTTTCTTTTTAAATGGACTTCCGAGAGGGTCATTCCGAAGGGACTTTTTCCGAAGGGACGTTTCCGAGGGACTTTTTCCGAGTCCTTCTTTATTGTCAATTTTACATGGCTTTATTTTGGTCAAAAACAAGAAGAGATCACTAAGTCAAACCGACCGATCATGGAGTGATCCTAAAAAAGACAATCTGCATGAAAATGTGGCGATGCAGGGCTGGAAGGCTAGGCTCCCCGCGATATGACAATCTAGGTGGATTGAATACGCGGAGTGGGATGATCCAACTTCGGAGAGACCGGCGACTAGGTGGTTACCGTCATCTGTCCTTAGTGTGGGTCCCGGGTTTATAGAGGGTATGTAGTGCAATGACAGATATATCATGAGTGCGCGTGTGTGATAGTCAATCTAGGTGATAGATAAAAATAGAGATTTTTTTTTTGAAAATTAAAAGAAAAACAGACAATGGCCGCACCAAGTGGTTGCCTACGTTTCTCCCAATTTAGGAAGACTCAGGCCGTCGTAGTTTCAAGTAATGAGAGAGAGAGAGATAGATAAATAAATTACAACTCCCGGATCTCCAATGAACCGGACTTTAATAAAATAAAACCCAATCGCACGCAGTTTATAAATAACAATCAATTATTTAACTAAAATACGGATTCGAGTTCGACATCTTAAGGGAGGCCTTAAGATGAGGGAACTCTGCAGATAATAAATTCTGGGATCCCCCTTGCGTGTTCGACTCTCGTCTTGGACTGTGAGATGAACAGGGAAAATCAGAAAACAACAGATTGCCGAGGCGACGTCTCGCGCGAGATAGGATATCTCGTGCGAAATATGCCTGATCTGAAGCAGAAAAATGAATTTTTTTTTTTTAGAAAACCTCTCTTTTAATTTTGACACAAGTTTAAGCCTCTTAATATTATTGTCCCCAGCGGAGTCACCACTTGTAGCGTTGAGCGGATTTTGAACATCCCCCTTTTATTTATCTTTTGAGTCGCCACCTATATTATTCGTTTGGAAAACATAGAAAAACCATTTTGAAAGAGATTTTGGGTTCGGGGCTTAGGTTATGGAATGGGAAGGTCAAGGAGCATCCATTCCACCAAATCCGGAGATCGGTCTTGCTAAAGAAAAGAGAGGTTTTCGAAAAAGAAAATGATTTCAAATAAAAAATAAATAAAGATCCATTTAACGGGATTAAACGGAATGTAGGATTGATTGCTTCGAGACCGTCCCCATGATTTAGGGAGGCTCTAGGCCGATCCTAGATTATATGTATTTATACCACTCTAACAATCAATTAGAAAGGAATTTAGGAGTTACCTTGCGTGAGGTGATTCGGGCAGAGTTTCGACTCAAGTTTAGAATCGAATCTTGACACGGACAGAGCTTCGCCTCAGTCCTTGACTCGGATCTTGATGTTTGTTTATCAACAAGGTTGACAAACAAACTTTGAGGTGATTTTACAGGAATATTTCAGGGAGAGAAGCCAGTAAAATGTGTGGGATTGTGGACCTCTGAAATACTGAAAGTCATCCAGTATTTATAGGTGTTGGAGAGGTGTAGGTGGAGAGGTAAAACACTCCTAGGAAGGTTCCAGACTCCTAAATCATTGGTTGGCCGGATGGATGAAGTTTTATCTTGAAAAGAGGTTGAAATCGACGAGGAAACTGTCATCTGCATGCTGCAGAATGCCAATATCTCGCGCGAGACACGCTATTCCGTGCGAGATATTGCAGTCTGTGGACAATTCTGTCCTTCCCACGTTATCTCGTATGCAGTTTAGTCCCAAACTAACGGTGGTTAGTCAAAACTTAATGAAACATGACGAAATGGTGGATTTCTACTTCTTGACTCAAAACGAGACATAGAGTGGTATAAATGTGATCCGATGGATTCAGAATGGGGTGTCTACAGTTCCACATAAATAGGAGATTTATGTGTAACTTTTACTTGGTCCACATTTTTTGATGAAGAAGCAAAAACGTGAGAAGACCAAGTCTTGGAGTTGTTGCTGATTATTAGAGGAGTACAATGCCAAGAAAGCAAGAGAGTACAAGGTGATAAAGCAAGGACCTGGGCATCAAGTTTCGGTTTCTATTTTGGTGGGAAGTTGGCGTATGATGTGAAGAAGCCAAGAATATTCTCCACTCATCTCACACGATTTTAACAAGAAGGACTGTTATTTTGGAGTAGCCTCCAAGGCAATTGAAGGCTATAAATAGGCTAGGTGTGATTCATTTGAAGTATGCCAAATACCGAATATCAAACATACACACCTTAGCACAAGAGAGATAAAGTTTTTTGGTTCGCATAATCCTTCCTCCCTTGTGAATCTAGCTTAAACACTGAGTGTTTAAGAGAGTGTTGGCTAAGGATAGGATTCGTGCTTTGTCTCATTAGTTCCATAGAGCATTATCATTGTTTTAGCTATAGGGAACTTTCGACTTTGTAATTGTTCTATATTGATTATAAAGTCTTTGCCATCTAGGCACACTCAAGTTATATATTTATATAACTTGAGAAAATTATATCTTGTGTTATTTATTTCCGTTGCACAAAGTTTTTACAAACTATTTATTTTAGTGTGTGTGCGCTGTCCGTCAGTGTGTTATCCAAGGTGTTGGGTAACATCTACGGTAACATCTCTTTCCAGTGAAGCCATTGACAATTTCAATTGGTATCAGAGCAGGTCACTTGACGATACTAAGTGCTTGGTCTAGGTGTCATGTCTTATGATACGGCTAATCCTAACCATAAGCGTCTTCCTGTGTTAGATGACTCGAATTATTATTATTGGAAGATCCGTCTACGCTCGCATATCAAATCAATTGATCTTCGAGCATGGCGATCTATAACAAATGGTTACTCCTTACCAATGTTACATGCTGATGAGGATGGTGACGTGCAAGTCAAACCTGAATCAGAATGGAACATGGAAGAGATCAACCAAGATAATTTCAAAGAAAAGGCATTTAATGCCATTTTTGAGTGGGTTGATATGCATATTTTCAAACTTGTTCAAAATATTTCCACTGCAAAAGAAGCATGGGACATCTTACAACGTTTTTGTGAAGGTGATGTCAGTGTGCGTGAAACTAAGCTTGATGTCTCACTGGCAGATTTGAAAGATTAAGGATGGGTGAAAATGAAACTATTCCTTCTTATTTTGAAAAGTTATTTGATATTGCTAATGAGTGTCAATTGTTAGGTGAACCTTTTACCAACAAACAACTTGTCTCAAAAGCAATTAGAACCCTTCTTGAGCGTTTTAATATGAAAGTCTCATCTATTGAAGAGGCTCACAATCTTTCAACTATGGATATCAATTCTTTAATGAGTATTTTGAAAAACTTTGAGTTAAATCTCCTAGATCAAAGTGAAGCATCTAAGGGGAAAAATGTTGTTTTGAAAACTCAAACCTCGAGTTCTTTGGAAGAAAATGAAGATGAGGTTTTTGAAGAAATTGATGAGAATGCTAGTGTTGCTTTACTTGCTAGAAAATACAATTCTATGGTTAGAAAGTATAACAATGAAAAAATGCAGGTGAAAGCAAAGGAGAAGCAAACCAAGGTTTATGATTCGATGCCAAAAAGGACCTTCCCATCTAACCCAAAGTCGAACCCAAGAAGAGCATCTTCAGATCAGTTAAGGTCTGATCCGAAACACATTGAATCCATTCAATGTCATGCATGCTCGGGTTGGGGTCACTATTCCAATGAGTGTGCAAATACTCTAAGGAAGAGAGGAAAGAACCTATGGGTTTCTCTCAGTGATGATGAGGATGAAGGACCATCTCAGGAGGAAGAATCTGATCAAACAACCATGTTTGTCACAGTAAGTAACACGGATGGTGACAGTGTTACCCAAGGTGCTATCCAGTCTGAGATAACATCTGTGATCACACCCGACAGGTATGATGAATTATGTGATAATAATGTTGTTTGTTTTGTTGGTTCTTCTAACCCTGATACAGGAAGTACACAAGAGGATGAGCAGAGCAAAGATGACCTCATTTTCGGGTTAAAAGATCTTTATGAGGCATTGCTCGTTGAATGGAAGAAAGAGAACAATTTGGTTAAGTCCTTAACCAAGAAGAATGAAGGACTCCAGGCCTATGTGACTCATATGGAGATTCAAGCAACCAAGAGAGAAGTCGAGCTTGAAAGAGTCAAGGGCAAGTTGACTCTAGCCGAAACCACCTTGAAAAAACTCAACACCGGATCTACCAAATTGGATGAGATCTTGAACTTGAGTACACCTCTCAAAGCAGGTATTGGTTTCCAAGAATCTTTGAATAGTATTATTTCTACTTTGTCTAGGAATGATAATGAGAATTGTTTTGTTAAGGAACGTTTTTTTGACAAAGATTCTTCTTCAAAAGAACCATGTGACAAAGGGAAAGTGTGTCAATATTGTCACACACCTGGACATTTTAAAAATAAATGCCATGTTGTTTCGAAAAAACTGTCCAGTCCCTTGGTGTTACCCAAGGTGTTGCCCAGCACACAGGATAACACACCCAGTCAGAATGGTAAAAACTTAAAAAGGTGTGGAAACCAAAAGCTAATCTGAGATGTGATGTTGTTTACACTGCTTTAAAAACAAATATTGAAGGTTCTTGGTACTTTGATAGTGGGTGTTCACGTCATATGACAGGAACAAAATTGTTTTTAAAAGACTATGAAACGGTTCATGGGGGTAGTGTAACATATGGTGGTGGGAGCAAGAGTAATATCATTGGGAGAGGAACACTAAATGTGTCTGGATTTCCAACCTTAAAGAATGTCTTACATGTTGATGGACTTGTAACTAATTTAATTAGTATTAGTCAACTTTGTGATGACAACTTAGAGGTGAAATTTAATAAAGATACTTGTGAAGTTTATGATAAGACTAACAATTGTGTGATGACAGGTACAAGATCTAATGATAATTGTTATCTTGTTGAAGACAAGCAAGTATGCCATTCGGCAAAAATTGATGACACTACATTGTGGCATCAAAAGTTGGGACATGTTCACTTTCGTAACATAGAAAAGATAGTTAAACTAGATGCTGTCCAAGGCATTCCTAGTCTTGATCTTAAACAAAAAATTGTTTGTGAGGATTGTCTCAAAGGGAAACAAACTCGTGTTACCCATAGTGCTGCCCAACACAATGAGCAACACACTGGTACAACACATTATTTTCAACTCTTGCACATGGATTTAATGGGTCCACTTGAGATAGAAAGTTTTGGAGGCAAGAAATATACTTATGTCATTGTTGATGATTTTTCAAGATTTACTTGGGTTTATTTTTTAAGGGAAAAATCTGAGACTTTTGAAAAATTCAAAATCTTGCACTCTAAGATCAAAAACATGTTTTGTGCTTCAATTTTTCGAATTAGGTCCGATCATGGGAGGAAATTTGAGAATATTTCTTTTTCAAATTTTTGTGAAAGAAAAGGTATTCACCATCTCAACAAAATGGGGTAGCTGAAAGGAAGAATAGGACTTTACTTGAAATGACTCGTGTGATGTTATTTTCAAAAAGAATTTCGAAAAGATTTTGGGCAGAGGCACTAAATACGGCTTGTCACACGGCCAATAGAGTTTTTCTAAGACCCGGCACAACCATGACTCCATACGAAATTTTGAATGGTAGGAAACCAAAAGTTCATTATTTTCATGTCTTTGGTTGTGTGTGTTACATTCTCAATGATCGGGACTACTTAGCAAAATTGGACTCTAAGAGTGATAAGGCCATTTTTCTTGGGTATGCTTCAAATAGTCGTGCATATAGGGTATTTAATCTAAGGTTAAAAACCATCCAAGAATCTATGAATATTGTTTTTGATGATCACTCAAGTATTGCAGGAGAAAGTGTTCAAGAGACACCCTTGGAGCTGTTGGAAGAGGTCAGTCCAGAAAGTGTTACCACAGGTGTTACCATGAGTGCTAACACTGATAGTAACACATCAACTGAGCAGGGTGTTACCGTTGATGAGATAACACCTCAGATAACACCTGATTCCGGTCCAACGAATGAAGATCAAGAAGGAGTTGAAACTGAGGTTCACGAGAATGTGAGAAGAGATCCTCCACCTAGAATCAGTAGGAATCATCCTACAACTCAAGTAATTGGGGAGGTGAATGAAGGTGTACAAACAAGACGTAAGGATCCCATTAGTTACCGTGACATGGTGAGGTATGTGTGCATGTCTACCACATACTCAAAGGTAACATACTCTTGTTTTACTTCATCCGTAGAACCTAAAAATGTGATTGAAGCTTTAAAAGATAATTTTTGGATTCAAGCAATGCAAGATGAACTTGATCAATTTGCTCGTAACAATGTTTGGTCTTTAGTACCCCGTCCCTCAAACACTAATGTTATTGGGACAAAATGGATTTTTAAAAATAAGACCGATGAATATGGAAACATTGTTAGGAACAAGGCTCGTCTTGTGGCTCAAGGCTATACACAAGTGGAAGGTGTCGACTATGACGAAACCTTTGCACCTGTGGCTAGAATTGAGTCAATAAGACTTTTATTGGCCATTGCTTGTTTTCTTAAAATCACATTGTTTCAAATGGACGTCAAAGCAGCATTTTTAAATGGATACTTAGATGAGGAAGTTTTTGTTGAACAACCAAAAGGCTTTGAAGATCCATTTCAACCAGACCATGTGTATAGACTTGATAAAGCTCTTTATGGGTTAAAGCAAGCTCCACGTGCATGGTATGGTAGGTTAACTAGTTTTTTACTAGAGTATGGTTTTACTAGAGGAGAAGCAGATAGGACTTTATTCATTCTTAAACATGGAAAAGAACTTGTCGTGGTTCAAATCTATGTTGATGACATAGTATATGGCTCTACATCAAAAATTTGTTTAAATGATTTTGTAGAGGCTATGACATCAACATTTGAAATGAGCATGATGGGGGAACTTAACTTCTTTCTAGGCTTGCAGGTTAAGCAATCTAATGAAGGGATTTTCATCTCTCAAAGCAAATATGCAAAGAACCTGGTGAAGAAGTTTGGGTTGGAAGGATCGAAGAGCTCAAAAATTCCTATGGGCACTTCTCTCAAAGTTGGAAAGGATCAAGTGGGAGAAGATGTTGATCCAACCCTATATCGTTCCATGATAGGTAGTCTCCTTTACCTTACCTCTAGTCGTCCTGATTTGATGTATAGTGTGTGTGTGTATGTGCTAGGTATCAATTCAATCCTAAAGTGTCTCACCTAAATTTTGTGAAAAAGATCATTAAATATGTATCTGAAACTAGTGATTTAGGGGTTTGGTATAGTAAAGATACTAATACTAATTTAGTAGGCTTTAGTGACTCGGATTGGGTAGGGGATATGGATGATAGAAAAAGTATAAGTGGGAGGTGTTTTTACTTGGGAAATAATTTAGTATCATGGTATAGTAGAAAACAAAATTGTGTTTCATTATCCACGGTTGAATCAGAATATGTAGCAGCTGGTAGTTGTTGTTCACAACTAATTTGGTTAAAACACATGCTTGATGATTATGGTCTTGATAGTAATATTTTGACCTTATACTGTGATAATTTGAGTGCTATTAATATTTCCAAAAATCATGTACAACACTCCCGTACCAAACATATTGAAATTCGTCATCATTTTTTAAGAGATATGGTAGATAAAAATATAATAAATATAGAGCATATTGATACAAAGTATCAACTTGCTGATATTTTCACCAAACCCTTAGACCACGATAGATTCTCTAGTTTAAAGAGATCTCTTGGTCTTTGTATTCTCTAAAAATGTCCTCTGGTGTAAGGTGTTACCATGGGTGTTGATAACACCTGGGGTAACACATGTATACTAGTGCATATTTTTTGCTTGTTTGATTTTATTCTCTGTACTGTAAAGGTTCTTATAGTTCTCTGAGCTATGAGAGTTCTCACGGCTGCACATGTTGACCTTTTTGTTATGGTAGGATAACACCCTGAATAACACACTTGCTAAAACTCCCTTTGTGCTTAAAGTGACAAAGTCACTAATGTTGGTATGTGATAAATAAAAAGGCAAAGAGGCAATTCTTATACCATACTATTCTCTCGAGCTCGGGGCACGGCGTTCGTGGCGACGATGCACTCTTGCCAATGAGAATGTATGAAGTGATTTGTGCTTAGTATTAGGGACATGGAGCTCGCTACTACAGTGTACCCTACTTGAACGTCATAAATCAATGAAACTTTACACTTGAAATAAAACTCGGGGCACGGAGCTCGTTACTACGATGCTTCCTTGTTTAAAGAAGTGTAAAAGAATTTTATAAATTGCTATGCCTCGTGGTCTAACAAGCTTGTTATGCCTGAAGTGCCTGAAAATGGCTAAGCTTGTTATGCCTTAAGTGTTTGAAAATGGCTAAGCTTGTTATGCCTTAAGTGTTTGAAAATGAATATATTTATCAAGGGGTTTTTATCATATGTGTTATCCTAGATGTTACCATCATTGCCATTAACATATTTGTATGTGCTATATTATTTTTTATTTCTTATTTTCGATTTGTTATTTAAATTTTTAAACTTTGAAAGTCTTTTTACTATTTAATTAAGAGTTTACAAAGTTTGAAAAAGTCTTTAACAAACCTATTTTATCTTTGGTAAACAAACCAAATAACTAAGTCCTAAAAATTAGGGATTTGATTTTCAAAAACCATAAGGACTTGGTATATTTGTTGTGTTTATTATTTTTTATTTTTGTTTTTTTATATATATATTTAAAAAATTAAAAATTATAAAATTTGAAAATTAATAATTCAAAAAATGAAAAAAAAAATATGTTTTCAAAATAATGGCCGATTGTTTTATTTTATGAGGAGATTGTACTTGATTTTTTTTTGTGGCTAGAAATTAGGGAGGTTAGGTAAATATTTAATGTGATTATTTTTAGTGGCTAAAAAATAGGGGGAGGTTAATTAGATAAATATAGGAGATAAATGAGTTAGTGGGATAAGTCTTGTCAAATTAAAATCCTAACTTAACTCCTATTTTTACTCTCTCTCTCTCTCTCTCTAAGCCAACGCCTCATCCCCCTTCTCTCTCTTCACGGTAAATACCCCCTCCGTCACCATCACTCTCTCTCTCATACCTTCCAAAAATCAAAACCTTCCAAAATTCTTAAACCTTCCTAAACCCTAACCATGGCAACCCCGTCCAAGAAGCAATCCGCCCCTTTGGAGGTCTCTCCGGGCGTTGGTTCGAGTGGTCCAAGCCAAATGGACACTTCGACCACCCCTCTCAACGTGTCTCCGGCAATGACAATGTCAGTTGATGATTCTCCTTTGGTGACAACAATGGCACAACCCTTGCCCATTGTGATGCTACCACCTCTTCCATCCGTTCCGTCAACCAAAAAGCCCAAAAAAAGACCATTGGTCACAAACCCTCGGTTCATGTCGCCAAAAAGAGGAGCTCAAGTAGGCTTACAGCTATGAGAAACAAAGGTACTTCAAAATCCAACACATCCTCCGATCCAGTTGAAGTTTCAGAAGAATCCTCTCTTGGTCTCTCCTCGGCACATGTCTCTGATGAAGATTTTCATACCGATGCTGAGAAGAGCCAATCAGTTGAGACCTTTGAAGATTGGGGATTTGATGATGAAGAACCTCTGTATGAAGTGGTGAAACGGAATCCAAAAGGCAAAGGCAAGCAGGCTGCTGCCAAAGATGTTACCCAGAAGGCTGCAACACCCAAGGTAACACTTTCTGTTTCTAAGGCTTCGAAGTCTTCTCTCAGTGAGTTTGCATATTCTGAGTCCTCTGATTTTCTTGAGAAAGAGTTTGAAGATGTGAATGTTGCTTTTCCAAAACCTTACTTTTCGTTGAAATTTTATCGAAAGGAAAATATGGAGCTTTGGTTGAAACATAGTGACACGAAAATTCTCAAAGAAAAGTACATTGACGAGGTTGATATCAAAAAGCATGGTGTATTTCAGTTCTTGGAGGATAGGAATTTTTTGAAAGCTAACTTGCACCCTTCGAAATTTGTTGAAGCTATTGTCAAAAATTTCTATGCCAACCTTCATGCCAACCTAGAAAATGAGAAGTCCGATCAATTTGGAAAGGTGTTTTTAAGAAACAGAATTTTTTCTATTACCCCATTTTTAATCAACAAGACTTTGGGACTCCCAAATATGGATGATGATGGTCCTATTGTGCATAAGGATAAAATTGCTAGGTTTATTTCGCATAATGTCGTGCATGAATGGCCCAAGAATCCCAAACCCAAAACCAAAGTTCATTTTCTTGCTTCCCGTCTCACTTCACTCTTTGCCGTGCTTCACAAGCTTTGTATTTTTAATTGGATTCCTACTTCTAACGAGCAATATGTGACATTGCAACAAGCTGAAATCTTGTACAAGTTAGGAAAGAATCAAAGGGTGAACTTGGGTAGATTGATTTTCAAACATTTGGCTTCGTGGGGTTGAAGAAAAGACATTACAATGTTTCCTTACCCTTCCTTAATCTTCCAAATTTTGAAATCTCAAAAAATTCCCATTGAAGAGTCGGATGAGTACACTCCTAGTCTTGATCTCTATGCTATAGATTCTCAGCTGACTAAGAAGAACACCAAGAGTGTGAGGTACACAGGTGATCTTTCTTGGTCAAAGATAAATGAATTTGGGTCAAGTGATGCGGTTCATGCTCAGGGTGTTACTCATACTCTTACCCCGAATTTTACTCCAAAATCTCCAAGTTTTTCAGGTACATATGCAGCTAATGTTCTCGTAAATGTATACAATTTGTTGGGGAATGCTTCACCAACAATACCAAAGACCACAGTTTTGGCGTTTCTCCACAAACAAACTACTGCTATTGTCGAAATTGTACAAGGATGGGCTAAGCTCAAGGAAATTACTGATGAGTTTATCCGGCAGGTTTCTTCCCAAACTGGGGGAGATAATAGTGCTGATGGAGCTGGTCCAAGTGGAGGTGGTGGTGGAGATGCCAGTGGTGCTGCTGCAGATGTTACTGAAGGTGCTGTCACGGATGCTGCTGGAGATGAAGAAGGGGAAGAACAGGAAGAAGAAGAAGCTGATGATGAACAAGATGAGTGATTGCAATACATTTTCCTGAAGGTTGATGTTGCCACTCTTATGATTATGGTACTTTGGTGGTTGAAAAACAATTTACTTTTATGTTTTTATTTGGAACATGTTTTAAAAACTTTGGTGGTTTATTTTATTTGCTTTTGGTTTAAACTTTTAGGGTTGTTTGAACATGAAGTAACTTAGTATCTTTGGTTTATCTTTGGTACTTTAGGTTGCTAGTTATTTGGAAAACTTATTTTGAAAAATATGTTTTGATAACTAGTATCTTTGTGATAAATCATTGTGGTTGTTAAATCCTTGATTATGGGGGAGTTGATAACTATGAAGTTGCTCTGTAATGGCTAACTTTTTCTTGCAGGGATCAGCACTTAAGAGTTTGGAAAGAAATTATAAATTATGGGGGAGATTGTTAGTACAGACTGTGGGTGTTACCACAGGTGCTATCACTGGCAGTTGGGTGCTACCCGAACTGGAATGATTTGTAATTTAATAATTCTTTCCATATTATTTATATCCTAATGTCTAATATTATTTGCAAGATATATGTGTTTGTTGGTCTATATTTCAGGTTAATACATGGTTGGAATAATAGCTAAAGAGATGGAATAAGGTTGAAGATAAGTTCCACATAAATAGGAGATTTATGTGTAACTTTTACTTGGTCCACATTTGTTGATGAAGAAGAAAAAACGTGGGAAGACCAAGTCTTGGATTTGTTGCTGATTATTAGAGGAGTACAATGACAAGAAAGCAAGAGAGTACAAGGTGATAAAGCAAGGACTTGGGCATCAAGTTTCGGTTGCTATTTTGGTGGAAAGTTGGCGTATGATGTGAAGAAGAAGTCAAGAATATTCTCCACTCATCTCACACGATTTTAACAAGAAGGATTGTTATTTTGGAGTAGCCTCCAAGGCAATTGAAGGCTATAAATAGGCTAGGTGTGATTCATTTGAAGTATGCCAAATACCGAATATCAAACACTCACACCTTAGCACAAGAGAGACAAGGTTTCTTTGGTTCGCATAATCCTTCCTCCCTTGTGAATCTAGCTTAAACACTGAGTGTTTAAGAAAGTGTTGTCTAAGGATAGGATTCGTGCTTTGTCTCATTAGTTCCATAGAGCATTATCATTGTTTTAGCTATAGGGAACTTTCGACTTTGTAATTGTTCTATATTGATTATAAAGTCTTCACCATCTAGGCACACTCAAGATATATATTTATATAACTTGAGAAAATTATATCTTGTGTTATTTATTTCCGCTGCACAAAGTTTTTACAAACTATTTAATTTTGGTGTGTGTGTGCTGTCCGTCAGTGTGTTATCCAAGGTGTTGGGTAACATTCACGGTAACATCTCTTTCCAGTAAAGCCATTGACAATTTCAGATACCAATATGATCCTGGTGAGAATCATTGGATGGCAGTCAAGACGATCCTTAAGTACTTAAGAAGGACTAAGGATGCGTTCTTGGTCTTTGGAGGGATGAAAGAAGATCTTGTTGTAAGAGTTACACAGATGCTAGCTTCCAAATCGACAAAGGTGATTTCCGATTGCAGTCGGGATTTGTGTTTATGCTTAACGAAGGTGCAATTTGTTGGAAGAGTTCCAAGAAGAGTACCATAGCCGATTCTACAACTGAGGCCGAATATATAGCGACATCTGATGTAGCTAAGGAGGCAGTTTGGACCAAGAAGTTCATTAGTGACTTGGAAGTTGTTCCAAGTTTCACTAATCTGGTGGAACTTTATTGTGACAATAATGGTGCCATTGCGCAAGCAAAGGGACCAAGGTCACATCAGCGATCCAAACATATATTTAGACATTTCCATCTCATTTGAGAGTTCATTGATCGAGGAGACGTTAAGATATGCAAAGTATCAACCGATGATAACATTGGAGATCCGCTTATAAAGCCCCTCGCACAAGCAAAGCATGATGGTCATGTGAGATCCATGGGTATACGATACATAGATGGAGCCTAGTGCAAGTGGGAGATTGTTGGTGTAGTGCCCTAGGCATTTAGTTATGTTTGACTTATAACTTAAACCACTATGTAATCGTCTCTATCATTTATTATAGAGAAAAGTTTATTTGGTTCATTATATGTTTGCATGTTTATTATATTGAATTGCGTTCCTAGTTGTTGTGAACAACTAGTATAAGTTGGTAATGGATAATCATGGATATGATTATATGCATGGAGATGCACATTACACTTATGGATACTTGCTAGAGAACAAGTATTGGACATGACCTACTTATGAGATTTATGACATGGTCTGTTGTCATGATTAAATCTCATGATAGTCGTATCATTGACATCCTTCGTACCTGAGATTATCATCGTCTTCCACATGATGAACGTCGTGTTTAATATAGTCTAACACTATCTTTAATCAGATAGCAATAAGGACTATGTTAGCACGATTGGATTCATGTAGGGAATAATGATAAGTCAAGATGGGATTTGTCCCTCTCTGTTTGAGAGAGATGTTAGCTTGGGCCCCTCGATGGATAGTGTTGATGAAATGTTTGGCCACACTCAAGTGATTTGATAGAGATCAAATGCATTTAGATTATCAACATATTCGGAATCGAGAAAGCATTGAACAGAATGAGTTGACATAGACCATGACTCATGTTCAATTAGACATCGTGGACAAAGGGATTGTGACATTTGATCTATCAAGGAATCAAGCTTTGATGTTATATTTAATTGGGTGGACATAATGATTTGCTAGAAGTCACTTATGTCTTGTGAGGTTGATGTTTCAACTCACTACCAACATAAAATATAATTTCTAAAGTGTCACACACAAAAGAACGGATTAAAAATGGCTAAAAGGGTGAAATCTGGGCTCAGGGGACGACTCATCCCGTTTTGGCCCAAGTCGTGCCTTGTGAAGGGACGATTGTATCAGAGGTCATGCAATAGGGGACGACTCATCCCCTCAGGGACGACTCGTGCCCCTGGGGACGAGTCGTGCTGGAAGCGCTGGGAACCCGTTTTTGCAAGGAAAAATGACTCTTTTCACTAAGTGTTAGGGATTTATAACAAGTATAAATATAACCCTTTTGTCCCAGCAAAAGTGACGAAAATTAGAGTTTATGAAACACTAATTGGGTGAGTTTGATTGAGAATCAAAGATCAAATCACATAGATTCATTCTACCAAACAGCCATTGATTATTGAAAAGCGTTTCAATAATCGGAGATCATCTAGCAATCAAACAAGAAGCGTTCTTTGTCCGTTCGCGTGTGGATTACCGATAGAGGGTGATTAAGTTATCACTAAAAGCTTGAAGACTTCAATCGTTGATTCATCACAAGGCCTAGAACAAGGAGAAGATCAAAACCTTCATCAACGGTTTTGAGATTCGGTTTTAGATTCGTTTTGAAGATCCGTTTTCGAACAAACAAATTGCATTAAGGTATGTAAAATTCTATTTCATGTTTCTAATCTTTTCATGCTAGACAGATCATAGGGCTAGGGTTTTGTTGTTGTTGTTCAAAGTTCTTCCGCTGCATTTGTAACCCCAAAACCCAACAAGACGAACTAGTTAAAATTGAGATACTAGACATTCATGAGGATGACAACAATGACATCGTTATGTCCATCCCAGATTTAGCCTTTCATCTCGTCAGTGGCCAGAACTCGGGGGCCGACTCTGACTTGAGACAAGGAGAGTTGCAGGATGTAGACAAACTAGTTAAAACACATTATGACAATAATGACACAGTCTTTGTACGTCCCGGATATAGCCCCTCATCTCGTCAGCGGCCAGAACTCGGGGGCCGATCTTGACTTGAGACAAGAAGAGATGCATGACGTAGATGAACCAATTGAGTTGGCTATCCCTACAACAAAAAATATCGAATCACGATGAACAAAACAACAATGTCAATATGTTGTTATACCTAGACCTAGTAAATGAGAAAAGACTAGCTGATCAGAGAGGAAGCAACCTACAAGATGAAGACTCCAGATGGGCAAAAGCTGAAACATACGTGGCATTCTGATCACCTACGGAAGCATTATCACTAGTTTTTAGTCTGTTTTTTGTGTAATAGATTAGTCGTTGTTAGTCTTTTACCTTTCAAATAAGATAGAATTGCAGTTTGATGTAATAAGTCAGTTAATGAAATTCAGTTTTCTTCAACGCAAATGACTAGCTAGACAAATACTGAAAGACGAGTAGATCCTTCCTCGGTATCAAGGGATAAACTCCCACAAAATTGCCTAACACCTATGACCGAACGACCCTCCTTAGCATAGAGTGATAAATCATTCAAAATTGCATAAGACCTATGACCGAACGACCCTCCTCGACATAGAGAGGTAAATCATTCAAAATTGCCAAATACCTATGATTGAACGACCTTCCTCGGCATAGAAAGGTAAATCATTCAAAATTGCCCAATACCTATGACCAAACGACCTTGCTCGGCATATAGAGGTAAAACATCAAAAATTATCTAAAACCTATGGCTGAACGACCTTACTCGGCATAGAGTGGAAAACATCAAAAATTACCTAAGATCTATGACCGAACGACCTTCCTCGGCATAGAGAGGTAAAAACATCAAAAATTACCTAAGATCTATTTTCGAATGACCTTTCTCGGTATAAATAGGTAAAATGTTCAAAATTTACTCAAGACCTATGGCCGAACGACCCTGCTTGGCATAGAGAGTTAAAGCATTAAAAATTACCTAAGACCTATGACCGAACAACCTTACTCGGCATAAAGAGGTAAAACATTAAAAATTGCCTAAACATATGGCCGAATGACCCTCCTCGGTATAGAAAGGCAAACATTAAAAATTATCTAATACATATGACCGAGCAACCTTACTCGACATAAAAAGATAAAATCAAACAAGAAAAGCGTCATGCCGAGTAACCTACCTCGACCTAATAACTACACTTTCAAAATTACCAAGTGTCTAATACCGAACGAGCTTCCTCGGTTTAAACAAGGTAAAACTTGAATGACGAAAAGGACTCCCTCGGCTTCCCAAGTTAGTTTGTACTTGTACAAATATTAAACAGATAAACATTCAAACAATTAAAACAATTCAAATAAAGACAGTTCATATAAAAGCAATAAAGTGAAGACGAAGAAGGATTGAAGAAAGGCATTTCATTGATAAAAGAAGTGAATTACAAAAAGCCTATTCCATTACATCAACAAGCAACAAAATAAAACATAAGGACCCTAAGCCTGATCGTCGTTATTAGTGAAGAGGTTATCTTGGTTGACCTCGACTTATGGGATTGTGATTTGTTCGGTTTGATCCTCCTCGGCCTCACCCTCCTCTCCATCTGAAGCCTCATCCTCTTGAATATTCTCGATTAGAGCATTGATGTTCTGAGAGTCGACGGGAGAAGGAATCCAAGCTGGGCGTCCTTCCCTAGCGTCATGATCAACTATGACCTTCAAGGCATTCTCTGAATATGGCACCAAGGCATGGCCAGACCAAGTAAGTGCACCATAGGCATCTTGATAGATAAGACGAGCAATCAAGCCTACGTCGGCATTTAGCGTTGGGTCTACTAATGCTCTTCTGGCCAAATGAAGATAGCCATCAGAATACATAGTGGCCGTCTTATCAGACAAGTCCTGCTTGAAAGCTAAGCTAGCCTTGAACTTGGAGACTGCCTCAACAATTTTAGAAGGCAAGCTAGCCTCTAACTAATTATACCGAGCATCTGATTCCTCTGCATTTCTTCTCAGCTCGGCTTGTAGCCCTTCGACCTCAGCTTGCCCTGCCTTATGAGCCTCATCGACTTTAGCTTGGGCCTCCTTGGCGATCTTCTCAGCCTCCTCGACCTTTGCGCTAGCCGTCTTTTGTTCATCTACTTCATCCCTCAAGGACTTCAGCAGCCCCATGACTTTGGCCACATCAGCCTTATTCTTCTCGATATGTCTATTGAGCTTTGCTACAGATCGTCAACAACCTTGCTTTTAATGGCTTCATAAGCCGTGATGGTGGCAAGATACATGAACAAGAAATCATCAACAAAAAGATACAAGTAATACGAAATCCATGAAGGGAAAAAGAAAACTACAAGGAGGTTTACCTCACTGAGAATAAGGCCCTTTCTGTTGGCCAGGTGCTCCTTGATCGACCGGGATTCAATAAAAACATAGAGCAGGTCTTCATCCATTGCTCGGTAGACTACAAGTTGAACTAGCCTGAGCTTGGGGCCCTTCCTGACCAACACATGTAGCCCCTTGATGGTGGGGTAAATATCCAACTTCTTGGTAACCACCTCGGCCTCAACATAAGATTTTACATGCCGGGCAGTGATCTCTTTGGAGGAAGAAGCAACAACAACTCTCTTCGAGGAAGGCTCCTCGGGAATGGCTTTAATACTTGGCCTTTTTTGATCGTGAGTTCTTTGGACGACCTTCACCTCCTCGGCACCAGCTAGGTCAACTTTCCTTTTGGACTCCTCGGTTTCAATGACTGGGTCTGGGAGCTATGTCCCTCTTCGACCTGGGCACAACTCTCATATGCCGAGAAAGGCACCCAGCCAGGCCGACCTATGCCTCATTGAAGACGAGGAGCTCCTCCTCGATTATCAACAAAGCAAGGAAATGGGCTTCCCCATCTTTATCTCTCTCTTCCTCGGCGTCAATACAGGCCGACCAAGCATCACATGTCGAGTAACCCGCCTTCAAGGCGCATGTGCAGATTACTAGTATTATTTAATTCTACTCAAATAAGAACTGTTAACAGTTATATATAATTCCACTAGAATTATAACCACCTCTCACACGAATTCCTATTCAACATGGATTCTACAATACTATACCTATATATACAAGCCATAATTCACATTATTTTGGTAACGCATCTTTTGACTCCAAACTATTGTCAATTGATTTCTCTTTTTAAACACAAATACTTACTCTCACGTCGTATGTCTTTCGCCGGTAAAGCCCTGACTTAGTTTACGTATTTTTTTTTCTTCAGACTATTCAATTATACATGATACAAACTATCACTGAATTTGGGTTGATGCGAATATTTTTGACATTATCAGTCGGTTTGTTGACTTTTTTGAGTGAAATTATCAATGTAACAAGTAAATTTATGGAAATACTAAGGGGCAAAAGTTGAATTATATCTAAGATGAAGGTGAAAGAGAACAAATTGTTGCTAGTAATTATGAAAGTAAAAATTTCATAACTTGCAGGAACATAAAAACAATTTGACGCATTAATCCTGGACCCAACCAGGAATCCAACCTTTTTTACTTTTCAACCCCACACGATAATGACAGCCCCAAATTCTGTTTTTATACTTTTTCAGCCCTATTTAAAATTGTAAAAAATGGTTATACACGTATATTAAAAAAGAGTATATAAAATAATCGTACATGCTAATTAAGAAAAAACATACTCCCTCCGTCCCACTTCAATTGATACTTATTTTCTTTTTGGTCCGTTCCACACTAATTGATACTTACCCAAAATGAAAAGGAATCTTCACTATTTACCCCACTCATTCTCTCCCCTATTTTACTTTTTCACTCACAACATTCTCTTTCCTAATTATTTCTCCCACTCATTCTCTTTCCTATTTTACTTTTACACTCACAACATTCTCTCTCCACTTTTTTTCTCTCTTACCTTTCCTTAATATGTGTGCCATTTTTTTTGGTATCCATTGAAGTGGGACGGAGGGAGTATAATTTTAAAGTGTTGTGAGGATAGATAACGAAATAGGAGAAGAAAGAGAGGTCTAAAAATAGAAAATGAATAGTTATTTTGAGTATTACAATTGAGTCTCATTACTTAGAGTGCGTCTGGGGAGAAACGCGTTTCTCCGTCGCGTATGGAGAAACGGGGCTTATTATGTCGCGCGACATAAGTAGCCAGTTTCTGGATATCCTTTACAAAGCTTCTGGATATCCAGAAGCTTTGAAATGGATATCCAGAAGCTTTGTAAAGGATATCCAGAAACCAAGTATTTTTTCTGGATATCTGTTCGATATCGAAGCTTTGAAATGGATATCAGTAGCTTTTCAGAAAGGATATCCGAAAAAATATTTGGTTTTGAATGTCCTTACAAAGCTTCCTGGATATCCTTTTTAAAGCCTTTCCGGATATCAGAAGTTCGATGAAGTGATATCCAGTTTTGTGTCATGTATGTCCGCGCGACATATGGCGTTTCTCCATAAGCGACGGAGAAACGCGTTTCTCCCCAAATTTTGTGCATTACTTAATATTAAAAAAAAAAATCCATTTTGAATTTTTGCAATTTTAAGTAAAACACCCAAAATAACAATTCAAATGGAACAAAATGGATTTATTTTTTAATTATTAATTATAATATACTCCTATATTGAAGGTGACACATAACCACACATTAAGCATTAAGATTCTATTGTACAAGTCATTATCAAGTGGGACAAGAGTGAAGAGACTCATATTAATAGAAACTTAATTTCCACTTCCCTATTTTAACCTTTTGTTTTCTTTCTTGGATTGGTTTAATTCACTATTTTCAATCATTATTATCTTATTCCCTTTTTTTTTTTAGGTATATTAAATTCATTATCAAGCCATAGGATCTATTCAGGAAAACATATTTTATATTTTTTTTCAGTAGAGAAAGAAAAGTTGTAAAAAGAATATTCTTGTTAAATTTAAAAATTCTAATAATAATAATAATTTATTGTTATTTATCAATGAATCCAACAACTGCGAAAATAAGCCACCAGAGTAAATACTTATTTTAAAGGTGATAGTATTGATGTTATATTACCAATCAATAAATTGACTCCCTTTGTGTAAAATTATACTCCCTCCATCCCACCTTAGTGTAGACTTCTTTTTTTTTTCGTCCATTCCACCTTAGTGTAGACTGTCAAAATTAGAAAGTTTTTTATTATTTTTTATTTGCCCTACCCTACCCCACCCACTCATTCTCTCTCTTCATTTTTTACCATACAATTTATTTAACCAACCTACTATTAACTCCACTCATTCTCTCTCTTCATTTTCTATCACACATTTTCATTATCTTAATAGTATTCCTTAGTTATTGTGCCTAAACATTTAGTCTACACTAAGGTGAAACGGAGGAAGTATATAAAATTGATTTTGCCAGCAAAATAAATTTATATTTGCCTCCACCAATGTTTTAATTAAAGGTGCCATTTTTAACCTTATACTCTATAAAGATATTTATTGTTTAAGAAGCTAAAATTAATTTGGTCTCAAAATACTTCATTCATCCCATTACAATCCACACATCTACTATTATTTATATGTAAATTAAGAAAAAATATTAGTGAATTAAATGTTGTGAGTATTAAAAAAAAAGTGAAGTAAAAAATAATAACTGAATTCTTGTGGTAAGTATGATATATGGGTCCCGCTAATATAAACATAATAAAATATTTTCATTTATCAATTGTATAATTGTAGAGAGATGAAGTATTTATCATTTACTATTAGCCAAAAATCTACAACTAATATGTGTAAATTTTGGGGGCATAATAGTAAAATAAAATCCGAAGAAAATAAATAATGGGAAAAGAAACTTTTGTGAAATGATGACTTCACTTTGATCATCCCCAAACAACTTCTCCCACAACCCATCTCGACCCAATTAAATCAACCATCATTGGGTCACGCCATTGTATATGAGTATGACCCAGGTTTTTCCAAATTCATGGGACGCCACTCTTTTCCTTCATACCCTCAATCTTTTCTTTCTCCCTCTTCAATTTTGATCCCCATTTCTTTTCAATTCTAGGGCTTTATATTTAGATAAATTTTCTCTCTCTCTCTCTCTCTCTGTGCTGTTTTACTAAACCCATATCTTGATTTCTATTATAATGAGATGAATTTTGTCGGCTGGTTGAGTTAGGATTACATTTATATTTTTCCTGAGAATCTGTATAGATTCTTGGTGGGTGTGGGTTTTTTATTTAAAAGATTTGTTTTTTTTTTTTTGAAGTGGGTTTCATTCAATTTAATGGGCAATACTAATGGTAGAGAGGAGGGTGGTGGTGACACCGGAGTTGTTGGCGGCAACCCGTCTACCGGCAGTGACATGGCGGCTCAAGATGGGGGTGTTCACCTTAACTATCATGCCCATGGGGGTGATGCTGAATTCATGGGCCAATCACCTCCTACTAGCCCTAGGGTTTCTGGCTCACCATTGATGTTCACTCCCCAGGTCAGTTTTAATTTTTTTTTATTACAATTTTATTTTTTTTTTCATTTTGATACTTCTAATTCATGGGGAAAGATTTGTGTTTTTGATTTCAGTTAATGAATTTAAAATTGGAAGTACTGCATTTTAGATATTCAATTTTTTATAATGCAACAATTGGATAGATCTGGGAAAATTCGCAACTTTTGTTTGTTGATTGGGAATCAGAGGGGTAGATCCTTTATATGGTTCTGCTTCTCTGAGAGATAAGGGGATTTGCGCAGAATTATCAGTGGTTTGAAGTAGATCCTTTTCGTTTTACAAGGCTATGATTCTGTTGGCATGAAAATTTTTGGAAAGTGAAAGGCTGGATATGAAATTATTACTGATGTGGGTGTATTTACAATAGGGAGTTGTAATTGAAGGTATAAGCTTGGAATCTATTCAAATTTTCTACAACTTTACTTATCTACATCAAATCATATTAAATTGCCTGTTTTATACTTAGCTTGGTGAATTTGTACTATGGTGAGGACCATGCTTTCCATGCACACGGATATGGCCATGGTCATCATGATTTGCCATTATACGTATGGATGAATGTCACTTGATGTGTATATTGAATCATTACTTTTTGTTGGTTGCGATCAAATAGTAAGGATGTACATTTTCGTACTGTGCTAAGTGAGAATCGTGCTTTTTACGTGCACGATTGTGGCTGTCATCACGTTCATGATGATATGCTGTATGAACTTCATGTGCAGTGATATATATTGATACGGTAATGTTTATTGGTTGGATAATTATCTCAAATAATAGTGATATACATTATTTAATCCATTGTATAATTATCTTAAATTGTAGTGATAAAAATTGTTTAACCCCCTAAATCTCAGCGTTCTTCATGACTTTAGTTAATGGTAGTTCTGATATGAAAGATGTAGACTTCTAGCACAATTGCAGGACTTGATTGGTTGGAATTATGTATTTTCCTGTATATTTTATGAATTTTGTGCTCTTTTGACTAAAAAATCTTATTGTGTCCACTTGGGGAACCCCATTGGTGTCTTTGGTTCACTAACTTAACTTATTGTTGAAAGAGATCCGTCTTCTTCTAGTTCTCCTACAAGCAAAATGGGAGACGATGAATACACTTCTTTCGGAGTGTCATGTGATAGGTTTATACTTGCTTAGTTGAAAAGGAAGTCTTATGAAACAACTATTATACATGCGCTACTTTCTGATACTTTAGGGAACAGGATTTGGGTGATAGAGAATGTTTTAATGAAATTACTGCAATTTAGGATGGTTGATATGCAGAAAAACCATGAAAGATATAGAATTTGTAATGAAAAAAATCATTAGGCGCTAAAAGTTTGTGGCATCAATGATGAAATGGGAGAAAATCATTTGACATGGTTTGGACATTTACAGTATAGACTGCTTCGTGCATCATTCAGAAGTTGGATAATATCAATATCAACTAATAGACTAGACGTAGAAGAGACCACAACTAACATGGACATCAACAATAGATAGGAATTCATATGACTTGTGTGACGATCTTGCATTGAACCAAATTGAATATCGGAAAGTGATTCATGCTGCCTACCCCCATTAATTCGGACAAAGGCAGATGTGTTGAGCTGTTCTCTGAAAATTAAGTAATAATTTAAAACTTCTTAGCAATTGAAATCAATTTATCTAAAAGTTAATCAAATATTTGTGTCAAACATTCTAATTAGACATGTCGTGAGGCGTGTCGATTCTTTTGTAAACGCTTGAGGATTAGATTAACTGAAGGTCAGTTAAATCCCAAATTTAAGTTTTCGTTATTTATAAAATTAAGTTATGCTAGAAATGAAATATTTGTGGGTCTTTTAGAACTACTTTTATTGATGTATGCTTCATATGCTTATGCATATATAGTGCGTCTTCTATTATGAAGGTTGCCATGTCCTAATGTGTCAATGTTGAGACTCGTGTCAGTCTCCACAATGATGGCTGAATGTAATAGAGGAAATTAAGTCTTACTATGCATACTTTTCTAAATCTTACATATAAGGAATTTCTTTAGTTGAATTAAGTGCTCAGTTGGAACATTTTGAGTCCTTATTTCTCCTTTTTACAGGTACCAGTAGCTCCCCTCCAAAGACCTGATGAGATGCACCCGAGCAATTCATGGATGCACAATTCGTCAGGGTATGAAGACATGTTCGATGAACAAGGAATTCCAACTATGATTACTTGGAGCTACGATGGAAAGGAGGTTGCCGTTGAGGGATCATGGGACGATTGGAAATCAAGGTGAAATTCTGATGTCTTTCCAACTTAGTTTACTGATTGTAAGTTGTTAGCATGGAACTGCAGTGTAAAATTGGACCTATGTGATGTTGTTGACCAGGAAGCCCTTGCAGAGATCGGGGAAAGATTTCACCATTATGAAAGTTCTCCCTTCTGGTGTTTACCAGTACAGATTTATTGTCGATGGACAGTGGAGGTATTCTCCAGACATGCCATGGGCGCAGGACGAAGCAGGCAATGCTTACAATGTTTTAGATTTGCAGGTAAACGAAAATTTTTTAGTACTACTCACTCCGTCATAAAAATTGTCCCTTTCGACGGCTCAACTTCTTAAGAATGTAGCTTTACATACTTGCACCTTCTTGCAATAAATTTATAGTCATGTTTAGAAATGGGATTATCTTTTTGGCGGGCAGACCAAAAGGGAAAGAGGGAGTATTACATTATTTTATGACTGTGATAGGTTTGAAAAGGCTTATGGTTACTAAAGCACATCCTTCAACTTTAGAGAGCACTTTATTGATTCAACCCATGTAATTTTGTTAGTAGGATGAAACTGAGTAGTGTTTCTTAGTCACTTAATTGCCTTTCCAGTCACCTTTTAGCCCTTTCAGCGAAAATTAAAGTTAATCTGGGAATTGAGGATTTAATTAGGAAGTCACTATTGGATTGCCTAGTTGAGTCAATGCATAGTAATCTTATGAGATACGATCATGATGCCATGATCAATTTACTCATTTTAAACTCCTAATAGCACATTTCAGTTTGACATGGAATGATCTATGCATCAACTTGAGAAGTGGCTGCTTTCTCAGTTCTTTTTGTGTACATTGATGGTGATATTTTGAAACTATAAAAATATGAATAAGAAACATTGTTTATGATGTCATTTCTAGCTATTTGAATGTGGTGTTAGTCTCGGAAGTACTTCAGTGGGTGGGTTATGGTTTCTTCCTTCTTAGTTCATACCTCATAGGGATTGAGAAAGTTTACGTTGGTAGTCATCTGCTGCCAACCCCTTAAGCCTGGTTTGGAATGGAATGTCTCTGAACGTACCTCAAATTGAAGATAAAATGGTTTACACATATAACCCTGTTCTACATTGCTTAGGTGAAGTGATTAACGTTTGTATCAGCACAAATCTTAGATGCAGGGAACAGGAAAAGCTAACATTTGCAGAGGTAATTACTAGGGATATGATCTATATCTGTCCAGTTAACAATTTTAATCTGGACTCAAAACAAGGATTGATTTTTGCCTATCTAAACAAATGCTGAGTTGGGTTGAGTTTTGTTTGTTTTGAGCGCGTGAGGGTCTCACGTAATTTTGATCAGGGGAGGCTCATACTGAGTTTAAAAGAACTCTTTCCTCGAGTGAAAGAAAGTGCTTATAGGTTCTATGATGGGCCAAAAACCTGCAAAATGTTTAGTTTTTTGCACTTTGTCCTGGTCATTTAAGTTTATTGGAAAAGCCCTGCCACTAAGTCTTATCCTAATTGCTTTCACGCACACCTCGGGCATGCTGCAATGGTGCTTTCTTTCTCCTGGTACAACTTTTCTCTGTTTGTTTCCCTTCTCTGCTTGTATCTAGGTGAATGATATTAGATGAAGCATCTCATTTTCTTTCTTATTGTGAAGTTTTTTGGCCTTCATAGTTGCTTGCTATCAATGTTTAGGAGGCTTAATCTACTAAGTCTTGTCAGATTGACTTCTGCTTCTATCTTATGGGGTAGCGCTCTCGTATTAATTCGTCAACTTCCCTTGGACTTGTTACCATTTTGTTTTTATCTGGAGCTTAGATTATGCCAACTTAAATCTTAAACATGAATTCTTAAGCTAATGATCAAATCTTGCTAAGGAATGGAATGAGTTAATGATGTTTGATTTTGAACGCTCGTGCATTTTCTAATCTATGCTTTCTCTAGGTCTCAGGTGTAACTTGCTCTCTCTCTCTCTCACACACACACACATGCACACACACCCTCGCCTACACCTAGAGCTGTAGTATGAACCGGATCGGGTCGAATATTGCCAAGTTCAAGTTGAATGCTAAATATTTTTTGACAGGCCGGGTCGAGCTTCAAGTTATTGGTCCGAACTTGACCCAGAAATGGAAAGACGGGTCACTGAGTAATGCCCGGGTTAGGATATTGCTGGCCTTTTGGTTCCTTGGGGCTGTTGGTTTGCAGTAGCGCAGTACCCAAATGCTATAAAAGCCAACAAGTCATAGATGGGTAAAACCCAACCCTAAAGAAACAAATAAGACCACGTACTTTCCTGTCTCTGTCTCTGTCCCTGTCCCTGTCCCTGTCTCTTTCTTTCTCCTTCTTTAGCCCCCAAAAACAAAAGACCAGTATCGCCCATTTTATTAGCGGTTTTCTCTCATCAGTTTCTCCTCTCTTAATCTACAATTCTCTAGAGCTTTCAGATCTGTGTCATCAGATTCATCTAGGTTTCTATGTTTATATTTTAATGCCTTTGGATTGATACATATTAAGCTATGTTATTGAAATATTTTGTCAGCTTTGGACAACAAACCACAGTGTTAAGTCAAATAGGGTTGAAATGACCCGTTCAGGAGCCTCGATTCGACTCGGGTGGCATTTTCTCGGGTCGAGGGTCGAGCATGAGTTGAGGGCCCTCAACTCCACAATCCTTTTGCAATTAATTGACACTTGAAACTGCAACAACCTATAGTTTGGTTGTCCAACACTAGTCTCTCTCTCTCTCTCTCAGTTTAACAGATTCACTAAATCGCAGCAACCGTTGTAAACCTATTTGCTTCTAGTTTTAAAATTAGTTTTAGAATTTAATATGGCATGAGTGGAGTATTGACCTATCTTCTCTTCTAAGATGCATTGTTATTTGCATAGCCTCATTTTAATTTCTGGAATGTCCTGAGAAGATGGTCATACAACTTCCATACAACTCTGACTTGAACCCAGCATTAGTATTGCTAAATATATCCAACTTTTAGAAAACGGACCATTGAAAAAGCAGTCAGTAACATTCTTATATTCTCCTGCCCATGGTCATGACTTGAAGTTTTATTATGGCTTAATCTGATGCAGGAATATGTTCCAGAAGACATTGAAAGCATATCTGGTTTCGAGCCACCTCAGTCCCCAGATTCAAGCTATAACAACACACAACTAGGTGCTGAGGACTACGCAAAGGAGCCGCCATTGGTCCCACCACATCTAAATATGACTCTTCTGAATGCTCCGTCAACCCACATGGAGATTCCGTCACCCTCTTCAAGACCTGCACACGTGGTGCTGAACCACCTCTACATGCAGAAAGGTCGGAGTAGCCCTTCTGTGGTGGCACTCGGCTCCACTCACCGGTTTTTGTCAAAGTACGTGACCGTGGTACTCTACAAGTCCATACAGAGGTAATAACAAGAAACCCGAAAAATGCGCTTATGTTTGGGAATTGGTCCTTGATCGTTTTGTGTAATTTATAGAAGTACTGATGGGTAAAATGTCAACAACAATGGCTGGAATGAACTTGAGAAAACAGTCTTTAGAAGAACTTTTGATCGTAATGGAAACGTTTGAGACCATTGATGCAGCAATTTTGTTTCCTTGTTTCCCATCAACTATATCTTAATACTCCTCAATCCCGGAATAAATATTGCATTTTCAATTTTGGTTTGCCTCAAAATAAATGTCGCGTTTTCAAATATAGAAAGTGAATTAGTGCAGTTTTAACATTTTACAAGTAATGTACAAACTAAACTAGTAAAGGATATTAAAAATGTTGATAGGCAACTGTGACATTTGTTTTTGGTGTGACGGAGGGAATAGGAAAATGAGGTATATTATATTAAGACGTGCAGTCCAATTGGGCTCTTGACCATAGTTTTTATATATTGATATTTAAATAGTGGGAGGTCAAGAATCGACCTCAAAAATCACCATACATAAACAAAATTAAAAGGGTTGATGTCACATTTTGAGTTTGATAGATTTGGTGTGGCTAACTTGAAGGAGGAATCTAAAGCCATGAACCACATCTCTTTTTAACTATCAATGTTTTTATGTGGGCACAAATATTCAAAGAACCAAATGCCTAGAGAGACCAATATGTCTCTGTTTTCACATTATTCCCTAACTATTAACATAAAACACCCAAATATATATTCCCCATCTCCATCTTCTTTTAGCATATTTCCATCTCCATAGTCCGATGCATCACGCCATGTCGAGCCGCGCTAAAAAGTATTTTGGAATATTTTATTCACCTATCGCTTTTAAGTAATTGGCACCACCCTAGTGTGTGTGGGAAACCATCTAGCACCTCTTGTAGTGCATGCTTTCCTTGATCGTTTCCATCTTTCTCAAGCATATGCATTATTGATGTCATTTTCCATCTCCATCTCCGATCAAATTTAGACTGGTGATGCTCGCTTTGAGCATATATTTTCCATCTCCATCTCCATCTCAGATCAAACTTAGACTAGTGATGCTCGCTATGAGCATATATTTGACGTTGATCTCCATCTTCGTCTCCATCTCAGATAAGAACTAGACAGTTGTTGCTATGAAAAAGAATATTGTTCCATAACCAAGTGAAGCCACTAAAAGTGCCCGAAAAACCAAATGTTTCTTAGATAAATTCAGCCTTTGACAATGTACATATTACATAGTCTCATGATATTACCAATCTAAACACACTAACAACAACACTGAGAAATGTTTTGATGCCCCAATCACCAATATCTTATTGCACATTAAGTACACGAGATGTTTCATGGAATGCTAATTAACTAGCACAACGGACTTCTTGAGACCCAAAAAGGAAAAAAAGTTACATTACCGAACAAGCATTAGGGTTCTCATCGCTGAACATTTGAGGAGGGTAAGCATACTCCATGTAGTACTTTGGAGGCCAATTTTCATTCTTTTTGATGTCTAATTTGGTCTCCTCTTCGGCTTTTGCTTCTTCACCTTCTTTAACTTCTTCCTTTTTCTCTTCTTTTTTCTCTTCTTCCTTCTTTTCTTCTTCCTTTACGACAACGGTGGCTTGCTTTCTTGTTCTCTTGTACACGTCCTCAACTAACTTTTGAGGATCTAGTACACCTTTCACAACCACTTGATCATTTCCTAGGTCCGTTGTTACCGATTCTACCCCTGCAATAGACCCTTGTTAATTATCATTGAACTTCTTTCTATCAACTTAAGCTTTTATACATTTTATACGAGATATGAATGAATTACCTTGGATCTTACGGATTCGCCTTTGGAGACCTTGGGCGCATGCATCACAATGCATTGAAATTTTCAGTACTACTTCTATAACCGGAGGAGGCTGCCATAGCACATTAGCTTATCGTCAATAAAATGTAAAACTTGACACTATCCAACTGCAAAAATCAATGATATTAACCTAAACCTATTCTCCATTCAACTTTCATTTACAAACCATTAATCTCAATTTCCCCATTATATCCTTTTTCATTGGCACGGTTAGACGAAAAATCTAACATTTCATCTCAAAATAACAAGAAATGAACTAGTTTAAGGAATTCCAACAACCTACACATTGAAGTAACTCCGTTAATCCACATTACACTACTAAAGGTCAAACTGGTGCCACAAGAACTCCCACTATACGCACAAACTAGGAAATGGCTGGGCCCACATGGAAAATATAAAACTATGTGAAATATTTCTAACAATTTAACCTTTAAGTCAACTAGTCAAGGGGTGAAATGTTATCCTAATGCAGAGGGTCTAAATTTTGGTAGGGAGAGATCCAAAATATGAGAAGACTATTGGGCCCACAAAAATGGAGACAACAAGAACACGTTCAAAATAATGTACATAGAAATGATGATGTGGCCCAGGTGATGGATCAGATACAATATGGACATTTATTACACAGACAATTGCCTACATCTATGGGAAATTGTGGGGTCACAACACAATGCAATGAATTGTCACACACTGTTACTATTGTTAATTGTGCTAAACAGTGAGGGTCTTGTTATGTTTCTTTCATTGTCAGAATAAATGTTTATAGTTGCAGTCCTCACAAGTTGCTCTGCCATAACAGACCTAATTCCCAATATCCTCATCCCTTCCCCAAATCATTCTATTCTTCAACAATTATCTTGAAAAAAAAAAACTGATTTTTATAAGAGTTACTCAAGAAAAGAAAGGATTTGGGGCCTATACAGTTGGACTGTACAACAACCTCATTTCCTTATAGCCCTGCCGCCCGTTCATTTATTAAGGGCATTGTTATGGTGTTTTGACCCCCTACCCCCGCCCAACCCAACAGGTCCATTGAGCATTTCGTCTTCACTACTAGCCCCAAATAAATTCAGAGAAAAGAATAATGTAAAACTGAGCAACTATAGTATTCCATAAGAATTTTGAATTTATACAACATGGGTCGTATTCATTTATCTCTTATTTACTTATTCACCTAATATTGTCGGTTAGATTGGTCTATGCCTTTATGGACAACAGAGACAAATTTAATTCCAACAACTTTGCTCCAATAATGCACTTGAAAATTAAACTTTATGGACTGAATTGTCAAAAAAGATTGAATTGAAATCTTAAATATACCTCATCTTTCTTCTCTTCTTTGGGAGGTTCTTTAGCTTCTTCCTTGTTTTCGGGCTCAGGTGGTTTTGGTAACGGAGATATAATCTCGACTTTTCGGCCTGTTTTCTTTTGAATCCTCTCTGCCACTTTTATCGGGTCAGCTTCTTTTCCCTTTACAACCACCTTACTAGCTTTGCAATCCGTCGTTACCTCCTCCACTCCTGTTAGTTACCGTAAATGAATAATGTCAGAATTGTGCACAAGTCATAGTTATATTTTCAATTTCATCTAAATTTAAAGGGGAAAAAACAAGGAACTAACTAAATACTAGTATAACTATAATGTCACATACCACCACTAGTAACTGAAATGTTAAAAAGTTAAATTGCATATACTCCCTCCGTCCCAGAGCTTAATTCACAAACACTGTTTGCACGGATTTTAAGGAGGGAGTATTATATTGAAAATGTTGTGAGTGTGAAAATAAAATAGGAGAGAGAATGAGTGGAGGGAATAGTAAATTATAATGGTGTTGTGAGTATTAAAATAATGTAGGAGAGAGAATGAGTGGAGAGAATAGTAAAGATTCCTTTCCATTTTAGGTAAGTTTTAAATGTGTGAAGTAAGTTTTGGGACGCCCAAAAGGGAAAGTGTGAAGATTGTTCTGGGACGGAGGGAGTATTCCGTAAATATGTACAGCCAACTTTAAATGATTCTTACTAACAAAAAAGTACTACTTTCACCTTACAAGCAAATACTCTCATTTTAAAATGGTATCAACTCAATTAACTTTGATCACAATTATATACTCCAATAATTTTCATAAAATTCTAAAATTTATTACTATAAAAAGTGAGTAACTATTAATAACAATTTTAAAACCTCATGAATAAGATAGTTTAATTAAATTAACTTTGATCACAATTATATAAAAATTTAATAATTTTCATAAAATTCTAAAATTTATTACTATAAAAAGTGAGTAACTATTAATAACAATTTTAAAACCTCATGAATAAGATAGTTTAATTAAATTAACCGCTAAAATCAAAATTAAAGTATATGCATGCATTGAGTCTCGAAAAACACTATAGAAGTTGCAACCAAGAAGTCATCAACATAGATCTTACCATTTGTCCCGGAAAGTAGGTCTTTATTTTAATTTTGGTGGTCAATAGAAATCAATTTTGACCAACTATATAATAAAAATAATTATTCAAGTAAAACTATAAAATTTGTTATTGATACATCACTAAAAATATTATCAATAACAAATTTTATACTTTTAATATAATAGGAACCAAACACATAAGATAGTCTAAATTCAAGAGGCAAACTTTGTATATACTCCCTCCGTCCCAATAAGTGCTTCACCCTTTTGGGTGGGCACAAATATTAAGGAAATGGGTGGGAAAAAAATGTTGTGAGTGTAATTCGAAAATAGGAGAGAGAATTAGTGAAGGGAATAGTAAATTTGAAAAGTATTGTGAATGTAATAGTGAATTAGGAGAGAGAATGAGTGGAGAAAATAGTAAAGATTCTTTGCAAAAAAAAAAGGAAAGGTGAAGCTTCTAACGAGACGCCCTTTTGGATAATTAGTGAAGTTTTTATTGGTTCGGAGGGAGTATTACTTGAAGGTTTAGTAAGATAATTGTTTAAACATGCAAGTAAAAAAAAAAAAAACATAAGCTATCCTTTTTTGCCCAATCTTAAATGGGAAACCTAACTTTAGTTAGTCAAATAAATGCAAAAAGTAAAGCTAATAAAACTAATAATCCTAGGCTTAAAAGGGCAGGGGGCACAAAAACTCAAAATTCCTAGCCTGTTTTGATTTGCAATTCAACTCTTGTATGCCCGCCGGCTATTTGGCTATGCTATGACTAAAGCTGAAAACATAAAAAGGGTAAGGGAAGAAGAAGACCTTGGAACCCTTTCAAGGATCTAGCAACTTTCCTAGCACAAGCTTCACAATGCATATCAACTTTGAGCACAATTTCTGGAGGAACTTCTTCTTTCTTTTCCTCTTCCCCTTCCCCACCCTTCTTCTCCTCTCCACCCACACCCACACCTTCTTCTTTCTTTTCCTCCCCTCCCTTCTTCTTTCCTTCTTCTTTCTTTTCCTAAACAAATCCATCAAACAATAAAAAACCAACAAATTAATTTACAAAAAAAAAAAAAAAAAAAAAAAAAAAAAGAAGATGAGCAAAGTACACTTACTTCTCCCATGTCCTGTAAAAGCTTGTCAAAAAACACACAACGATTTTCTACTAAGTACAGTTTTTTATTCACTAGTTATATCAGTGAAGCCCCCCCCCCCCTCTCTCTCTCTCTCTCTCTCTCTCACTGTGTGTGAGTGTGTGAAAAGAGGGGGAGGGGAAGGACATTTAAGTAGGAAGTTGGTGCCATTGAAAATCTGACGTGGAAACTCGTCCTTTGCTGACTCACCATTAATTATTAGCTGTCGTATCACTGTTCACATATTTTCAAATTTTAGCTAGCTAGGGACAAGCTAGCCCGCATGTATGAATGAATAAATTTTCTTTTTTATTTAGCTAGCCCGCATGTATGAATGAATAAATTTTCTTTTTTATTTTAATCCCAAAGTTGTTTGTCCATTTTTTGTTTTTTCTTATGATTCTTGCTTAGTAGATTTTTTTACCATTTCAAGTAAGTGCTTAACATAAAACAATTGGAATCATTTTACTACATCAATTTCCCAACCACAATATTTTGATGGAAACTAGTTTCTTCCTAAGTTATAAAAAGTCTTATTTTTTTAATCTGCTCTTATATTTGTCAAATATTTGCTAGTTGAAAAAAATTGGACTTTTTATAATTTATGGAGAAACTGATTTCTCCCAAAACTTACTCTTTCCCAACCTTGTGTAAATGGTTCCTTAAGTGGTTAATGTTTGGTCAGGCTATAAAATTGAACAATCTATAGTATACTCCCTCCGCTCCATATCTACGTGCACACTTTTCATTTTGGGCGTCCCAAATCTACGTGCACATTTTCTAAAATGGAAAAGAATCTTTACTATTCCCTCCACTCATTCTCTTTCCTACATTATTTTAATACTCACAACACCATTATAATTTACTATTCCCTCCACTCATTCTCTCTCCTATTTTATTTCACACTCACAACACTTTCAATATAATACTCTCTCCTTAATTTACGTGAAAAATCAAACTAGGCATGTAGATCTGGGACGAAGGGAGTAAATGGCATTGCCATGAACAGTTGAAAGATCAGTATCAAATGCTAAATTTTCCATTTTGCCCTCACTAAGTTGTCCCTTTACCATTTTGCCTTTAAAATATTTTTTTAAATGAAAAAAAAAAAAACGTGTCCTCGAACACGGACTTTTACTAGTTAATTAATAGTTTGAAAAAATTACATATCAAAACAACTAACCAAATAAAAATAGGAAAAATTCCTTTTTAACCACAACGCCCAGATCCTATCCCATCAAAATCCAGCCCAAATAAAAAAAGACTGACTCCTTTGTTATTCCAAATTAAAATCACTTTAAACCGCATTATACCATGGAACGACCAAAATTAAGTTAACACGCCGTTAACTTCCGTCTGGGTAGTTATTTTTGGCCGCAAAATTTCCGGCGTTCCTTGCGGATCTCAATTTTCCGCTAAGAAGAATCCAAAATTGAAGAATCTGTGGAGTATTTCGAACTTGCAATCCTTTCATCCAATTCAATCAATAAGAAAAAAAAGGTATTACATCCGAATTATTATTTTGATTGAATTCCGTTTAGATTATGTTTGAATTTTCATTTTTTTACTTCAGAATTTTGAGTTTTTGATGAATATTTTGATTGAATTCACTCACAGATAAATTTACTATTTATGATCAGGCCCTTTTGTATTCATTTTGGACGTAATAAGTAGTACATAGTATCCCTGATGCTCAAACTCTTTGTTTATATGATTTTGATGTTATATTCTTCATTTGTTTTGTTAATAATATTACAGAGGACTTGTTCCAGGTCATGTTCTATTTGAAATTTGATATGGATGTGCATTGGTGTAGGCGCAATTGTTATATTTGAAACAATTTGATCTTATACCATTAAATAAAAGACCTCAAAAGTATTATACCCTTCATTAATTATTGTTTTTATTTTGTTTTTTTTTTACAGATTATTTTAACTTTACCTTCCATGGAGTCTAATGTGATGGTGATGTTGAACTATGGAAGATTTTCTGTTGTTACTAGGTTTGATCAATTTGATTCTTATGAATCTATTGTTGAATTTAGTTGCAACAGATGGAACAGTTTGAAAAAGGATACAATCTCGATGTCATATCTTTTAGCTGAGAAACGGTCGTGCATGTTGGCTAGTGAGCAAGATTTCATTTGTATGGGTGTTATGATTGCTCGTAGGAATATTGAGCTACTAGAAATAAATGTGAGTGACTTGAGTATCTGTGTTAGTAATGTCAGTGATTCCTTCGAGAAATCATTTTCCACTTTATGCGAAGGCAGTAGTAGTAGAAATGAGGATAATGTCAAATTTTTCTACCACAAAGAAAAGAGAATGAGAAGTGCGGAATGGGCAGACGCAATACAAAATATTGGGCAGATATTTGAAGGTGGTTCTGGTGAATTTAGAAATGCATTGTGTAAGTTTGCAACAGAAGTGGGGTTTGATTTCAATTATGTGAAAAATGAACCTACTCGTATTACGGTTGTATGCTCACACAAAGAATCAAAAGGTTGTCCATGGAAGATACATGCCTCAATTGAAAATTGCAGTGGATATTTCTACATAAGGAAATATATTCCTGATCATATATGCAAGGATGCGATTAGTGGTGATTTTGGGCAAAGGATGGGATGTGAAGTTCTTTCCAGTGTTATCCGTGATAAAGTTAGAGATGATCCAAATGTTAGTCCTGCTTCTCTTGTAAAATTGTTGCTAGCAGTATGGCCTCCTTTGTTCATTACAAGGTTGTTTGGCGAGCAGTTGAGAAGGCAAAAAATATTATTTTTGGTGATGCAAAGTTTGCTTATAATAAGCTTAAAGCATATACAAATAAAATTAGGGAGTTGGATCCAGATGGTTGTGTGAAGTTTGAGTCTGATCCTGTGACTTCTCGTTTCCAGCGGTGCTTTTTTGCATTTGGGGCATGTTTGCGTGGAATTTAAGTTTTGTCGTTCCTTGTTATTTTTGGATGCCACATTTTTTTTGGAATGTTTCGGGGTACCTACTTGCACAACGGCGAAAGATGGAGATAATGGTATGAGAATTTTATTATTAATGCTTTTAATTTTCTTTTCTATGTAGTATCGAGAATTAAGTTGAGTTTGTGGTATAAGACCTTTGTATATGATGTTGTTAAGTCCTATACCGATTGCTTTATAGGACCATTAAAAGGTCTTATAGCATAGGTATATGATTGTGTGAGTTCCTATACTCCTTGATATAGGACCATTCAATGGTCTTATAGCTGTGTTTATGAAGTTGCCGGAGTCTATACCACTTCTTTATAGGACCATTGAAAGGTCTTATAGCTTTGTATATTATGTTTCGAGTCTATATTATTTGCTATAGGACCATTCAAAGGTCGTTATATTTGTGTTTTTATGTTGCCGGGTCATATCTCTGCTTGCTATAGGACCATTCAATGTTTTTATAGCTTTGTATATGATGTTGCCAGGTCCTATACCACTTGCTATAGGACCAATCAAAGGTCTTATAGATTTGTATATTATGTTGCCAGGTCCTATATTATTTGCTAAAGGACCATTCAAAGGTCTTTATAGCTGTGTTTATGATGTTCCCAGGTCCTTTACCACTTGCTATATGACCAATCAAATGTCTTAGACCATAAGATATGAGACAACTTATTAATGTTTTAACAGTTTGTATATTGGTTTTTAATTTTATTCATATTTTATGATGATAAATTAATTTTTTATGAACTGTTTTGGTTGTAGGCCTATTCCATGTTGCATTTGTTGTGGTAGGATTGGAGGATACTGAAAATTGGACGTTGTTTCTCCAAAATCTCCGTCCTTACATAACTGAGCGAGGAGTGACATTTGTTTCGGATCGTCATCAGGGTATCATTACTGCGGTTCATGATGTTGTGCCGTTTTCACATCATTCATTCTGCATGTTCCATTTAAAAAACAACCTTAGAAATAAACTTGACAGTTTATCGAAGGAGGTGCGGTCCAATATTCTTCACAAATTTTCTAAGCTTTCAAAAGCTCCAACACCTGAGCACTTTCAGATTCTTCTGGACGAAATCATAAATGAGGGCGGTACTAAGGTGTCTGAGTTTTTCAATAATCTTCCGAAAGAAAACTATGCAGCTGCTTATTTTGGAGGTCATCGTTATGGAGAAGTGTACTTAAATGCGGCTGAGTCATTTAATGCTATGATAAAGGAGTATAAATCTCTCCCTGTTGTAGAGTTTATAGACAGTATACATTTGAAGATTATGTCAAGAATGTGCAGACGTAAACAAGACTCAAATTCATGGGCAAATGTGTTGTGTCCATCCATCCAGAAGGTATACTTGGAATGTGTAGACAAAGGAAGGTCATGGATCATACATGCTTGTGATGAATATGTATTTGAAGTTCATTCGGATCATACTATGGTTGTCGACATACAGGAATACACATGTTCATGTGGGATGTGGCAGCAGAATGGATTTCTGTGTGTTCATTCCATATCCGTCTTTAGCAGGTTGAAGAACAATTCTTCTTCTTTCATTCAAGATTATTTCAAGGTAAGCAATTACAGGGAATCTTATGCTCTATCAATTCCAGCTATTTCAACATTAGGTCCTCCTGTAGTTGATGGGGAATCTGTGGTTCTTCCTCCTGAAACAAAACGCCCCCGCGGTAGGCCAAGGAAAAATCGCTACATTTCTAGAGGAGAAGGTACAAAGAGGAAGATGAAATGTCGTCAATGCGGAAAAGAAGGTTATCATAATAAAAGATCATGCAAGGAGCCATTGCAAATTGCTTTTAGTTGAGTCTTTGTTTTCTTATTCAAATAATTATTAATTTCATTCTATAAACTTTCTATTTGACATTACACATGTGTTCATTAGAATGTTATACCATCATATTAATTTCAAAATTTTGGTTAATTGATTTTTTCTATATCCTAAAATATTTGTTGTTAATTGTTTTTTTTTATACCAACGTATGAAGAAACTGTAACATGCTTATTCCTGTAGTAACAGGCCTCTAATTGGTCCTATAGTAATTGGTATAGGACCTGCCAACATCATACACAACTCTATAAGCCCTTTAATTGGTCCTATAGCAATTGGTATAGGACCTGCCAACTTCATATACATAGCTATTAGCCCTTTAATTGGTCCTATACTAATTGGTATAGGACACACTTGTATCATATACATAGCTATTAGCCCTTTAATTGGTCCTATAGCAATTGGTATAGGACCTCCCAACATCATATACAAAGCAATAATGCCTTTGAAAGGTCCTATACCATTTGCAATAGGACCATTCAAAGGTCTTATAGCTGTGTATATTATGTTTCCAGGTAAACAAACCAATCAAAACTTTTAATTTCAGAATTTTGGTTAATTGATTTTTTCTATACCAACAAGTAAAAGACCTCTACTTTTTCGTCTACCACAAACAAAAAATCCACTATGAGACCTTAAAAATATTTGGAATATATTTAATCAACATTTAACAAATATACAAGTAAACTGTTCAACAACAACCAATTTTTATCAATCCATCAAAAAAGAAACTAAGATGTTTAATTTATGAATGATGAGGACAATGTGGACTTGCTAAAATGTCATGTATCATTTTTCCCCCTATACGTCGAGACAGCATCGTCTTCATATGTCTTGCTAATTACTCCTTTATCAAATATCTCCTCTGCTTCCATTAGGACGATTATTCCACAATCCAAACTATCATATCGCTGTCATGGAATGTCTCCGCGTTTAAAATCTATGAAATTTGCCATGTCCTTTTGAGTCTCCTCTAGTCGTTTGTACAGTGCCCTGACATGATCAAACTGAAATTGAAAGAAAGGAATCAATTATTATATGGGAAATCAAACACCAGGTATCAGACTTCATACAATTAAAAAAGGAAATTTGAATGGTCCTATAGCAGTTGGTATAGGACCTGGCACCATCATATACAAAGCTATAAATCCTTTGAAAGGTCCTATAGCAGTTGGTATAGGACCTTGTAACATGATATACACAACATATTACAGGTCATATATAAAATATTACCATTAGTCTGCCGTGTGTTGCGTAGTGGTCTTTTCCTTTTGTCCTCTTCATGGAGTTGTAAAATTTATACTCCCCATTTTCTGTGTCAAGCACTAGCAATGTCCAATGATCGTTTGTCCTGACGCCACGATCATTCCTTGATGAGTGAATTGGAAACAATATAAAAATTGTTTCATCATCCACAAATTGTTTGATAACATTGTTGATTCCTCTCTTTATTTCTTCCGAGCTCTTGTCCTTCAACCATTGCTGGAAACAAATCAATTTTAAATATAAGCATTAAGCTGATAATTGACTTTAATTAAAAAAAAATTTCGAGGCGTAAGTATCTTTTAAATCAATAAATAAGACTTACGGTAGCAAAACTTGAGACAAAATTAACTTTTGGCCTTTGGCGTCCATCAGATGGAGGGGGGAGTTCCTTGTATTTGTCCCTCAAAATGTTTAGGTAAGCATCCATCACCTAAAAATCCATTTAATGAGTAACAAGTCAGCGTTCACTGGCATATATATTAAACCACATATTTATTACTGTAAAAAAAAAAAAAAACTGATTGCGAATTTCAAAATTAGGATATCCTATACCTAGTGGTATAGGACCTGTATAATCTACATAAGAAGGGAGATAAGACCTGTTTTATGTCATTTACCAATTCAACAACACATAACACATACTAAGACGAAGACACATATTTATATAGTGTAGGGATAACAAATGTTTGTACCGCAGCTTCGGTCATCTTATCATGAGCCAATTTCCACAATTGCCACAAGTTCACATGCAATCCCGAAATGTACCATACACTGTCACTGCAAACAATAAAAAAAATTACATTTCTATTATCATCAAGATTTTTAATAAATGAAAACAATTTTTTAACAAAAGTGTTACTTACGGACTTGCGAGTCTTTCGCATAAATCTGTAAATTTTTTCTTTGTTGCCTCATCCATGGACTTGGTTGTGAGACTGAAGTTCTCATTAAATTTTGGTAAGAAAACACTGTTATCTTCCAATTGATCAACATCTAAAACCATTTTACTCCCACTCAAATCTTCTCTTTCTGTTTTCTTCTTTCCCTCGCTGTTTGAAATCTGTGGCCTCCTCTTCTTTCCGTCGTATGTGTAATCAGGATCGACCTTCTTTTTCCTTTTATCCCCTATTTCCTTTACTCTTCTTTCCATGGAGCCGATATTAGCAACTATCTTGCCCTGGTTCCCCACAGCCAAAATTTCCATGCACTTCTCTTCATCTCCTTTGGGTTCCTTTTGCAACCTTTCCTTCTCCTTTTCAGCCAATTTTTCTTCCAAAATTTGTATTTCTCTGTCTCTCTCCTCTTGTAAACTTTTAAGTTTTGCAATCTCTTTGTCCTTTTCTTTAATCAACTAGTCAAAATTTATCCTCAACTCAACCTCAGCAGCCAAAAAAACTTCCCCCTCTTCAATCGCGTTGTTGGTTTTCAGTTTGTACTCATTAATCTGTTCCAGCAACTGAGCTTTTTCCAGCTTCAACTTTTCATTTTCACTCCTTAATTCAATCAACTCGTTTGACCCACTCCCCTGACCTTTATTAGTAGGTGTCATTATGGACCCCACCATTAAGTCAACATTATCTACTAACTCTTGAAGATTCGAACATCCTCCTTCATCCCCTCCCCCAATTCTTTTTTCAGTACCATCTTTTACCACTGACATTTCAAAATCATCTTCTTTTCCATCCTCATTTGTTTTCACCATCAACAACACCTTCTCTTCATGTGTCAGTGCGGGCTCCTCAACTTGAACCTATGATAAAAGTATTATATCGAATGAATATATTTAACGATAACAAGTGATATAAGACCTGAATACATGTACTATAAGAACTAATAACACCCCCATACATTTGCTATAAGACCTTTGAATGGTCCTATAGCAAATGGTATAGGACCTGGGAACATAATATAGACAGCTATAAGACCTTTGAATGGTCCTATAGCAAATGGTATAGGACCTGGGAACATAATATACACAGCTATAAGACCTTTGAATGGTCCTATAGCAAATGGTATATGACCTGGCAACATCATATACAAAGCTATAAGACCATTGAATGGTCATATAGCAACTGGTATAGGACTTAACAACATCATATACGAAGCTATAAAAACTTTGAATGGTCCTATATCAAGTGATATAGAACCTCAAAAAATCATATACCTATACTATAAGACATTGAATGGTCCTATAGCAACTGGTATAGGACATGACAACACTATATACACATGATATACACATGCTATAAGACCATTGAATGGTCCTATAGCAAATGGTATATGACTTAACAACATCATATACGAAGCTATAAGACCTTTGAATGGTCCTATAGCAACTGGTATAGGACATGATAACACTATGAATGGTCCTATAGCAACTGGTATAGGACATGATATCACTAAACAAATTACCACATAACATTGTCAACGTGTTTTATACCTGATCACTTCTCAAATTTTTGATAATATACTTGAAATTGGCAATTGTCTTTGACACTTCCCACTTCATGAACCTTGGAAGCAAGTCTCAGGTTGCATTGAACACCTTCGTGTGCTCGTTAAACCAATACTACATTTACAAAATAAAGACAAATATGATCATTCATATATAATTTTACTGATAGTAAATATTAGAAACTAAAATAAAATTAGAGTAAAATATTATTTTAAAATGATCTTACCGGTAAGATTGATACACAGCCAACAACGAGGATAGGTGTGTTATATTTCTCGTCTAGAAACTGAATCAAGTTCTCTACAATCGCTGTTGACCAATCATAACTCTTCATCCTTTCCAAATCATCCACGTAATATAAAAATCCAGGAGACATCACCTCTCCCTTTGAAGCAAAGAATACAGAACCTAATGCTATGAGATTTAGCAATCTCACCACGTCTCCAATATCAACCTCTCTATCACTAGTGACTAGCCTTCTCAAGTTGTCCTTCACCTTTTTCATTGTTATTTCATTGGCTTTACAGTTGGGGAAAAGCCTCTCAACTATCCCAAGTGAGTGCCTATCCCGTTTCTTCTTCATATCAATCACTACACTTCCAGAAACAACCCCGAATATAGTTGATACATCACTTGCACTCAACGGAACCAAAACTTTACCCAGCAAAAATTTCTTTTCTTTTGACTTGTAGCATCTGATCAATTCTTCGATTGTTGAGTCCATTTTCCTTAAGTTCACATCTCTGTTTGAGTTTATAGCATTGAATAGGTTGAAGAAAGGAGATATCTTCAACCTGTCCAGATGAGTTTCCCTTAAATCAACCTCTCACATCATAGATGATAGAGAATGGAGGTTTGATCTGAAATAAGGGATCCAGGTCAGTCCCTTTGCACTTTTGGTGGTACCTTTTGCTTTGGTTTTTTTAGCTTCTGTTGATTTATTGGGTGAGTAACGTACTACTCTTGAAGTTCCTGTCTCTATGGTTGTAACATCTGCTGATCTTACTGGTTCATCTTCACTCGATTTTCCTATCTTCATACGTGTTATTCTCTTATCTTGAGACATTGTATTTTTCCACCTTTTCATACACAAACAAAAATAAAACATAAGCCACAAACAAGGACAGTTCATATATACATGATTTTATATAATTTAGTGCAAACTAGTACATCCCCTTTATAAAATCATAGGCAAAACAAGTGGACATACAATGAAATGCATAATAGAGCAGGTCCTATATCACTTGCTATTGGACCATTAAAAAGTCTTAAAGCTTTGTATATGATGTTGCCAAGTCCTATAGCACTTGTTATAGGACCATTTAAAGTTCTTTTAGTTGCGTATTTGATGTTGCCAGGTCCTATACCAGTTGCTATAGGACCATTCAAAGGGCTTATATCTGTGTATTTGATGTTGTCAGGTCTTATACCAGTTGCTATAGGACCAATTAAAGGCCTTATATCTGTGTATATGATGTTGCCAGGTCCCATACCATTTGCCACATTGTTATTAAAAAAAAAACAATAAATCAAGTGTCTCAAAACAAAAATTTTCACACAATGGCAGGTCCTATACCACTGTCTATAAGACCTGATAAAGGCCCTTTCTCACAATTGATGAACAAGGTCAAAATTCAATTTAGGTTTGAATGTGTAATGAAATAATTTTTTTATTCCAAAAAATGTTAAAATTTTTTTATAACCTAATTCAGCAACAACATCTTCTAACAATTGATGAACACGGTCAAATACGAGTTTCAATTAAAACATAAATAAATTAAAAAATACCTTAAAAAATCGGAATTACGCAACTCTAAAACGGAGGTTATCAGAGTCGAGCTTCAATGTCTTCGCCGATGACTTCACTCGCGTGGAATTAGGTTCGATTTTGGCCGGAATCGATGTTTTGTTCTGGTAGAAAAAATCAATCGACGCTTGATTGTAGAGAGAGAAAGTTTGGGTTTAAGAAATTTTGAATTTTGATTACGTGATATTACGGAGAGATTTTAGGAACTTAACATCCGTCTCCCTCTGTTAGCTGTGGGTTTATTTGGGATTTTCATCTCAAATGGGTTAAAATGGGTTATTGGTTTGGAAGTTGGGTCCTTGGGTCCTTAGCTCATAAAAATAACAACGGTCATATTTATTTTGGTCTAGACTATAGTTCGACCACATTTCAATTTTGTGATTTAAACCACAATCTAAATTAGGGATGACAATTTTGAACCGAACCGTGGATACCCGAACTAAATTGAACCGAAGTTAACGGTTATTAACTGGTTTGACTGGATATGAGGCAGGTAATGGGGAATAACCAAAATGAAAAAATGGGAAACACTTTGGTTTTGGTATTAGCATTACCTGTCCCATTACCCGCCCCATTACCTGAATCGAATGTTATCCGAACTGCTTATTTTAGTAATATAATTTTACCCTTATTCGTATAAGTATTTCCCATGATATAGACATCATAATTGTTTTACCAGTATATGTTAAATTTTTATATAAAATATACTTGTAGACACCCAAATTTCGTACCCATATTTTATATTGTCCAAAAATTATCGCAAAATGGACTAACACTTATTTTTTATATATTTCGTACCCATATTTTATATCATCATCTACTCTTCGATATGCTACTTATGTTTGGTGAATTGTGTCATATACAACTATTTAATTTTTTTTGAGCTCTTATGAATGTGATTATATGAGTTTAAGTAGAAAAATTATCCTTTATCAAAGTTAATTTTTGAGTTTTTTTTATCGCTAAAGTGCTTTAAAACAAAATATTAGTTTGGCTAATTCCCCGTGGGGATTCCTCGATTAACTGCTACCCGTGGGGAATGGGTATGGTATGAAAAATTGATTACCCGCTGGAAAATGGGGCGGTTATGGGACACAAAATTGAATTGAGGAATGGGGGTGGTACGATGTATAACTGCCTGAACTGCCCCCATTGCCATTCCTAATCTAAATCAGGTTCGAATGTCTTTTGCACGACAAAAGCGATTTTCATTCACACCAATAATTAGTTTATGCCACATCATCAATTATTACACAAACAATATGACGAAAATAATAAATAAGACAAGATTTAATCTGGTTCACCCCAACATTAATAAGCTACGTATACGAAACGATCAACAACTTACCACAATATTATGAAATTATAAAATCACGAGTTTTAATCAAGAAACTCGCAAAGACACGTCAATTATCACATCAATTTTACAAGAATGAAGGTATCCAGATCATTCTCAACATTCTTAAATATTCCCATAATAGTATACAACTCGTTCACGAATTTACACATCTCTTTAACTCTCTCTCACCTTTGGGGAGACACTCTTGACACCACAAGACACAGTTAAACTCTTTATACATTTGCTTATTTATAAGCACAAGATAACTCCTATTTCAATCATTATCTATATATAGACAAATATAAAAAGTCTCATTGGAAAATCAATTATCACATTCATGAATCACATTAGACAATGTAGTTACTACTTCTTAAACTTGAGCCAAATTCCAACAAAATGGAGTCTTGTATTCAATTTACTAGCGAAGTTTTTCAAATCTAAGACTTCGTTTGTTTCGCGTAAAATGGCTTTCGAAAAATGATTTCCCGTAAAATGTTTTCCAAAAAATGAAAATATTTTTTGAAAAATGACATAAACATGTTTTCGACTGTTTGGTTAGGAAAATATTTTCCAAAAAATATTTTTATTTGATTAATAAATTAAAGAAAAATATTTTTCGATAAAAATACAATTTGAGATATGGTGGGCTAGGGTGATGGAGGTGGGGTGGTAGGGTAGGAGGTGGGGATTAGTAAGGGTGAGTTGGTGGGTGTGGGGTAGGGTAAGGGTAGGGTGGTGGGGGAAATGTGAAGGGTAAGATGATGGTAGGCTAGGGTGGTGATAGGGTAGGGTGTGGGATAGGGTGGGTTGGTTGGGGTGGTGAGTTTTTAAAAAATAATTTTAATATAAATAAAAAAAATTGCTTGAAAATGGGAGAGTTGTTAAAATATAATTTTAAAATGAATAAAAAAAATATTTATTTACTTTGAGGTGGTGGTGGTGGGAGTGGGAAATTGTTAAAAATAAATTTAAAATAATTAATTTTTTTTACCCGACAGGTGGGGGGTGGTGGTGAGGGGGGAGGGAGGGAGAATTGTAAAAAATAAGTTTAATATAAATATTTTTTTATGAGGAGATGGTGTAGGGGGTGGTTGATATGAGGTGGGTAACGTGAGGGGTGTATGAAAAGTTAGGTGTGTGTGTGTGTGAGGGTGTTACCATTTTACGAAAAATATTTTAATTAGAAAAAATCTGTAAGTCATTTTATTTAGGCTCCGTTTGTTTGGGGGAAAATATTTTTCGAAAAACGTTTTCCTCATTTTTCGGTGTTTGCTAAGCACCGAAAAATGTTTTCGTAAAATGTTTTTCAAAATTTTCTAACTAAAATGACTTACGAATTTTTTCTAATTAAAATATTTTTCGAAAAATGGTAACAACTTCACACACACCTAACTTTCCATACATCCCCACGTTACCCACCCCACATCAACCACCCCTACCCCATATACTCATAAAAAAAATATTTATATTAAAATTATTTTTTACAATTCCCCCCCCCGGTCGGTAAAAAAATACTCCCTTCGTCCCATTAATAAGTTCATCCTTTTGGATTTGGCACGCAAATTAAGAAAACGAGGAGAGAGGTGAAAGTGTTGTGAGTATAAACGTAAAATAGGAGAGAGAATGAGTGGAGGAAATAGTAATTTTGAAAAGTGTTGTGAGTGTAAAAGTAAAGTAGGAGAGAGAATTAGTGGGTGAAATAGTAAAGATTCTTTGCCATTTTAGGAAAGGTGAAGCTTTTAACGGGACACCCGTTTTGACAAAAAGTGAAGTTATTAATGGGACGGAGGGAGTAATTATTTTAAATTTATTTTTAACAACTCCCCACTCCCATCACCTTAAGGTAAAAAAAAAATTATTCATTTTAAAATTATATTTTAACAATTCTCCCAATGCCAAGCAATTTTTTTATTAATATTAAAATTATTTTTTTAACAAGCATTTTCCAGAAATATTTTCCCCCAAACAAACGGAGCCTAAATAAAATGACTTACGGGTTTTTTCAAATTAAAACATTTTCCGTAAAATGGTATATAATAACCTCACACACACACACCTAACTTTTCATACATCCCCACATTACCCACCCTACATCAACCACCCCCTACCCCATCTACTCATAAAAATATATTTATATTAAAATTATTTTTACAATCCCCCACCCCCGGTCGGTAAAAAAAATTAATTATTTTAAATTTATTTTTAACAACTCCCCACTCCCACCACCACCATCTCAAGGTAAAAAAATTATATATTTTAAAATTATATTTTAACAACTCTCCCATTGCCAAACAATTTTTTTATTAATATTAAAATAATTTTTTTAACAACCCTCACCACCCCCACCCCCACCAACCCACTCACCCAACCACCAACCCCCTTCCCACTCCCTTCCCACTGTCCATTTTTTTTACTTATAATTAAATTAATTTATTTTTTAACAACTCCCCCACCCCCACACTCTCAGCTACACACCCTACCCCACCCCAACACCCTACCCTATCACCACCCTAGCATACCATCATCTTAGACTACCCACAATGATTTCATTTAACCCCCCATTTCATTTAACTACCTTATCTCATCCACCTTATATTTCAACTATCCATTTCATTTAACCACCCTACAATGGTTGAATTAAATTAAATTTCAACTCCCTCCAACTCATCATTCTATACCCCACCACTTTTATTTTATTTATATTCTCTATTTTTATGATTAGTAAAATAATAATAATTATTATTATATTTATAATTAAAAAAATATTTCACACTTAATTAATTTTTTTTGCAATTAAATAATTAGATAAATGACGATAATTATTATTAAAAATAAGAAAAGTTACAATAAACTTAGCTCGCGACACAAGTAGTGAAAGACAATAAAATTATTATATCACAAATTTCCGAACTTTGCCCATATGTGCTTTACTAGATTCTTCTGCAATTGTTGATGAACTCTTGGATCACGCATTTCCGATCTAGTTCGCACATGCTCTGCAAATGCAGGTAGTACCTCAGTCGAGAATGGTTGTTGTGTACTAGACCCACTTGCCTCGAATTCATCATGATAGTTAAGCCAATTCTGAGAATACGTATCCCGTTCATCCTCAACAATCATATTATGTAATTTGATACATGACCTCATGAAATCCACCAAGAATTTATCCTTGCCTGTCCCAAGTCAGGATAAAGGGTGAGGGTTGCGGTAGGCTTGTGACAGCCAGCGTAAAAATTTTGTCACATTATCATGACATGAATCAAAATATGAATATCGTTGGGGCGTTTTCTCAGCAGCGACGCGCTACACTTCAAAGACCTGGGTGTAGTAATAAGTATGCAAAGATTGCTAGGTCGTCGCCCGGAAGCGACGCGCCATCTCTTCGCCCGGGGGTGGTGTCAAATATGCAAGGGTTCCCGCATTGCGGACGAGTGCGGGTAAAGAAGCTAGTCCATGGTAGGTGTAAGGGTAGTGAGATGCGCTTTGGAACTTGGAACATTGGATCCTTGACAGGGAGATCAGCAGAGGTGGTGGAAGTTATGAGGAGGAGGAAGATTCACATAATGTGTGTACAGGAAACTAAGTGGATTGGAGAGAAAGCAAATGAAATATCGCCTTGGGGTTTTAAGCTTTGGTACTCAAGAAAGGATAAGGGTAGAAATGGAGTGGGTATCATTTTTGATAAGGAGTATATTAATGATGTGGTGGAAGTGTACAGGAAGAGTGATCGAATTATGGGCATTAAACTGGTGATACGTGATGAGATTATAACTATTATTTCCGCCTATGCACCACAAGTAGGGTTGGATGCATCTATTAAACAAGTGTTCTGGGAAGATTTGGAGGAGGTTGTGCAATGAGTACCTAGTGGTGAGAAATTAGTGATTGGTGGTGATCTAAACGGGCATGTGGGGTCTAGTCGACATGGCTTTGAGAGCATACATGGAGGTTTTGGTTTTGGGGAGAGGAATGAAGTAGGAAATAGTATCCTGGAATTTGCGTTGGCATATGACTTGAGTAGAATGAACACTTGGTTCAAGAAGAGAGAATCTAACTTGGTGTCCTATAGGAGTGGAGGTAATGCGAGTCAGATTGACTTCTTCTTAGTAAGAAATGCTTGTAGAAAGAGTTATACTGATTGCAAGGTTATTCCGGATGAGAGCACAGCAACTCAACATAGACTGGTGGTACTTGATTTTCGAAGTAAGAGAATTTCGAGGAAGAGAAAATCACAGGTAGACCCTATAATCAAGTGGTGGAGACTTCAAGGGGAGAACCAACAGAAATTTGTAGCTAAGATAGTCGATACCGGTATTTGGTCGGATAATATGGAGGATATGGATATAGATTCGACTTGGACTAAGATGGAACATACCATAAAGCAGGTGGCGAAAGAAGTCCTTGGAGAATCTAGAGGAAACGGGCCACCAAGTAAGGACACATCATGGTGGAACGAGGAAGTAAAACAAGCAATAAAGGGCAAGCGAGAATGCTACAAATTATTGGGGAAATGTAGGAGCGACGAGAACTATGAGAAGTATAAAGAAGCTAGAAGAGATGCTAAGAAAGCAGTAAGAGACGCAAGAGCAAAGGTGAATCAAAAACTTTATGATAAGTTGGATACAAAAGAAGGGGAAAAGAACATCTACAGAATCGCTCGTATGAGGGATAAGAGGACACGAGATATTGGGACGGTTAAATATGTGAAAGATGTAGATCAAAGAGTTCTAGTCGGGGATAAAGAGATAAAAGATAGATGGAGTTCGTACTTTGATACCCTGTTCAATGGCGGTCAAGATCAGGATATTGGAGATTTAAATATCTCTTCGAGTATGGTTAATCGAGATTTTATGCGGAGAATTCAAAAGAGTGAAGTGGAAATGGCAATGAAAAAGATGAGATTGAAGAAAGCTGTAGGACCGGATGGTATACCAATTGAGGTTTGGAGATGTTTCGGAGAGAGGGGAATAGATTGGTTAACAACGCTATTTAACAAGATATGGAGAATTAACACAATGCCATTGGAGTGGCGGAAGAGTACTCTGATCCCTTTGTATAAGAACAAAGGTGATGTCCAAGATTGTGCCAACTATCGGGGGATCAAACTAATGAGCCATACTATGAAACTTTGGGAAAGAGTGATTGCACAAAGGCTGAGAAAAATTGTGGATATTTCGGATAACCAATTTGGGTTTATGCCGGGAAGATCGACTATGGAGGCAATATATCTTATGAGACAAACCATGGAGAAATATCGGGATCAAAAGAAAGATTTGCATATGGTTTTTATTGATTTGGAGAAGGCGTATGATAAAGTGCCAAGAGAGGTACTTTGGTGGGCATTAACAAAGAAGGGTGTTTCAAAGAAATATATTGATATTATCAAGGACATGTATAATGGAGTTAGTACTTGTTTACAGACTAGTGTTGGGAAGACTGAAGAGATCCCTATAAAGATTGGAGTGCATCAAGGTTCCGCACTTAGCCCCTTTCTTTTTGCTTTGATAATGGACGAATTGACGAGGTCAGTCCAAGATGATATACCAAGGTGTATGTTGTTCGCAGATGATATTGTGTTGATTGATGAGACAAGAGAGGGTGTTGAAAGTAAATTGGAGTTGTGGAGACACACTTTGGAATCTCGAGGTTTTCGACTAAGCAGAAGCAAGACTGAATATTTGGAATATAAGTTTAGCAGAGTTGGAAGTAGGGAGGCAGAGGCGGTCACATTTGATGGAAATATTGTCCAAGCTTCTGAGTTTTTTCGCTATCTTGGATCCATTATCCAAAAGGATGGAGAATTAGATGGTGATGTGGCTCATAGGATTAAAGCAGGTTGGTTGAAGTGGAAGAGTGCCACAGGATTTCTATGTGATCGCGGCATGCCCAATAGATTAAAGGAAAAATTCTACCGCACGGCAATTAGGCCGGCATTGCTTTACGGCACCGAATGTTGGGCAGTGAAACAGTGTCACGTGCATAAGATGAATGTGGCGGAGATGCGTATGCTTCGATGGATGTGCAGTCATACAAGAAAGGATCGATTGGGAAATGAGGTGATCAGAGGTAAAGTAGGAGTTGCGCCCATTGAGGATAAAATGAGGGAAAATCGTCTGAGGTGGTTTGGACATGTGAGAAGGAGACCGAGTGATGCACCGGTTAGGAGGCCTAACAGTGGAGAAATGATAAAATGGCGAGGGGTAGGGGAAGACCCAAACAAACTTGGATTAGAGTGATTGAAAATGATATGAGTTTACTTGGAGTGGATGAAAGTATGGTGTTGAAGAGGCCGGAGTGGAGGGCAAAAATCCATGTGGGGGGCTGATTATTATTATTTTTATTTATTTATTTATTTTTATTTTATTTTATTTTTTATTATTTTATTATTATTATTATTATTATTTTTTTTTTATCATTTATTATTATTATTATTATTATTATTATTATTATTATTATTATTATTATTATTATTATTATTATTATTATTATTATTATTATTATTATTATTATTATTATTTTCAACAACCTTTCACACGATGACATATGATGATTCATGTTAGCCGACCCCAAATTAGTTTGGGACTAAGGCTTTGTTGTTGTTGTTGTTGTTGATACATGACCTCATGATGATAGCCAAGTCGTCTATCTTCCACATTCGAGCTGGTTCTCGAATGATTTTAAATCGAGCTTGGAGCACTCCAAATGCACGTTCTATATCCTTCCGACATCCCTCCTGATATTTTGCAAATAGCTTATCTTCATCACTTTGAGGAAGTGACGAAAGTCGGATAAGAAGGGTAGATACCGTCAGCAAGATAATACGCCATATTATATTGACGTTGATTCACATAGAAATTAACTCGTGGAGCTTTTCCTTGTTCAACATCATCGAACAATGGCGATCGGTCCAGAACATTTATATCGTTCAATGTGTCCCGACATCCGAAAAAGGAATGCCAGATCCATAAATCATAAGTGGCAACTGCTTTAAGAATAACATTTGTGGTTCCCTTATCACCTCTAGTAAATTGACATTCCCAAGCAGTAGGACAATTTTTCCATTCCCAGTGCATGCAATCAACACTCCCGATCATCCCTGAGAACCCCCGTATTTCCTCCTACCATACTTGCGTAACGTGGTTGCTCTCGGATAGAAAGCCACTCGTCCATCAAATTAAAAGTGCCATTGCCTCCACTTGTATACAATTCATGGCTTTTGTCAGTACATTGGTCTCCGACCACCTGCTTTGTTGCATACGCTTAGCGTTATCATAAGCCCCTATCCATTTGCCCACTTTAAGACATATATAAGCATGACAATTTTTGCATGTACTTATTGAACGGGGAGAGTCAAATGAGCCAAAATTATTACAGTATTCCGTAATCTTACCCCAAAATGCATCGTATTTCTGATTATTTTCGACAACACTATCTGTTTCAAATTTCATATGCCCACTAAGTAGCACTAAATTTTGTGTCGTCGTCCATTTGACCTTTTTTTTTGCGATGCGGGGTTGGACATTCTTCAGTGGGAGTAGCTTTGATAGGTCTGCTCATGCTATCCTGACCAATTTGTATTGAATATTCTAGAAATTCCCCTGCTTCAGAATTTCCAGAATTTTCATTTCTCATCCTTGGCATGTAAGGATTATTAGAATAATAATGGGGCGGAGGTGGTTGAAATTGCATAGGATATTATGGATTCCAATTTGGCACACCTGAAGGCATGAGATTTGGGACAGCTGAAGGCATAAGATTTGGTGGAAAAAAAGGATTTGAAACATTTTGGGGACGTGGTTGGTTGAAAGATTGGTTCTCTAAGTGAAAATCATTAGGATTGTAGTTGAATGGGGAAAAATTACTTGAATTTTGAGTGTTGAAAGGATTATTATTGGAATCCATTTCACTAAAAGGATGATGATTTTTTTTAAATAAAGGCTAAAATGAAGAAGGATAATTGAGAAATGGGTGTTTTTTTTTGTTCAAATCAAATGAAAATTGCATCAATTTATAGGGAAAAAATGATGAATTTTGGCGAAAAAAATAAATAAAATTAATTTACTAGGTGATAATTCAGCTCAAAGAATTGGGATAAAAAAAATCTGAAAATCCAACGGACCAATCAGCGTACGCCACGTGGCAGATTAAGAAAAACCAAAAAAAAGGAAAAAAGGGACCGTCTCACGCGCCTTGTCGACACGCCATGTCGGCCCAATGATCTTGCACCATGTGTATCTCGACAGCCTTTTTTTTTCTTTTTTTTTCATCCGGGTTGAAAACTTTCAGCCTCTCATTTCATTCACCCCATTTCATTTAACCCATTACACCATTTCAACTAACTAAATTAAATTTCATTCCCATTTCATTTAACCCATTGTGGGTAATCTTACCCTTTTCATTTCCCACACCACACCACCCTACCCTACCCCACACCCACCCATCTCTCTCCTACTAATCCTCACCTCCTACCCTACCACGCCACCTCTATCACCCTACCCTATCCTATCTCTTTCAAATTGTGTTTTTATCAAAAAATATTTTCATTAAGCACATGAAAATGTTTTCCAAAAAATATTTTCCTTACCAAACATCCGAAAACATATTTATGTTATTTTTCGGAAAACATTTTCATTTTTCGAAAAACATTTTACGGGAAATCATTTTTCGTAAGTCATTTTATGCGAAACAAACAGAGCATTATAAAAGTGGGGAGAATATTTTCCGAAAATATTTTCTCCTTTTTTTGGTGCTTACAAAATATCAAAAAATGAGTAAAATGTATTCCGTAAAATATTTTCCCCCAAACAAATGGAGTCTAAATGTTTATATAAAAAGACTTATAGACTTACAGTCAGAAGAGTTTGGTGGCTCTGTTTGACAATTTGAGATGGTGCTTCAATCTCGTCGAATCACGTCACAGTTTGATCTAAAACAATTTAGCTTGGTTCAATCATATTCTAGTTGGAGGGGTCCAACCGAAGACCGGACTGAATCATGAGGTCATTTTTTATTTGGGTTGAACTTAGGCACTCTTACTTGGAAACCAAACCAGACTATGTTGTTTATTTTAGTTTAGTTCGATCATAACTTGTAGAGTTTTTGATGTTTTATATTTTCATAAATATGCCTAGTTCCAGCTGCTATCAATGAGGGTGAACTTGAATCCCACCTGAATGTTATAAACTGAGTTACAAACATGGGTTATGTCCGGGTAAAGCCCAATGGATTGTGGCCAAAATATAATGCATACAAGTCTCAATTACGACAAACAGAGTGGGCATTCCCTAACTTTGCTCGTCGTGCCTTATCGTCATTCCCACTATTCGACCTATAAATATCAGAGCGTATATTGACTAAGTCATGAAATTCATGTATGACGACAAGGCACCCATTCATATGCTGAGCAAGGCATCCAGCAAATGACGACCTATGCCTCATTAGAAGACGAGTAGCTCCTACTCGATTATCAACAGTGAGGAAATGGGCTCCCCTATTCTTACTCCTCTCTTTCTCGACGTCAACTCAGGCCGACCAAGCATTACATGCCGAGGAGTGTGCCTCCTAGGCACACGTGCACAATAATATTGCCTAATTCTACTCAAACAAGAATTGTGGGAAGTTATAATCCTAGTAGGATTATAACCTCCTCACAGACAAATTCCTATTCAACATGTACTCTACAATCCTACAACTATAAATACATGCCATAATTCACATTATTTTGGTAACACATCTTTTGACTCTAAACTGTTGTCAATTGATTTCTCTCTCTAAACACAACTACTTACTTTCACGCCGGAGGGCCTTCGCCGGTGGAGCCCCGACTTAGTTTACGTATTCATTTATCTTTTTTAGGCTATTCAATCATACAGGCACAACCTGCCGCTGGATTTGGGCTGATACGAACGTTTTTGGCATCATCAATTTGGTTTCATTGCCGAGAAATGAATCCTATCATCCGTTGAATAGTTTTGAAAAATTCTGCTCCATTATGCTAATCCTAATGGAAGACGGATATGCTGCTATGTTTACTCCTAAACCGGATAATATTCATGTGGATGAGAATCATGGCAACACTAGGACTGCTTTTTCTCTTGCTAATGGGCAACTGCATCCTCCTCTACCATTGATTGATGGACTACTGCCTCTATTAATAAATCTGCGTTTTAGAGGACAGCCAGTAACCGAGTGAGAAATGCCAAGCCGTACTTGTCGTCAGCACCGAGGAAGACCTGCTGGCTTCCAGACGGGGAGGAATGCCGCCCAGGGGGGAACTGGAGCTTTCCCCCAACAGATTGATGGCAAAACTCTCCTGCATCAACAGATGAAAACTCTACAACACATTTATGAAACACAAAATGCCTTGCTACAATTGGATCCTGACCACTACTTGACTGAATTTATGAGGCATATAAGGACTGGAAATTCCCTTGGAGGGGAAAGTTATGCTGACAGGCAGGGTAGTCGGAGGAATAGAGAAAATCTTACTCTTGGCCAACATCCCCCCTCATCATGGCATTGCTGGTAGATACAGGCAAAACCCTCAAGATGTCCCTACTCGTCATAAGGCTCCTAGACATGGAAACACACGAAATAATGAGAATTTGAGAAATCATCTAAACCATTAGAGGGACTAGACTTGAGAGCAAGACTTAGTCAGGCAAGAAAAAAATCCCCTACTCGTCATACCCCCTCTCCTCGGCATAGAAGCCATCCTCGGCATAGAAGCCCTCATCGGCATATGAGCCCTCCTCGACTTAGGATCCCTCCTCGTCACAGGACTCCTCCCCATCCAGAAATGGCACCTAAAAGGGCAGACCACCATCTAGATATGGGGACAATCACCAGGAATATGTGGAACACAGTAGGGCGAATGGGCACAGAAATAAAGAAAGGACCCACCATAGTTCTCATTTCAGCTCGGGGATCGATGCAAGAGATATTCATCTCTTGAAAAAGAGACTATATGAAATGGAAATGGGGAGGAAGTAAGTGGATGATGATGATACCAGTGCCACTCGTCCTTTCTCCCAACTGTAAGTACCCAAATCTGGCTCATGCCTTCCGGTTAAATTTCCCGGCAATTTCGGTAAGTTTCCCGGTAATTCCCCGGACCTTCCTAGTGTTCCGGAAATGTCCTGGAGCAGTCCCAAATTAAAATTAGGGCTGAAGGAAGCCTTCCTAATTAAGAAAACACGTTTTTCTTAATTAGGGAGAAGGTTCTAGAATAATGCCACCTTGCATGGTTCTAGAATGCTGAGTCATTGTGGATAAGCCCGCACGGCTGCATTAGCTCGCTGCCTCTGGCCGCACGGCTTCATTAGCCTTATCCAGACTGCCTATAAATAGAGCCCTCCTCTACCCATTTCAACAAGAACAACAACAATACACACACTCCATAGCAATACACTCAGTCACTCCCAAGACGTGAAGGATATTGGTGAAGGCTCAAGAAGGTGAAGAAGAAGGCCAAGAAGCTCCCTCCCTCCTCCTTGAAGATCCAAGACCAATCTCTCCTCCTAGCTCCGACCAAAGAAGCAAAAAGGAAGCAATTGGTAACCTCGCACGCCCTAACCTTGCTTTTAATTGATATACTTGCTCATTGCATTCATATATCTTGCTTGGGACTTGGCATTCATAGTTAAAGATCACATCTTTATCACCCCCTTTCCCTTTTTGCATGAACTAAGACCTCATTTGTCATAAAAATGTAGTCTTTTTTCATAAAGGTGCATCCTTTGCACCTAAAACTTCCATTTTCAAATAAAAATGTCATTTTTATGCATCATTTGCATATAAAAACTCTATCTTTTCAATAAAAATGCATCCTTTGCATTCAAAACCCCTTTGTTCAAGCATCATTTGCTTTAAAGACCATGTCTTTACCATAAACTAGCATCATATGCTTTTCAAAATCAAATCTTTATGCATCATTTGCAATAAAGATTATTTCTTTAAACTAAGTGCATCATTTGCAACCCAAAAATGTCATCTTTTCATTAAAGTGTCATTTTTTATCATGCATTTCCCCCTTTCCCCCAACCTTGGAACGGACCGGTGTAAAAGATCCTATCTTTACATCGTTCCTTCCATTAAAGGTTCCATATTTCTTTAGAAAGGGACACCTTGAACCCTATATCTCCGATTATCGCTTAAGAAAGAGTATGAAGCCTCTATACGAGCTCGACCGTCTTAAAGCGTAGGATTGATGGGCTAAGGACCCTCCTTTTCTAAAGAACCTCATCTTTGACCAAAAGAGAGTCATTCTCTCGATCACGCAAGTCCCGAGGGTCCCGAGGTTTAAAATGCGACGATCACAAGTCATAAGATGAGGACGGGATCATAATCCCAAATACATAAAATTCCAAGGAATCCCGAGCGACAACCAACAAATGGTTTGTACGTCCAGGAAGACAACTTGGGACATTCCCCCTTATTTTCAAACACATGCACACAAGAAAGCACGCAAGCAAGCACGATTCTTGAAATCTGGGAAACTTGCTCCGGCAAGGCACTTTGGGTGAACGCCAAACGTTCTTCCCAAGGGGTAACTTAACCTCCGAACCCAAGTAAAACCTTTTTTTCAAAGTTTTGAGGTAATCAAAATGGCGTGGCGACTCCGTTTTTCAAATAACTCGGATGTCTTCAAACTCGCGTGAATCCAACACAAAATTTGGGCACCACATTCACGGCTTTGGCGACTCTGGGGATAACCCAAAGGAGAAAAGCTTTTATTTTCAAAACAAAAATCGATACTCGGTATATAGGTGGAAACCACTTACCCTTCCTGTACACTCCCTGACGTGGGAGTTGGGATAACCGGTGGTTTAACAATCCACGTACCAGTATCCCTTTTCGAATTTTTTTTTTAAAAATAAAAGAAAGCTTTTCCCTTTGAGCGGGTTAGACTCCCATCGCCGATTTCATTAATCATGCTTGCTTTCTTTACCATGCATTGCATCATTTGCATCTTGGAATCTGTGCATACTTTGAAACGGGAAACAACCCGAAAAATAGCAAAAGGAGTGGAACCTGGAAAATTGATCCATGCGCCGTACGGCTCAATCCTCCTTGGATTCTCGACCGGGCGACCTCGGGCAATTCCACCAGGAAAATCATGGTTAATCTGGGCAGCCCTAGCAGCTTGGGGCTACTCGGCTCCATGATCGATCGGGGCTCCCAAAAATTTACGTGCTTATGTCTTGCATTTTCCCCGTCCCGAAAATCATTCCTTTAAAACACATTTACGAAAATCTCGTTTTAACTCAAAAAGGAACATTTTTAGGAGACCGCACACTACGCGCACGATATATCCCGTACACTTTTGCACGCACGTCCTTCAAACCCGAGGGTGGTTCCAGCTGCAGTCACGGACAGCCTTACGATGCTCCCGGGCGCGCACGGAATCATCCCAACCTCCCCATGGCAGCAGTGTCGACCAATGCACAGTCCGTGTCACACGTTTCAAAAAAACCGTGACTTTTGGTTGGTTTTTGGTCTAGTCCGTGTCATATAGCCCAGTTGCATACCCACGTAAAGGTCAAGCCTTAGCTCATAACGGAAGCCAAGATTGTCGCTCAAGCGAAATTCTGCCGAAATTCCGACAAGGAAAAATCGGTAGGATCTTGACTCCGACATTGACTATTGACCTTGACCCGCACGGAATGCGTAAGAGTCAAGACCGAGTCTTTGCCAAAAAATCAAAAGATCTTTCGCTCAAGCGAAGCTCTGCCAAAATTCCGACAAGGAAAAATTGGCAAGATCTTGACCGGCATTGACTTCGATTCCGACTCACGCACTGCGTATGCAACGAAGTTCAATGTGACACTGTGTCATCCGGCTTACCGCCCGACCCATGCCTATTATATTCTCGGACATTACCGAAAGTCAAAACCGTCATTCGCTCAAGCGAAATTACGCCAAAGATCCAATCAAGGCGTAGAGACGAGACTTTCCCGGTATTGCCTTGACTATAATCCGCATCGCTCGTGCGTTGAAAGGTCCTATGACCCGCTAGACCCGATAGGAGCGTTAATTACTCTCGGTCGGTGGGATCCGCGTGCCCTATAGGACCCTCGCCCGGGCCGTCCACCCCGGGAGGTCGAAATACGTGTGGAATACGAGGGGCTTATAGACGTAGTGACGGAACCCACCGATCCAGGATCTAGAGTAGTTGTGAAAAAGAAGGGCGTAATCCCTTTTCCAACCAAATAGATATTAATAAAAGACACTGTTTTAAGTAAACTTGAAGATTCTAATTTGCATATTGCTTGAGCCTTCAGCCTAAACCCCTACCCCGAGTCTAAACCTTTCCTATCCCTTTCCCGCAGCCGAGAAAGAAGTGGGTGAGAACACCGGGTCCGCCGACTTGTTAGCGCAGTAATCCTCGGACAGCCCGCCGTAATCCTCGCTTCGAGAGTTAGAATGGCCGATTTGACAGAGAACAAGGCCGGTTTGGGTAACCGATGACTAGGAAGAAGAGCTAGCCTATAACCAATGCCCTCCCCCATCTTCATATAACCCATTGCCAAAGACCGGCCCCTTCTCGCCTTCTCCAATACCCCAAGCCGTTAGGGTCCCGACACCTCGCTTCCTCTCGCATCCCCCACGGGACCTTTTTCCTCCTTTCACTCGAGCCTACTTTGGAATCCCAAAGGCCAATTTGACCTTTCCAATTTTGTCAACGCCCGTGAATTTGCCTACCTCCTGACGGCTACAAAGTGAAGAGTCAATGGAAACGAGAATAGGAATGGATGGGTTTACAGCCGATGATGACAGCTCAAGAAAAGGAATGGACTTGGAGCCAACGGAAGTGAAACCCGAGGGGCAAGATGAGGTAGAAAGCCACGGACCTGGAATAGGGGATGAAATCACTTCAAAGTGTGTCTCGCAGCCTATGCAAAGGCTCGGAGAAGGATGAGGTAGTGTATGAGTCCTATATCCTAGAGTTCAATACTCCGTACAAGGACTTGGTAGGCGAATGGAGGAACTTGATCGAAGCTTTAGCCAAAGAGGGAAGTGGGCTCCGCCCACCGATCCGGAACATGTAAGCGTCGCCGAAGCCAAACTCTCATCAGAAGGGTAGACTCTATCACGTTGTTAGTAGTCACTCCCGAAACTTGGTCTCGAAGAAGAATGTATGGATGCCTTGGAAAGAGTCCCGAGTTTAGAGGCGACCCTGGCCCCTTTATGTCCTACGATGATAATGATGTTTTCCTGGTAATCCCTAAGCCCGAGGAAGAGTCCGAGATACCCCTCATATGGCGTCAAGTATCCCGACCTCGCTTTTGCCCTCATTGGTCATCGAGCCAAGGCGAAAGTTCCCACGAGAGCTACCGTAGTGACACCGATGAAGACACGCCGAAGTGCCGGAAGGGACAATAGAGGAGTAGTTAGCCCGTAAGCCAAAAAGCCTTAAAATATCTCTGACAAGAAGGAAAAGGAACCCGCCATGAGATTTGACCCCGCAGAAATCCTTATTGATGATGGAATTTCCCACTTCGTAGAAAATGTTTGGCCAACGTCAAAGATGCCGTCGAAGGTTGACCCCTGTGGAAAGAAAAGACATGCTTGACAAAGCTGATGAGGAATGTGATCCTACTCTGTTAAAGAAGTTGCTAGGTTCGGATGAGAAAGCCATTTGCCAAGCTCCAAACTCCGGAAGTGATAATTCTTGTTGCATGCCGACTTTGAAAAGTTTGAATGAGACTCGTGAAAGCTTTAAACGGAGAATGTGAAGTTGAAATCAGCCGGTCAAACTCGAAAAGGTCAAAAAGCCGGTAACCTCGGGACCGCATTCGGGAAGCCGCCTATGCTTCCGGCAAGACCGTCAATCGATCAATCGCCAGAATTGGCCATACGCCGCAAGAATCCGCCTCGACTTTGAAAGAATTGGACGTAATCCTCCAAGAGAGGAATAATGACCAAGGAAAATCCAATGTCTATGTGATGACTCGGCCTCGGCGTATGAATGTTGAGCGGCCTAAGGGTGACAAAAGAAGCACCGTCTCTCGAGCCAAAAACGTATAAAAGACCTTATAAGCCGAAGCGTAAAAGCTCGACTGATAAGGAGGATCCAGTCCTAACTCGGTTGAAGTGTACCCAAGCCAATATCTCCTTATGGTCCCCGTTGACCTCTTCATACCCTCATAAGTTGAAGCTAGAAGAAAGTTTGGCCAAGACCACGGTACCCATAGATGTCACCCCGTATGAGGTCGTCCAAATGATTGGAAATATCCACTACGGAAACATCATTACCTTCACCGACTTAGACCTCGCCAAAGTATGGGGCTAGTCATAACGAACCTCTTTACATCACAAACCAGCTTAGAAGAACGTCGATTGCCACGAGTATTAGTCGACTGGGGGTCCGCAATGAATGTCTTGCCGCCTAAAATGATGGATTTATTGGATCCGAAGCCAACGGACTTAAAGCCTTCTAGTCGACTATTAAGGCCTATGACTCCACCGCACGATCGCTTGGGGATCGCCACTCTCAAGATGTGGTTCGGAAAAAGGTCATGGACGTTGACTTTCAAGTTATTGATATTCCGATTTCATTTATCGCTCATTGGGACGGCCTCGGATCCACCAGATAAACGGGTAGCCTCTACTTTGCATCGCCAAGGCCAAATTTCAGCCGAGTGATGGAACTATCACCACCATTTATGGAGACAAAGGTCACGGTAGAAGGAACCAAAGATCGGGATATCCCGATATCTGGAGATCAAGCACGATGATGAAGGGTTAGCATTGACCGGATTCTCCGTAGCTTCTTCCAAGGCACAAGTGTGTTGCACCGACCTCACCACTACTTCCGATAAAATCCCTCCCGCCATGAGAATGATGCGAAAAATGAGTTATCTTCCTGGACTTGGATTGGGTAGAAGACTTCAAGGTCGTAACACCATCATTGATGTGAAGGAACAGACTACCGATATGGCTTGGGGTACAAACCGAACTCTGGGATGCCGTAAAAGCTAAAGGCACGAAAGGTGAAGGGGTCCAGCTCCATCCTTACCGTCTCTCGACCCATTACTTTACAAAAGGAGGGACACAATATGATGAAAGTGATCGCGATCTCCTTGCAGTAAAACCCTTCTAGAGAACCTTGAGAAAGTTAGGGGAAAGCCACCAATCCCGTTCGAAGAATGTTCCTTGATTTGCCGATATCCTCGGGGCTACCACTACCGTTCGTAATGAGTACGTCTTCAAAGGAAATCCGGCCAAAGTTGTCAAAGAGTCGCATCCGGGACAATGGACTTCTCCGCCTTTGAGTTAGCTCTTCCAAAGATCAGCCAGATAGAAGCCGCCAAGTTGAAGACAACAATGGGGTTTGCAAGAGTTGTTTGACGAAGAAGCACAAATCCCGCACTTGATCGACTTCGCTCGATGATGAGATAGTTGCCGTTATTGGAGACGATGGTGAAAGTCATTTTGATCCTCGCACTTTGGTGACTAAGACAGAAATGCCATCAAGAATTGGGAGACATTCTCGTGGCCGATAGCCGCCGACAAAGAAATGATCACGGAGCTTGGATTGGTACCCCGTCCTTCTCAACCTGGCCGTGTCAAACACCCCGTTGTCTATTCGCCGAGTCAGAATCTTTGAATTCCGCCTCGTAGTCATCCGAAGGCCTCACGCCCGAGGATTATGAAAATGTAATCGATGTCATCTTTCCCCTTATTTTGAATGAAATGACAAATCTTTCGATTATCCTCTTATTGCCAACTTAACAAATGATAAATTAACTCAAAACTTAACAACAAGCTTAATAATGAATCATTTGAACAAGATGCAAACACACTAAACGAACAATACATTAAAGAAATCTTTAAGGTGTTTCGTAAAAGAGGAAAACCGGGCCCAAGCCGCCGAGGAGGTTTTGATAAGTGTGAACTTGGGTACTATTGAGGAACCTAAAGAGACACAGATTGGAAGCTTCTTCCAGGGGGTTGAAAGGGACAGATTGATCGAGCCGCTCGTAGAATACGTCGACGTGTTTGCATGGTCATACAAGGATATGCCGGGCTAGACAGCTCGATAGTAGAACACGTAATCCCTCTAGCACTGCATGCTAAGCCGCAGCGTAAACCGAGAAAGATTAAGCCGGAATGGTCTCTACAGTCAAAGAAGAAATTGAGAAGCTACCGCGGGTAGGTTCATCGTAGTCATTGAATACCCGACATGGTTGTCCAACATCGTGACCGTAACCAAGGCCAATGGGAAGGTGCGCCGCCGTGTGGATTTCCGAGATCCGAACAAGGCCAGCCCCAAAGACGACTACCCTCTCGCCAAACATAGACATCCCGGTGGACTCCACCGCCAACTACGAAGTCAAATCCTTCGTTGATGGTTTTTGTGCTACAACTGCATCAAGATGGCCGAGGAAGACCAAGAAAAGACAGCCTTCACCACACCACGGGAACCTACCGTTATACAAGAATGCCATTCGGGCTCAAGAATGCCGGGCTACTTACCAAAGGGCAAATGACCGCGCTTTTTCATGACATGATCCACAAGGAGATTGAGGTCTACGTAGATGATATGATAATCCACTCCAAAGGAGAGGGTGGGCAGCACTTTGTTGACCTACGAAAATTCTTTGAGAGGTCGAGACAAAGATTCCATGAGACTAAACCCCGCCAAATGCACCTTCGGAGTGACAAGGGGAAAAGTGCTTGGGTATATGGTCACTGAGCGAGGTATAGAAGTTGACCCCGAAAGATCAAAGCCATCATGGATATGAGGCCACCTCAAACCTGCATGTAAGTCAAGAGCTTCATGGGTAAATTGCAAGACATCGCCAAGCTTTCACAATCGCTGACCACTATGTGCGAGCCCATCTTCAAGCTCATGAAGAAGAATGTGGACACGTAATGGACCGAAGAATGCCAAGATGCCTTTGACTGCATCAAGGCATACTTAGTACATCCCCCTACTATGCCCCCACATAGACGTAAGCCTCTTCGCTCTATCTCACCGTCACGTACACGGCAGCTGGGGCTATGCTTGCTCAGAAAAGAAAGACTCTCGGGTAGAAAACGCCATTTACTTTGTCACTGGAAGCTACAGGAGTGAGCTCAATTACTCAAGATGTGAAAAGACTCGTGCAGGATCGGTCCGGGTAGTCGGCAAATTGAAGCATTATATGCAAGCCCACCCCGTGAATTTGGTCTCGAAAATGGACCCCATCAAGTACATCTTTGACAAGCCTTCCCTCTCGATGCGTTTAGCGAAGTGGTCCTTCTTCTTGGCAGAATACGACATCAACTATGTGACCGTAAAGGCCATCAAGGGTCAAGCATTGTCGATCACCCGGCGAACTTCCCCAAGAATGAAGACAGAGGGCCCGAACCCCAATTCCTGCATGAAGGGATCTTTGCAGCTGAGCTCGAGAATAGATGGCAATTGTTCTTTGACTGAGCCGCTAACAAAAGAGGAAATGGTGTAGGAATGCTATTGGTCGATCCGAAAGATGAGCATACCCCCATAGCCCTCAAGTTGAACTTTCCCGCCACGAACAATGTCGCCGAGTATGAAGCCTCGCATTGCTGGTTTGAGGCCGCCTTAGAAAGAAATGTCAAGGAGCTCGAAGTTTACGGAGACTCGGCCCCGATCATCAACCAAGTCTCCAACAAGTGGAAGACTGTGGACCCTAATCCGCAACGGTATCATGCCCATATGGAGGAGTTGACTGGACAGTTCAGAGAAGTGACTTTCCACTACTTGCCGAGGGAAAAGAACAGATTCGCAGATGCCCTAGCTACTCTAGCCTCATTGGTAGAGATCCCCGAGGGAAAAGCCATAAAGCCCTTCAGTAGTGGGTAGAAGAGAAGCCCCAGCCTTCGTTGTGAAGTGGACCCGGGACCCGAGCCCATAAAGGAACCTTGGTACAATCAGATTTACCAATTCCTCAAAGACGGAGAATCGCCTTTCAGAGACGAAGAAGGTAAACCAAAAGAAGGTGTCGAAGCCAAAAGCTTGCGAGCCCCGAAAAGGTTGGCCTCCCATTATGTCATCCTAGGAGGCAACCCGTACAAGAAACGCTATCAAGGACCACTCCTCTTATGTTTCACTCAAGAAAGAGCCCGAGAGTTGATGACCGAAGTCCACAATGGTCCTCGCGGTCCTCACATGAATGCCGAGCCCCGATGCAAGTGATCCTCGTAATGGGTTACTACCGGATCTCCATGGAGACAGACAGGCCCAAAGACGTCCGAACCTCGCGACAAGTGCCGCCGGTTTGCCAACCTCAACCATCTCCCACCTCATGACCCGTACCGCATGACGACTCCTTGGCCGTTTGCAACTTGGGGCATTGACGTGATAGGGAAAATAACCCCGACAGAAGCAATGGGCACGAGTTCGTGTTGGTAGCCATCGACTACTTCACCAAGTGGGTAGAGGCCAAGTCCTACAAGGTCCTCACTTCCGTAAAAGTGGCCCAGCTTCATCAAAGAAAACATAATGTGCAGATATGGGGTGCCCAACGAGATCATTTCGATAATGGGTCACACTTCGAAGGAGACTGCGATAGACCGCCGTCGACCCGAGTTACTCGCCACAAGTCGTCCCCGCATGCACCTCGCACCAATGGAGCCGTGGAAGCCGCTAATAAGACACTCGAGCGGATCATCCGAAGATGGCCACCCGTGGTCGTGATTGGCCCGAAAAGCCGCACCTAGCACTCGGGGCTACGTAACGTCTGTCGTAACAGCCACAGGAGAAACTCCTTTTGCCCTAACTTACGGGATGGAAGCAGTGTTACCAAGTGGAGTTGGAAATCCCGTCATTAAGGGTCCTCCCGGAAAACAGTGTCAATGAAGTGGAATGGTTGCGCAATGGCATGATGAGTTAGCCCTCGCTTGACGAGAGAAGGCTAAAAGCCATGGAACACACCCGAGCCTACCAGAGGCGAATGGCCTGAGCGTTTGATAAAAAGGTCAAGGCCAGTAGACATCAAAGAGGGTGACTTAGTGCCGAAAGTAAAGCCCCCTACCGAGACAACCCCGGGAAAATGGGAACCCGTTTGGATCGGCCCTTATGTGGTGCGTAAGATACCGTCGGGAGGAGCAATGAAGCTTGCGTACTTGGATGGCAATCCCTTTGTCCACCCAAATAACGGTGATAAACTCCGAAGATACTATGTCTAATAAAAAAAAAAAAAAAAAAAAAAAAAAAAAAAAGTGCAAAAAGAGTAATACCCAGCTAGGCCGAAAACCCCAAAAAGGGCGGTCTAGGCAAAAGACAAAGGGTTGCACATATATAAAAAAAAAAAAAGAAAAAAAATCTTAGTGCAAAAAGAGTAATGCCCAACTAGGCCGAAACCCCAAAAAGGGCGGTCTAGGCAAAAACAAATGTGGCCGCACATAAAAAAATTTAGTTCACCGTAATGAACTACGTAGACCCGAGCCCCTTAGCCTTTCTTGTAAAAGGGGAACGTAGGCAGCCATATATGGTTCGGTCTAAACAATAAAAAGGACGATTAAGTTTCCATGAAATATGTCCCGATCAATAAAAAAAAGACATTTGAATTTCCATGAAATGTGTCTTGACTAATTTCTAAAATAATATTTCTTGTTCATTACAAGTTAAAAACTTCTTGATGAGTTCAAGCACGGTCTACCTCTTGACTCGCTAACTCGCTACAAAGATCTAAAATACAATAAAATGCCTAAATAAACTAATGTGTTTGCAAAATGGCAATAAGGGAATCCTAAGAAAAGATCCGTCGCCGTCATTCGCCGAGTCTTCTTTGGTCTTCTTCCCTTTTCCTCGGCCTCGTCGAGTCTTCTTCCTTTTCTTCTCAATAATGCTCGGTATCCCTCATCCCGACCTCTCGGTATCCTCACCGGAGCCTCTACCAACCCCGTGTCAATGAGTGCTCTCTCTATCCGAGCACGAGTCCGCACCTCCTCCCTCCGAGCCTCGCCAAAGGAGCGACTCCTGACAACCTCTTGTACCGAGCCTCCATATCTCGACCAAATCACTCCGACCGGTTATGGCAACTCGCCTTAGCCTCGCCTCCCTCGTAGTCCTACTCGAGTCGCAGCCGCCTCCCAATAAAGCTCGACGTCTCTCCTCCAAGATAACCCGAGTCGCTCCCATCTCCCTCTCGTACTCACCCAAGTAGACAAAGGGTCAAGATGGTGCTCTTCCCGCTCCCGAAGATAGCCCCGGGTGGGAAAGCAAAGATATGTCCAAGCCCTCGAGAAGAAAGAGAAGCCGGCCGGATCCCTCATGTCCAATGACACCACCTCCATGGTCCGGATGTCCTCCCAATCACTCAATGGCTCCCCGTAAAGCCCCAAACCGCCCGGATACCAAGCAGGTATATAAAAGGATGACCAAAGGTAATCCCGGAACCCTCACAACATAAGACTCCCGAAATATCCTCCCGGTCCGCAACCTCCAATGTGGTATCCACTCAACGGATGTCCGAAGTGGATAGCCTAGCCATCATCGCCTCCCAGCCTACCCCGTTCCTCGCCGCCTAGGCGCACCTCTCCGAGAAATCACCCAAGGGCACCGAGTCGGCAAAGCCCTGTGCAAAGCCCCGAGCCTCTCCCGCAGCCCACAAAGTCAACATAGCCGGACTCCCTGACCTCATGAAATGGTCTCCCGAGCCATCCCGTCGATCCCATGAAATGTCTCTCCCAAAACCACGGGACAATATCCTTCCCACTCGCAGCCTTCGACCATGTCCAAGAGGCCACTATGACAGATCCCCACGGACTCAAAGAAGAACAAAACAGAGAATACGCAGAGAATGAAAGCATCCATAGCCACCGTGGTCGCAGCCATATCTCGGAGACCCAAACCCGCCCGGGATATCGTAAAGGTCAATCCTATCCGGGCTACCATCATCCTCTCAGCCTCTCCCAAAGGAATCTGTAAAAGATGCAAGCTTTACCGTCACCGCACGTCTCCGATCAGCGGAATAGATATAGCCTCGCCCTGGGACCCCAATCAAGGCTCAAGTCTTCGTGCGTTGGGACAATTTCGTTGTAAGAGAAGCAAGAAACATGTCTCCGGACGTCCTGCAACTTTGCCGCGCGGCTCTCAACAGTCCCAATCGGGCGGGAGATCCCTCAAATGCCATAAAGACTTGATCTTGAAGGAAGAATCAAGCAGCCCCTTGTGATTTTGGAAGTTATGTCTCGCCCAAGATTGAAGATCGGATAGAAAATGGTCTCGCTTCCCTTTGCAATCTCGACGGGCTTCTCCATCGCAAAGTGATCAAAGATGGTGCTTTTAGGTCCAAAATATGCTCGGGAACAATTGGGACAAGTCTAGAGTGAAAATGAAATGAAATGGCCAAGCCTTGCTTTTATTCGTAAAATAACCAAATTTCGTATGTAACCGTAAGCCGCACGGCTTCATTTTCCTCAAGGCCATGCCGCACGGCTACATTAGCCCTCTGCAGAAATTCTGCAAAGAACCAAAGTTGCTGCCCAAGGGAGTTTTCACCCCACTTTTTCAACCAAAACCCGTACAAAAACATATCCGTAAGCCATTCAAGCATTTATATACCATTATAAATCATTTTGGCCCATTTCACCCCCCAATTCCAAGCAAAAAAGTCACCCCAAGGCTCGTATAATATGCAAATTGAAAAAGCATAAATTAGAAAAGTAAATAAAATGTAAATACAATGTTTTCGCCCCATCGGCGCCCAAATAAAGCAAAAAATAAACAAAGTGTGCATAAAATTGTTCATTGTTTGTTTTCGTTCCAAATCTATCCTAGAGACCTCCTAGGCCTCCGATTCTTCTTCCTCCTCATCGCTACTCAGCTCATAAATGCTAGCCTCCCTCATCAAGTCCTCCCGGTCGCTCACGTCCGACAAATGGACATTATCGTGCCCGTACTCACCGCCGCCTGCACGTCGGCCATGGGTCCCCGCCCCGAGGCATGGCACCGGAAGAGTACTCCGAGGCCGATGAGGTAGACGCCGTGCCCCGACGTGCCGTCTCTTGCGCCTGTGCTCCCGTGCATCCGCCGCCGCCTTCGAAGCGCAGCGCCTTCCTCGAAGAGACCGGCACATGTCCTTCCAGCCCCTATTCCCGCCCGACCACCCTATCGTAAGTGCGAGCCGGAACTCCGAGAAAAGAAGAGAAAATCTCGTAAAAATCTCTAAAATTGCAAAAAGCGTAAAATCCGAAAGCTAAAAAGGGAATAAGGACCCTAAAAGTATACTCACAGTGCTATCAAAGGCAAGGTGTACCGGGGCTCCCTAGCATCGGGGACAGTATCCTCATCCTCCTCGGCACTCCATGGACCACATAGGACAGATGCGCAGGAGGGATCGGCGGGTCAAGAGGCTCATCCTCCCCATATCCCCGAGTGACCGCCGCCTTCACTAGCTTCGTGGCGTCCTCAAGCGCCGCTCCACAAACACAAGATAGGGGGTGTCCATGTCAGTACTCCTCTCGCAGCCACGCCCGCTCGGTACCTCGCTATCTCATCCTCTCGGCCAATCTCGGGCCGTAGCATCCGTGCCGGAGGATCCCGAGGAGTAATGGCGTCCAATGGAGGGACATGGCCATGCCGCTCGAGAAACGGTCCCCAAGTAAATGACATCACATGTCGCCTGAGCCACCTCCTCGCCTCGTCACATCAATGGCATCTCCCAAAGAAGATCTCCGGATACTGCCCCAAGGGTAGAAGTCCACTCCGTCATGCCCATCCCCGTTGATGACTCGGCCTCACCATTTTGTAGTCGAAGGTAATCCGGGTCTTCCCGTGAATTTATCCCTCGCATCTCCCTCCAAATAACCATAGCAGTGGAAGATGGTGACATCACTCGCTGGTTCCAAGGGAAGAACCCGATCACCTCACAAAACCAGGCCCGCATGTTCAAAACATCAAAAGGTCATTCTTTCTCTCATAAAAGTCTCAAGACAGAAAAGAGAAAAGAAAAAAAGAAAGGAGACTACCTCAAGGGCAAATGAGAAGTACCATGGAAGCAGCTTTGTTCCGACCGTACATGTCCAACGAGAAGTACAACTCCGCCAATCCGGCCTCTCCCAAGAGACCGTCCCTATCCCATCCACATCCTCCAAAGAGTCGAGGAGGCAAGTCATGGCCGTCCTGCAATTAGCAAAGATAGTGATCGATAGCATCAACCATATGAATGCTCTAGCTACTGCAAGGGCCACATCATTAGCAAAGAAAGTTCTCGCATGCAAGTCCGAACCGCCACCTCGACGTTCCGCGTCTCCATCCCCCCCTGGGAATCAGCTCAAACCCGACCAAAGCCTCGGAACTCCTCACCGTAATGTGGTCTCTCCAAGTCACGGGCCTCCCGTGAACCGTAGGCCGCAATAGCCGTGAAGTCGGCAGAGTCACCGTCGCCTCTCCCTGCCACTGTGAAAGCTATGGGTACTATCCCACCGTAACTCGTAAAGGGCCTGGACCAAGCCCTTGCTCTTAGAGGTGATGTGAACACCCCTGCCGATGGCCTCTACAAATGCATCCAGACCGGTAGCCCTCACCAAATTCTTGGGGTTCACCCCATTCTTCTCAAAATCCGGCATCCTCTGCCAAAGCTTAACCGCTATCTCCGATGGTCCTCTAGACTTGTTCTCCTGTAGACAAGCACAAAAAAGAAGTGTCAATCATTCATCATTTTCAAAAGCATGCATATATTCACAAAAATGCACATGTTTTCAAAAGAAAATCATTCACAAAAGTTTTTCTAGCATTATTTGCATCAAAAAAAAAAAGCGCCTTTCATCATCTGAAACGCGTCATGTCAAGTCCCATTGCTTTCCTAAAAACACAAAATCACAATTTTCACAATTCTTTGCACATAAGCATTATTCTTTCAAAAATGGCATGCATGAATCATTTTCATCTTCCAAAATCATGTTTTCTCATTGAAAATCAAAATTTTGACCTAGTTCTAGCACAAGGCAAGAACTCCGTCTCATATTTAGACAATTTTTCATTCTTACTTTATTTGCGAGAATAAAGTGGGTCATTCCCATTATTTTTGTCAAACAAATTGCACATTGCATATTCTTAGCCTCATAGGTTGTTCATGCATCTCAAAATCATTCAAAAAATCATTCAAAAATCCTAGAATTTAGGTCAAGCCCTAAATCATTCAAAATTCAAGCAAAATCATCGGATTTGAGCAAAATGAGAATGCTTACCCCAACCGATCGCGGGTTCGTTGATTTATGCTCCCTTCTCCCCGGGTAAAGCTCCGATGGAGGCGTAAGGAAGTCATACTTCCTCTCCGTCCGAACGAGCTCCTTTCTCCTCCTTCTCGCAGCCGCGGAGATGTTCCTTCTTGCTTGCCTCGGTATGGGATTGCCCTCCGGATCCATTCCAATCGATAGAAGCAAAGGGAATTGAAGAATTTTTGAAGAAATTCTCTCCTTTCTCTCTCTCTTCCTCGGCAGTTCTTGGGCGGCAATAATGCCCAATGCCCGTTCAAACTCGTTTTAAATAATCTGGAAAACAGGTCTCTAGCCGTACGGCTCCTTTTTCTCCATCTCATGCCGGGCGGCTTCATTCGCTCCGAGCGTAAATTACAATCCCGCCCGGACCTTCCACTTGGGCATGCAATTTCCGTTATCTTTTAACCAAGATAACATCTTTTTCAGAAAATATCCCTTATCTCTTTAGCAATCAAGCTCTATTCCCAGTCGCCTCCGTTAATTCCGTTATAACGGGATAACGCTAGGTGACAACCTCCGAATTGTCAAAACTCTAAACTTAAGCTACCTCTATCCAGAATAGTGACGTACGCTTAAGTTTCTCTCAACTTAAGCTACCTCTATCCATAATAGTGACGTATGCTAAGTTTCTCTCAACTTAAGCTACCTCTATCCAAAATAGTGACGTACGCTTAAGTTTCTCTCAACTTAAGCTACCTCTATCCCGAATAGTGACGTATGCTAAGTTTCTATCAACTTAAGCTACCTCTATCCCGAATAGTGACGTATGCTAAGTTTCTATCAACTTAAGCTACCTCTATCCCGAATAGTGACGTATGCTAAGTTTCTCTCAACTTAAGCTACCTCTATCCGTAATAGGACGTACAAGTTTCTCTCAACTTAAGCTACCTCTATCCGTAATAGTGACGTACGCTTAAGTTTCTCTCAACTTAAGCTACCTCTATCCGTAATAGTGACGTATGCTAAGTTTCTATCAACTTAAGCTACCTCTATCCCGAATAGTGACGTACGCTTAAGTTTCTATCAACTTAAGCTACCTCTATCCAGAATAGTGACGTATGCTAAGTTTCTATCAACTTAAGCTACCTCTATCCCGAATAGTGACGTATGCTAAGTTTCTATCAACTTAAGCTACCTCTATCCCGAATAGTGACGTATGCTAAGTTTCTATCAACTTAAGCTACCTCTATCCCGAATAGTGACGTATGCTAAGTTTCTATCTCAACTTAAGCTACCTCTATCCCGAATAGTGACGTACGCTAAGTTTCTATCAACTTAAGCTACCTCTATCCCGAATAGTGACGGATGCTAAGTTTCTATCAACTTAAGCTACCTCTATCCGTAATAGTGACGTATGCTAAGTTTCTATCAACTTAAGCTACCTCTATCCAGAATAGTGACGTATGCTAAGTTTCTCTCAACTTAAGCTACCTCTATCCAGAATAGTGACGTATGCTAAGTTTCTATCAACTTAAGCTACCTCTATCCCGAATAGTGACATACGCTTAAGTTTCTCTCAACTCTAGCTACCTCTATCCAAAATAGTGACGTACGCTTAAGTTTCTCTCAACTTAAGCTACCTCTATCCAGAATAGTGACGTATGCTTAAATCATCCAAACTTTGGCAACCCATATCTCTGATTCGAAAGAGATTGAGACGTATGCTCAAGTTCACCAAACTCTAGCTACCTCTATCCACTCGATAGTGACGTAAGCTCTAGTTTCAATCAGGTGACAGCCTCCATTAATTGTCAAAATCTCAAGAATCCTAGACATCGTTCCTAACTATCTAGTGATGCTTGAACTACGATCAAGGCTTGATTCCTCCGGGATACGTAGGTAGCCTTTTATAAAAGGTCCAGCCATTCGACCACTTTGGTCACCCTGTTTCTTTGTCACTCCTCAGTGATAAAGCAGCCCCTCATAAAAGTTCAGATATCCGACCACCTTGGTCACTTCTAGCATATCCCCAGTAGGATCAATTGCTTGCCCTCTTAGGTCATTTTCTCTTCTTCCCCAGCAAGAGACCAGTTTCTCTTCTTCCTCCCCCAGTGGATCCTAATTCCGAACTACGGCCTGGCTTGATTCCTCCGGGATACGTAGGTAGCCTTCCAAAAGGTTCAGCCACTCGACCGTCTCGGTCATCCAATCCGTCTCGGCATTCGCCAGATCAGATCCTTTTCTATCGACAACCCCACTCGCCTTGCAAGTGACGTTGCCGAGGGGCTTCTGTAAGTACCCAAATCTGGCTCATGCCTTCCGGTTAAATTTCCCGGCAATTTCGGTAAGTTTCCCGGTAATTCCCCGGACCTTCCTAGTGTTCCGGAAATGTCCTGGAGCAGTCCCAAATTAAATTAAGGGCTGAAGGGAGCCTTCCTAATTAAGAAAACACGTTTTTCTTAATTAGGAAGAAGGTTCTAGAATAATGCCACCTTGCATGGTTCTAGAATGCTGAGTCATTGTGGATAAGCCCGCACGGCTGCATTAGCTCGCTGCCTCTGGCCGCACGGCTTCATTAGCCTTATCCAGACTGCCTATAAATAGAGCCCTCCTCTACCCATTTCAACACACAACAACAATACACACAATCCATAGCAATACACTCAGTCACTCCCAAGACGTGAAGAATATTGATGAAGGCTCAAGAAGGTGAAGAAGAAGGCCAAGAAGCTCCCTCCCTCCTCCTTGAAGATCCAAGACCAATCTCTCCTCCTAGCTCCGACCAAAGAAGCAAAGGAAGCAATTGGTAACCTCGCACGCCCTAACCTTGCTTTTAATTGATATACTTGCTCATTGTATTCATATATCTTGCTTGGGACTTGGCATTCATAGTTAAAGATCACATCTTTATCATCCCCTTTCCCCTTTTGCATGCATTAAGACCCCATTTGTCATAAAAATGTAGTCTTTTTCATAAAGGTGCATCCTTTGCACCTAAAACTCCCATTTTCAAATAAAATGTCATTTTTATGCATCATTTGCATATAAAAACTCAATCTTTTCAATAAAAATGCATCCTTTGCATTCAAAACCCCTTGTTCAAGCATCATTTGCTTTAAAGATCATGTCTTTACCATAAACTAGCATCAAATGCTTTTCAAAATGCAATCTTTATGCATCATTTGCATAATGAATGCCAATTTCTTCAACAAAAATGCATCATTTGCATAAAAATCAAATCTTTATGCATCATGTGCAATAAAGATTATTTCTTTAAACTAAGTGCATCATTTGCAACCCAAAAATGTCATCTTTTCAATTAAAGTGTCATTTTTCATCATGCATTCCCCCTTTCCCCCAACCTTGGAACGGACCGGTGTAAAAGATCCTATCTTTACATCGTTCCTTCCATTAAAGGTTCACATATTTCTTTAGAAAGGGATACCTTGAACCCTATATCTCCGATTATCGCTTAAGAAAGAGTATGAAGCCTCTATACGAGCTCGACCGTCTTAAAGCGTAGGATTGATGGGCTAAGGACTCTCCTTTTCTAAAGAACCTCATCTTTGACCAAAAGAGAGTCATTCTCTCGATCACGCAAGTCCCGAGGGTCCCGAGGTTTAAAATGCGATGATCACAAGTCATAAGATGAGGACGGGATCATAATCCCAAATACATAAAATTCCAAGGAATCCCGAGCGACAACCAACAAATGGTTTGTACGTCCGGAAGACAACTTGGGACATTTCCCCCCTTATTTTCAAACACATGCACACAAGAAAGCACGCAAGCAAGCACGATTACTGAAATCTTGGGAGACTTGCTCCGGCAAGGCACTTTGGGTGAACGCCAAACGTTCTTCCCAAGGGGTAACTTAACCTCCGAACCCAAGTAAAAACCTTTTTTTCAAAGTTTTGAGGTAATCAAAATGGCGTGGCGACTCCGTTTTTCAAATAACTCGGATGTCTTCAAACTCGCGTGAATCGAACACAAAATTTGGGCACCACATTCACAACGTGGTCACCTACTTGGAATGATCTTGTATTTACTTTCTTATCATGATAACTCTTGGTCTTCTGCTTGTAATTGACCATCCGTAAATAAGCTGTATCTCGCTTCTCGTCAATCAAATCTAGGTCGATCAATCTGTTGGTGTCGTTCTACTCTTGGTCGAAGAAGACTACTCTGGCCGTAGGAAATCGCAGCTCGGCTGGTGCCATGGCCTCTGATCCGTATGTAAGAGCGAATGGGATTTCCCTCGTGGGTCCCCCGAATGGTTGTGCGGACTGCCCAGAGATCAAGGGGGAGTTCGTCCAACCAGTTGTTGCGTCGACCAACCAAACCTGTCTTGAGTGCAGAAAGGACCAACTTGTTCGCAGCTTCAGCTTGCCCGTTACCTTGAGGATAGGCGATAGATGATTGCAAATGCTTTACCCCTACTCGATTCATTTCTTCTTCGAAAGCCCGGGAGAATTGTAGCCCGTTGTCCGACACTATAGCTTGAGGAATCCCAAATCGGCACCAGATGAAGTCGTGGATGAAATTGATGGCATTTTCCTCTGTAATTCTAGCTAACGGCTTGGCTTCGACCTACTTGGTGAAGTAATCTATAGCGACGATCACATACTCGCAGTTTCCACGGGCGGGTGGGAAGGGTCCAATCAAATCGACGCCCCGTATATCAAAAGGCCAAGTAGCGATCACCAGAGTTTGCTCGGTCGTAGGCAAGTGAGGTAGGTTGGCAAATCTCTGACACTGGTCGCATTGCTGCACAAAGTCGTGAGCATCAGCCCTCATGTGTGGTCAGTAATAACCCAATGTGATCAACTTGTCAGCCAAAGTTCTAGCCCCCGGGTGTCCACCACAAACCCCACTATGCACCTCGTGCATTAATTGAGTGACTTCTTGGGGGTGAATGCATATTAATAATGGCTTGGAGTAGGACCTTCTGAATAGAATATTCCCTTGAATAACGTATCTCGGAGCCTTCTTCTTGATAGCTCGATCTGCTTTCTCATCCTCAGGGAGCTCGCCAGTCTCCAAGTATGCTCTCATTTCCTCGATCCAGCACTTGGTGTAAACCCATTCCCTAGTAGTATCCTCCAGGCACTGAATTTGAACCCTTTCATACGCTGGATGCTCAAGGTAGGAGATAGGTTCCTTGTGCGGTTCGTCTGAAGTAGCCAGCTTTGAGAGTAGGTCGGCCAATTTGTTGTCCTCTCGACCAATCCTCTGAATTTCCCAGAACTCCAAGTCCTTTATTAGTTCCTTCACCAGGTTGCAGTATTTGATCAAAGTGAGGTTCAGCACCTCGTACTCTCCTCTGACCTGGTTGACTATCAGCTGGGAATCACAATATGCCATAATCTTGGTCGCCCCAAAACATTTAGCGTACTCGATGGTTGCGACCAAAGATTCGTAATCTGCCTGGTTTTTAGAGGCTTCGAACTTGAATCTCAATGCTTCCTCATATACCATCCCTGATTCTGGCTCGATCAATACAATCCGAGCTCCACTAACACTCTTTGTTGCCGACCCATCGAAGTACACTTTTCAGCAATCGTCGGGTAGACTGGTGACGGGCTGGGCCTCTGGCTCCTTTCCTTTAGATTTCTCCTTCTGAACTCGTACCTCGCTATCTTCCTTGGTGAACGTCAGCTCGACCAAGAAGTCTGCCAAGGCTTGAGCCTTTAATGCCTTTCGAGGCCAATACTCGATGTCGAATTCTATAAGAACAATTGACCAGTTGAGTAAGCGACCTGAGCTTTCTGGATTACGCAGGATCTTTCTCAAGGGTGCATTAGTGAGCACGACAATGGGGTGAGCCAGAAAATAAACTCGTAGCTTCCTAGAGGCTACGACCAAGGCATTTGCAACCTTCTCCGCATCATAGTATCTGCCTTCAACATCAGATAAAGCCTTGCTAACATAATATACAGGCTTCTGAAGCCCTTCTTCCTCTCGAACTAGAACAGCAGCCACTGATTGGTCGCCCACAGATAAATACACGAACAAAGTTTCCCCAATAGTCAGGCTGCTTAATAAAGGTGGAGTGGCAAGGTACTCCTTAAGCTGTTGGAAAAACGAATGACATTCGGCCGTCCACTCAAAAATTTTCGTCCCCCTCAATGATTTGAAGAAGGGGAGGGATCTTTCTGCCGACTTGGCTATAAAAGCGACCTAGGGCTGCCACCCTACCATTAAGTCGCTGCATCTCCTTGATACTTGTAGGCTCCTGTATGTCGACCAAAGCCTTGATCTTCTCCAGATTTGCCTCAATACCTCGCTGTGACACCATGAAACCAAGGAATTTTCTAGCTGCTACTCCAAATACACACTTGCACGGGTTAAGCTTCATGTTGTTTCCTCATAAATTGGCGAACGTTTCCTTTAGGTCGACCACGTGATGTCCGACCTTTGTTTTGATGACCATATCGTCGACGTAGGCCTCCATGTTTCGGCCAATTGAACGTTGAAGGTAAATACGATCAACAAACCAAACGGTTGGACGGTAAATGACAGTATTGAATTGACGGTATCAACGAACCAAACGGTTCAGACGGTAAAAGATGCGATCAACGAACCAAACGGTTCGGACGGTAAAGAGCGTTATGTAATTGACAATCAACGGATCAAGCGATCTGGACGGTAAATAACGATCAACGAACCAAACGTTTCGAACGATGGAAATGATGATCAACGAACCTAACAGTTCGAACGATAAATGACATGAATTGAAAAAGTGATAAAACGGGTCAAGATCTCCGTTTTAACCCTAAATCACTTTTCTTGTAAGAGAAAAGTGATAGAGAGAGGATCACTTCGAGACCCGTAGACAACGTAGTGTCTACATTTTGAAGATTTTGATCCGATCAGAATTAGCGAATAATGCGTAAAAAAAGATGAAACAGAAGATTGAGAGTGAGAGTGTTACCAATGGCTAGGTTTTGACTCTTTTACTCGAAAGATCGTATATTCGATACGAAAAGGTGTTTGGATCATGTTTGGATCGTGTTTGGCTTGAAAAACGTTGTTTTCACGCGAATTGAGACACTTTCGGGGCTTACGGAGGGGTTTGAGGCACTGGAACCGAGGCAATGGGCAGGAGGGTTAAAATTTTGTTCACCATTTACTGAATGGGAGGGGCTGTATTTATAGGAGGTAAAATTGCAGAACAGGCCGTCCGGCCAGTTCTTCAGTTTGGAGGGTTTTTTTTTTGTATTTAAAAATGTGATTAGACTGATGGATAATCCTGTAAAACAAGTCGGCCGGCCAGTCCTTCAGTTTGAGGGTAATTTGGTCTTTTCTAGCATTGAATTGGATTGATTTGGCTCGAGGCCTCGTGCATGTGTGACACGTGTCCTGCTTAGTCACTAAGTAAGGGTAAGGGTTTTTTGCTCCGTCTGGCCGGGTTTTGACTGCTTTTTAAATAATTGTCCGAATAAATGTCGAAACAGTCCCGAAAATTGCGTATTTTTGGGAAAGTGGTATCTTCACGTATTTGAACGTGTGTTTAATACACTTTAAATTTTGAATACTTGGGGCAGTCCTGAAAAGTCTCGTTAACTTGGAAAGTGTGAGTTAACGGATTGTAACGATCCGGATTTGGGTACTTACACATTGTCTAATTGGCTTAACAAAAATCTCTAATGCATCCAAATCATCTCTAACACATAAGTTAATAATATGACATAAACATCTAATATGAAAAAACTTACCCTCAAGTGAGGGTTGACAAACGGTAATTAAGTCGGGTAAACTAGCCGTATTAGCACTTGCATTGCCAAATGAAATTATAAATATTTTATTTAACATACCATACTCAACAAAAATCTCAAGTAATTTTGCACAAATATTTTCCGCGGAATGCGGTGGCTCACAATCTTTGTAAGCAATTAATCTTTTTTGGATAGTCCACAAATTTTCTATCCAATGGCAAGTAACACCCAAATAAGTATTTTTTTTGCCAATGATCACTCCAACCATCGGCACAAATTGAAACTTTATTTTCTAAATTTGATAAAATACCAATTAAATCTTTTTTATATTTTTCACCACTTTAGTAATATCACGTACCAGATTCGTACGTGGTACTCTCGTGGCGGCGAAATTTAAAGAAAGTCGAAAAAAAATTCCATAAAAATCGTCATCCGCAAAATTAAAAGGAAGCCCTTTAACGCAAACTAATTTGGCTAGTTCATCCCTATAAACCCACTTATCAAATTTAAAAAGGACGGAAGATGAACCTTGTGCACCCTAACTCGAACTATATTGATATTGTAATTGAGTTTGGGTAATGGAAATGCCAAGTTTCTAGGGATGTTTTGACGCCGTATGCCCGTTGAGCGTCTCATGCCCTCCGCCTCTTTTGAATGAGTGAGACGTGGAACAATAGTTGCAAATTGCTCGAAGATTATAATCATCATCGGGAGTAATTTTTCTTTTCGTAAAATGGATGGCGAAAGTATCGAATGTAGGCTCTCTAGGTTGTCCCCGACCCCGACCACCTCCCCTAGTAGCTCGGCCCCCTACCCCTCCTACTACCACCACTTTCAATTTCAAAAGCTTCTTCTTCCTCACTTTGTTTGGTAGTATTTGGATTTTGATAATCAAAATCATCGTTGGGGAAGGAAGAACCAACATGTTACTTGCCTAAATTGCTTCTTCTTTGATTTTCAGCCATTTGTGTAAGATAAAATGAAGTTTGAAACAAAATGGAGCTTAAAAATAGATGAAAATGAAGAAAAGCACTAATTTCGTTAGAAAACTAACTGAAAATGGGACAATATTTAACTGGAAATTGGATGAGAGTCAGAGAATATGTGAATATTTGAGAGTAGAAGAGAAAGAGTAGAGAGAAATAAGGTGAAAATAAAATGGGAGGAGGGAGGTGATATTTATAGTTAGTTTTAATTAGTCAAAATGTTTTTTTTTTGTTAGATCCGTTAGGACTAGAAAGTGGAAAGGGGGGGGGACAGTCACAGGCCGGCGCTGGAAGGAGGAGAGGAAGTAGCCGTTGGAGCCTTGGAGGAAGTAGCCGTTGGCCAGCCCAACGGTCATGCCCAGTCAGCACCCAGCCCAAGTCACAAACCAAACTCAACGGTCATATGACCGTTAAATTCAAATCTTAAATGTCGGTTAAACCGACGGTTTATGGCCACGTCTAGGTTTTGGTATTTCATTTTTTGCTTTTTTTTATTTAATGAAGAAGTGGTTTTGGATTTAAAATTTTACGGTAAAAGTAATGGATATGGGAGGGATTGAGAGCATATGCAACCATGCCATTTAAAAATTGTGCCAAGCCATTTTTCTCTCCTCCAACTCAGCTCCACGTCATCAGTCATCAATAACACAACTCCAAACAATTTTATCTCGATTCATGACAAAAGTCATCAGTTTCTCTCTCCTACTTTTTATTATACCCTACCATATTTTCTCTTTCCTACTCATTTATATTACATTTCTTACTACTATAAATAATTATTAATTATTGTACTATATAAATAAATAATTATAAATATCATTATAATTAATTATTTTATTAATATTTATTAATTTTATTTATATTATTTTTGTTAGAAAAAATGATTTTTGAGTGGGACATGTGTCATTTTTTGATTTGCTCTCTTTCCTTTCTCTCTCCTTGCCCTTTAGTCATCTGGCAAGACAAAAAATGGAATTTGTCATGAATGACTTTTTAAAATTCATGAATGGAGAATGGCTTGGTGCCACCTAGTTCCACCTAAGCATGTGCCATGAGCAAATTTCATGAGTGGAGATGCTCTGATACTCATGGAAAGGTGGAGAGAAAGATTAACGGGGAGCGATTTTATGAAAGTCGAAAGTAATGCAACTTCAATTTTAGTATAAGATTTGTTTTTAAAAAAATGTGTGTACATTAATTTAGTATTAGATTTGTCAAAGAAAATGTGTGCACATTATTATGGGACATACAAAAAAGGAGTATATGAAAATTTATGATACTTTCTCCATTCCAAGGTAGAAGTTTTACTTTTCTTTTTATGGTACGTTTATGAGGAAAATTCCATTTAAAAAATGGTAAGTAATGAATAATGATTTGGACAACATATGTTTATTTAATGTTGTGTAACGATGTGAATAAATATTTTTTTTTTCAAAATCTCTAATACTATTATGATAATAGTGACATTATATTTTTCTTGATTTAATTGCCTTTAAAATTTATTTTCTTAAAATATTTTTCATAGTTAAGCACTTTTTTAGTTTGTTTAATTTTTTTTTGTCAAAGAAATTTGTCGTGCGTTTAACGCACGGGTGTTAGACTAGTTTTATTTTAAAGACATAAAACTGGCTCGTGCTCGTGAATAAGAAGCGACCGATTATAAACTACTCATTAATATTAATAAAGCATACTCCCTCCGTCTCACAACAAGTGACACACTTTGCCATTTTGGGCATTCCACTGATAAGTCACACTTTCTAAAATGGAAACTTTATAATACTTCTTTATTCATGGGACCCACTTGTCATACTCACAACACTTTTCAAATTTACTATTCTCTCCACTCATTCTCTCTCTACTAAACTATCTACACTCACAACACATCAACCTTTTCACTTTTTCTTTAATTCCCGTGCGAAACAGTAACTGTGTCACTTGTTGTGGGACGGAGGGAGTACACATCATTTTGAAACTTGAGTTGTGATTTTTTTCTGAAATAATTCCTTGTTAAAATTATAAATCTCAAAATAACTCACATTTGAAACTATTTTTCAAAATGACCAACTTTTTAGAACTCGTTACATGGTGATAACTGTCAACAAATGGTAGATGTATAAATGTGAAGCGGTATTGCTGATGCTTCAGTTTAGTGGAGCTGATCCTAATGTGTACTGCAGCCGATGATGTACTGCAATTGATATACATTATTGCAGATTTTGTCATTACAGATCCTTGTCGCAATCGATAAATAATAATGTTTGAGCATATAAATCGGTAATGACATTAAATCAGTCACATGTTGATTACAGTTAATTAGTCAATTATCTAAACCCTAATTTAACTAAACTCGCTACATGGTGGAGCGAGTTTCAACATGTTGGTGTAATGCCCTAGGCTTTAGTTATGTTTAACTTAAAACCGTTATGTATCATCTTTATCGTTTAAGTTTATTATTTGATTATTATATATTTTGCATATTTATTGTAATAATCTCCGTCCCTAATTATTAAGTGAATAATTAGTATAAATGTTAATGGATAATCATATTATGATTATATGCATAGAGATGCACATTAAATTTATGGGTACTTCTTAGTGAACAAGTGACTGAACTTGACCCGTATGAGATTTATGTCATGGTCAAATGTCATAATTAAATCTCATATGGTCACTTCATTTAGTCCCTAGACCTGAGATTATCATGACCTTACATATGATGAAATTTATGTTTGATTTTAGTCAAACGATATCTTAACACGATATCTATAAAGGCTATCTTTGGCATGATCAAATTCATGATGGGAAGGATGATAAGTCAAGATGGAATTTGTCCCTCGAAAGAGAGATGTTTTGCTTGGGCCCCTCGATGAGTGATAATGATGAAAGTGTATGGCCATACCCCAATGCGATTTGATTATCATTATAATCAAGATCGAGAAAGCATTGAACAAATACAAGTTGACGTGGACCATAACTTGTGTTCAATATAACATCGTGAGACAAAGGGAGAAATGGAAGTGTACCATTGGAAACGTGAACTCTTACGTTATATTATTTGGGTTGACATAATGGCTTGCTAGAGTCCGCTTATGTCTTATGAGGGTCGATATGATCGAGCTCATTGCCAATATAATATAATCCTATTGGGTCACACACAATTAGAATGAATTAATTAAACGAAAGGAAGAAATGATAGAGAGTTCCTGATGTGGCATATTACATCGCGCGACACAACTTGTCCATGGGCTGCTTGTGGTCATGCGACATAACGAGTCTGAAGAGGTTTGACAGACAGTTTCCTAATACAATTATGAAACTAATACCAATACTAAGGTAGTATAAATATGCAGTCTGTAAACACGAATGTCTAGCCGAATTTTCTCAAGGAAAAATCACAACAAAAGTTCTTTCAATATTTCTTTCATAAGGTTTAAGGATCTAGCAATTCTCAAGAGCCGTTCTTGGTTCATTCTTACGTGTGGATACTACTAGAGGGTCTTCGCTCGTACGACGATCAAGGCCTAGAGTTCAAATTGTCCAAAGCAATCTGAAGATTCAAGTCTTGAAGATCAAAGTTTGTGATTCGAAATCACATTGATAATCGTTCGATAGCTCAAGAACGAAAAGCAATTAAGGTTGGTAAATTCTATCCCATAGGAATTCAAGTTAATTGTATAGAACGGATCTTAAGGCTCTTGGGTTTTGTGTTAATTGATGCTTAATTCCGCTGCGCATGGACCCATAAAACCCAACAGTGGTATCAGAGCCCCATTCGTATGATTAAGTTTGAATTAACATGCTAGAATTAAGATATAAATTGTTTATATGCTTATTGCATATTTTGTATGCGGTAGATTTTAATTGTTTATGTGAAACAATGTGAAAATCGTCTTCTGATTATGCTGAATTAAATATGTAAAAGGGTTGTTTTATTGATTTAATTGCTTTATGATTGGAACTGATAAGAGCTGAAAAATATGCAACTGGTATCTCTTTGTCACGCGACAGAGTTGGACTCTGTCACGCGACAGAGTTGGACTCTGTCACGCGACAGAGTTGGACTCTGTCACGCGACAGAGTAGGGCTGATGGCTTCGTTAAGTCGCGCGACATATCAGGCTTCTGAAGGTCTATGTCACGCGACATACTTTGCCTGATCTGGGTCGAATCAGTTTGTTGATCTGTGATTATGTTGATAATCTGATATGTTTCTGTCTTAATCTAGATGCTATAAATTTCTGGAAATTAAGTTTATAGGGCTATGCTAGATTAATTCATTGTTTATGCATGCTTAATTAATTTACAATATGATTTTATTGATTGTTGCGATGCATGAATTGTATGTTCTTAAGTGTTAAGGGCTTTGTTAGATGTTTAGTTGAAACATTGAATTGATATTTCCTGTATGTTTAGTTGAAACATCAAAATTTTGGTTTTCTGATTGTTTATGAGAAATAAGTCAGTTTACGCAAAATTTGTAGGAATCTGATTGTTTGTGAGAAACAAGTCAGTATACAAAGTATTGATTATGTTGCAAATCAGAGCTGGTATTCTAATTGTGCATGTCTAGGAGAGTTCTGTCAGAGGAGAGATTTGGTACTTAAGTAGTCCTTATGGCTCACCTAATTTCTGGGAACTCACCTGGTGCGCGATTTTGATTATCTTTGCTGATATGCTTATAACCTGCTTTAAAGAACCTTCATTTAAATTTTAAGTTCTTTATGCCAATCCATGATTAAAACACTTGAGACCACTCGGATAGTTTTGGGTGGGCTTGCCATAGCAAGGTACTTTGATTCTATTTCGTTTTCGATCAAGATGAGGAAATGGTGGTTCCTATACGTTTAAAGTGGATGAACTTAATTGGGTTATCAAAATGGTTTTGGACCCAAGGCATAAGATGAGATTAAAATATGCTTAGGCATATAATGTCTTAAATAAATCTCATAAAAGATCTAAAAGTCATATACGATATGATTGATGTTTTCTACCTAATTTGTTTAATCTTGAGCGGTGCGCCATAGCGTAGTTGAGATTAAATTAAAGTTGGATCTTAGCCCTTTAAATGTATATTATGCTTATTTGCATTGGAAGGTGTATAATTTAGTGGGAGTATTTGTAAAATACATAATTTTCTCTTAGATGATAAATGTGTTGATATTGATATGTGTTCATATAATTAGTATATTTTGTTGTAGAAGTAGCATTACACAAATAAATTGCGATTCGTCCTTATGAAGGACAAAGTTCGGAAGGAACGGTACAGATGATTCTGATTGGATCAGAAGCCTAAAGAATGGTTCTTAGGTAAATGTGTACGTTCTTGATGAATCCATTCATGCTGAACCTACTGCAAATGTTGCAAAGGGCAAATATGGAGCAACATTAGAAACATGTCGATGATTCTAATAATATTGCTTGCCTTATGATTGCCACCATGTTTAAAGACTCTTATGAAGAACCTTGAACATATGGAAGTTTCTTTTGTTCTAGCACAATGCACAAAGAAAATGTTTCAAGTGCAAGCTAGGCAAAATATGTATGTTGTGGTGAAGGCTCCTAATGCATAAGATGAAAAAGGAGCAATTCGCAAATGTGTTAATGGTTAACACAAGAAAAGGGGTTCATAAAGGAAAGGTAAAGAAAGGTAAAGCAAAGGTTGCTAAACCTAGGGCAAAAGTTGTCAAAGCCGAAGAGGCTAAACCCACCCAAAGCGTCTCAAAAGGATGCAATTTGCTACCATTGCAATGAGATTGTCATTGGAAGCAAAGTTGCAAGGCTTATTAGGAAGGCCTAAAAGGTGAAGAAGAGCAATATGATTGCTACTACTTCAAATATCTATATGATAGATATTTTCCTTTCGACTTCTTGTTCTTGGGTATATGATATCGGATTGGATCCCACATTTGTTTAAATGTGCAAGGAACAAAGAATAGAAAGCTACTCAAAGAAGGTAAATTAAACCTATGCGTAGAAATGAAGCAAGAGTTGCTACATTAACCATAGGGACTTATGAAGTCAATTTACCTAGTGAACTAGTACTTGTTTCGAACAAAATGTTGCTACGTTTCAGATTTGAGTAGGAGTATTATTTCCGTTTCTTATATGGATGATGAAGGATATAATTTTATTATTGAAAGTAAGAAGTTTTATATTTATTTAATGATATGCCTTATTGTATTGCATATGTCATTGAATGTCTTCATATCCTTGATGATGAGAAACAAAATAATATTGAAGATATCTATAATATAAATGGGAAATCTAAACCGAATAATATGAACAACGCATTCATATGGCATTGCCGGCTTGGTCAGATAAATAAGAAATATATATCTAAACTCCATTAACATGGACTTTTAGACTCATATGACTCTGAATCATTTGAGGAATGTGGATCTTATTTATTGGGATTATTGACCAAACCACCCTACACTAAGAGTAGTGGGAGGGCCAGTGACTTATTGGTCATTATACATGAGATGTATGTGGACTATTAAGCAGCATTGCTAGGGGAGGATTTTGGTGTTTCATCACATTCACCGATGACTTATCTAGATATGACTATGTCTATCTGATGAAGTCTAAAGATGAATCGTTTGAGATGTTTCGAACATTTCAAGATGAAGTACAAAACAACTTGGCAAAACTAGTAAGTACTTCGATTAGATCGAGGTGGTGAATATTTGAGCCAAGAGTTTGACGATCATCTCAAAACTGTGAAATCATTTCAGAGTTGACTCCACTCGGAACACCACATTGTATGGTGTGTCTTATAAGAGGAATTGAACCTTGTAGGACATGGTTCATTCGATGATGTGTCAAGTTGACTTTTCTATTACCTTTTGAGGATATGCATTAGAAATAATGTGGTTACACTGAATTGTGTCCCTACTAAATCAGTTCCTTAGTCCCCACATGAGATGTGGCATGGAAGAAAACTTAGTTTGTCTTTCATGAAGATTTGGGATCTGCAAAGCTTATAAGAAGAGACTTGTCTCTGATAAGTTAGCACCAAATCTGACAAGGTTATTTTCGGAAATTAATCTTACCACCGCAAAGAGAACAAAATGTTTGTTGCTCTGTATGATTCGTTTCTTGAGAAATAGTTTCTCAATAAAGAATCTGGTGGGAGTAAAATTAATCTTGAAGGAGTTCAAGAACCCGAAAATAATATGGAACCAAGAGTAGAGATGGAACCAAGCTCACAAAGAGTTGTGAAACCGGTTCAAGATGCACAAGTCCATCGTAGATCGGATAGGTTACAATCCGAACCCAAGAAATATTGATTTCTTGTATCGGAAAGTAATAAGGTGAAAGTCATTAAGAATGACGATCCTACTTCCGATCCGGAGGCGATTTCCACTCCTAATTTGGAAAAATGGTTAGGAACCATGGAATCCGAATTACAATTCATGTTTGATGATCAAGTTTGGAACTTGATTAAGCTACCTGAAGGTGTAAAAACTTAAAGGGTGCAAGTAGGTCTTCAAGATCGACATGGATGAGAAGGTGTATACTTTCATGACTAAGGATTGTAGCAAAGAGATTTAGGCAAATTCATAGTATTGACTATGTTGAAACCTTTTTCGCCAGTTACAATGCCAAAGTCTATTAGAATTTCAATTGCCATAATCACATATTGTGACTGTGTGATATGACAAATGGATAACAAATGGCTTTCTTTAAATGGAAAGATTATTAAGGATGTGTATAGTTCACAACCCGATGTTTTGTCGATCCGAAAAATTCTAATAAAGTATGCATGTTTTAAAGATCCATGAGATGGGTTGAAGCAAGCTTCAAGGAATTGGAATCTTCATTTTGATGAAACCGTCAAAGAGTTTGATTTCATCAAGTATGAAGATGAACCTTGTGTATACATGAAATTCAGTGGGAGCGTAGTATTATTTCTATTATCTTATTACATTGATATCTTACTCATTGGAAAACCGATGTTCCGACACTTAAGACTGTCAAGTCTTGGTCAAGGAAAGGTTTCTCAAAGAAAGATATGGGTGAAGCCTCTTACATCCTTGGCATCAAGATCTATAGAGATAGATCTAAAAGGATAAATTGGTTTGAGTCAAAATACTCACATTGACAAGGTTCTTAGAAGAGTCTAAGAAAAGTAACTTGTCAATGGGTTATGGTGTTTCTCTTAGCAATACTCATTGTTTTGTGACAACTGATGAGCAAAAGGGAATGAATGAAGTTCCATATGCTCCGGCATTTGGATCAGTCATGTATGCCATAACCTGTACTAGACTTGACGTCTCATATGCTTTGAATATGATGAGTCGATACCAATCTAATCCTATGGAGAACCAATGGATGGAAGTTGAGACGAGCCTTAAGTACTTAAAAGAACAAAGGATACGTTCTTGGTATTTGAAAGATTGGAAGATAATCTTGTTGTAAGGGTTACATAGATGCTAGCTTCCAAACTGACAAAGTTATTTTAAAATCGCAATTAGGATTTGTGTTTATGCTTATTAGAAGTGCAGTTTTGATTGGAAGAGTTCCAAGCAGAAAATTGTAGCCGATTCTACTACTAAGGCCGAATTTTAGCAACATATGATGTGGCTAAAAGAGGCAGTTTGGATCAAAAATTCATTAGTGTTTTGGAAATGTTCCAAGTATCACTAATCGGTGAAACTTTTGTTATGACAATAGTAGTGCCATTCGTGCAAACAATGAAACCAAGGTCACAACAGCGATCCAAACACTCACTTAGACGTTTTTCGAGGAATTCATAAAGAATGAGAAGACGTTAAGATATGCAAAGTATCAACCGATGATGACATTAGGGATTCACTTACAAAGACCCTTGCACAGGCAAAAGCATGATGGTCATGTTAAGTCCATGAGTATTTGATACATAGATGGAGCCTAGTGCAAGTGGGAGACTGTTGGTGTAATGCCCTAGGCTTTAGTTATGTTTAACTTAAAACCGTTATGTATCATCTTTATCGTTTAAGTTTATTATTTGATTATTATATATTTTGCATATTTATTATATTAATCTCCGTCCCTTATTATTAAGTGAATAATTAGTATAAATGTTAATGGATAATCATATGATGATTATATGCATAGAGATGCACATTAAATTTATGGGTACTTATTAGTGAACAAGTGACTGGACTTGACCCGTATGAGATTTATGTCATGGTCAAATATCATAATTAAATCTCATATGGTCACTTCATTTAGTCCCTAGACCTGAGATTATCATGACCTTACATATGATGAAAATTATGTTTGATTTTAGTCAAACGATATCTTAACACGATATCTATAAAGGCTATCTTTGGCATGATCGGATTCATGATGGGAAGGATAATAAGTCAAGATGGAATTTGTCCCTCGAAAGAGAGATGTTTTGCTTGGGCCCCTCGATGAGTGATAATGATGAAAGTGTATGGCCATACCCCAATGCGATTTGATTATCATTATACTCAAGATCGAGAAAGCATTGAACAAATACAAGTTGACGTGGACCATGACTTGTGTTCAATATAACATCGTGAGACAAAGGGAGAAATGGAAGTGTACCATTGGAAACGTGAACTCTTACGTTATATTATTTGGGTTGACATAATGGCTTGCTAGAGTCCGCTTATGTCTTATGAGGTTCGATATGATCGAGCTCATTGCCAACATAATATAATCCTATTGGGTTCACACACAATTAGAATTAATTGGTTAAACCAAAGGAAGAAATGATAGAGAGTTCCTGATGTGGCATGTTACATCGCGCGACACAACTTGTCCATGGGCTGCTTGTGGTCGTGCTACATAACGAGTCTGAAGAGGTTTGACAGACAGTTTCCTAATACGATTACGAAACTAATACCAATACTAAGGTAGTATAAATATGCAGTCTGTAAACCCTAATGCCTAGCCAAATTTTCTCAAGGAAAAATCACAACAAAAGTTCTCTTAATATTTCTTTCATAAGGTTTAAGGATCCAGCAATACTCAAGAACCGTTCTTGGTTCATTCTTACGTGTGGATATTACTAGAGGGTCTTCGCTCGTACGACGATCAAGGCCTAGAGTTCAAATTGTCCAAAACAATCTGAAGATTTAAGTCTTGAAGATCAAAGTTTGTGATTCGAAATCACATTGATAATCGTTCGATAGCTCAAGAACGAAAAGCAATTAAGGTTGGTAAATTCTATCTCATAGGAATTCAAGTTAATTGTATAGAACGGATCTTAGGGCTCTTGGGTTTTGTGTTAATTGATGCTTAATTCCGCTGCGCATGGACCCATAAAACCCAACAGTGGTATCAGAGCCCTGTTCGTATGATTAAGTTTGAATTAACATGCTAGAATTAAGATATAAATTGTTTATATGCTTATTGCATATTTTGTATGCGGTAGATTGTAATTGTTTATGTGAACAATGTGAAAATCGTCTTATGATTATGCTGAATTAAATATGTAAAAGGGTTGTTTTATTGATTTAATTGCTTTATGATTGAAACTGATAAGAGCTGAAAAATCTGCAACAGGTATCTTTCTGTCACGCGACAGAGTTGGACTCTGTCACGCGACAGAGTAGGGCTGATGGCTTCGTTAAGTCGCGCGACATATCAGGCTTCTGAAGGTCTATGTCACGCGACATACTTTGCCTGATCTGGGTCGAATCAGTTTGTTGATCTTTGATTATGTTGATAATCTGATATGTTTCTGTCTTAATCTAGATGCTATAAATTTCTGGAAATTAAGTTTATAGGGCTATGCTAGATTAATTCATTGTTTATGCATGCTTAATTAATTTACAATATGATTTTATTGATTGTTGCGATGCATGAATTGTATGTTCTTAAGTGTTAAGGGCTTTGTTAGATGTTTAGTTGAAACATTGAATTGATATTTCCTGTATGTTTAGTTGAAACATCAAAATTTTGGTTTTCTGATTGTTTATGAGAAATAAGTCAGTTTACGCAAAATTTGTAGGAATCTGATTGTTTGTGAGAAACAAGTCAGTATACAAAGTATTGATTATGTTGCAAATCAGAGCTGGTATTCTAATTGTGCATGTCTAGGAGAGTTCTGTCAGAGGAGAGATTTGGTACTTAAGTAGTCCTTATGGCTCACCTAATTTCTGGGAACTCACCTGGTGCACGATTTTGATTATCTTTGCTGATATGCTTATAACCTGCTTTAAAGAACCTTCATTTAAATTTTAAGTTCTTTATGCCAATTCATGATTAAAACACTTGAGACCACTCGAATAGTTTTGGGTGGGCTTGCCATAGCAAGGTACTTTGATTCTATTTCGTTTGCGAGCAAGATGAGGAAATGGTGGTTCCTATACGTTTAAAGTGGATGAACTTAATTGGGTTATCAAAATGGTTTTGAACCCAAGGCATAAGATGAGATTAAAATATGCTTAGGCATATAATGTCTTAAATAAATTTCATAAAAGATCTTAGAGTCATATACGATATGATTGATGTTTTCTACCTAATTAGTTTAATCTTGAGCGGTGCGCCATAGCGTACTTGAGATTAAATTAAAGTTGGATCTTAGCCCATTAAATGTATATTATGCTTATTTGCATTGGAAGGTGTATAATTTAGTGGGAGTATTTGTGAAATACATAATTTTCTCTTAGATGATAAATGTGTTGATATTGATATGTGTTCATATAATTTGTATATTTTGTTGTAGAAGTAGCATTACACAAATAAATTGCGATTCGTCCTTATGAAGGACAAAGTTCGGAAGAAACGATACAGATGATTCTGATTGGATCAGAAGCCTAAAGAATGGTTCTTAGGCAAATGTGTACGTTCTTGATGAATCCATTCATGCTGAACCTACTGCAAATGTTGCAAAGGGCAAATATGGAGCAACATTAGAAACATGTCGATGATTCTAATAATATTGCTTGCCTTATGATTGCCACCATGTTTAAAGACTCTTATGAAGAACCTTGAACATATGAAAGTTTCTTTTGTTCTAGCACAATGCACAAAGAAAATATTTCAAGTGCAAGCTATGCAAAATATGTATGTTGTGGTGAAGGCTCCTAATGCATAAGATGAAAAAGGAGCAATTTGCAAATGTGTTAATGGTTAACACAAGAAAAGGGGTTCATAAAGGAAAGGTAAAGAAAGGTAAAGCAAAGGTTGCTAAACCTAGGGCAAAAGTTGTCAAAGCCGAAGAAGCTAAACCCAAAGCGTCTCAAAAGGATGCAATTTGCTACCATTGCAATGAGATTGTCATTGGAAGCAAAGTTGCAAGGCTTATTAGGAAGGCCTAAAAGGTGAAGAAGAGCAATATGATTGCTACTACTTCAAATATCTATATGATAGATATTTTCCTTTCGACTTCTTGTTCTTGGGTATATGATACCGGATTGGATCCCACATTTGTTTAAATGTGCAAGGAACAAAGAATAGAAAGCTACTCAAAGAAGGTAAATTAAACCTATAGGTAGAAATGAAGCAAGAGTTGCTACATTAACCATAGGAACTTATGAAGTCAATTTACCTAGTGAACTAGTACTTGTTTCGAACAAAGTGTTGCTACATTTCAGATTTGAGTAGGAGTATTATTTCCGTTTCTTATATGGATGATGAAGGATATAATTTTCTTATTGAAAGTAAGAAGTTTTATATTTATTTAATGATATGCCTTATTGTATTGCATATGTCATTGAATGGTCTTCATATCCTTGATGATGAGAAACAAAATAATATTGAATATATCTATAATATAAATGGGAAATCTAAACCGAATAATATGAACAACGCGTTCATATGGCATTGCCGGCTTGATCAGATAAATAAGAAACATATATCTAAACTCCATTAACATGGACTTTTAGACTCATATGACTCTGAATCATTTGAGGAATGTGGATCTTATTTATTGGGATTATTGACCAAACCACCCTACACTAAGAGTAATGGGAGGGCCAGTGACTTATTGGTCATTATACATGAGATGTATGTGGACTATTAAGCAGCATTGCTAGGGGAGGATTTTGGTGTTTCATCACATTCACCGATGACTTATCTAGATATGACTATGTCTATCTGATGAAGTCCAAAGGTGAATCATTTGAGATGTTTCGAACATTTCAAGATGAAGTACAAAACAACTTGGCAAAACTATTAAATACTTCGATTAGATCGAGGTGGTGAATATTTGAGCGAAGAGTTTGACGATCATCTCAAAACTGTGAAATCATTTCAGAGTTGACTCCACTCGGAACACCACATTGTATGGTGTGTCTGATAAGAGGAATTGAACCTTGTAGGACATGGTTCATTCGATGATGTGTCAAGTTGACTTTCCTATTACCTTTTGAGGATATGCATTAGAAATAATGTGGTTACACTGAATTGTCCCTACTAAATCAATTCCTTAGTCCCCACATGAGATGTGGCATGGAAGAAAACTTAGTTTGTCTTTCATGAAGATTTGGGATCTGCAAAGCTTATAAGAAGAGACTTGTCTCTGATAAGTTAGCACCAAATTTGACAAGGTTATTTTTGGAAATTAATCTTACAACCGCAAAGAGAATAAATGTTTGTTGCTCTGTACGATTCGTTTCTTGAGAAATAGTTTCTCAATAAAGAATCTGGTGGGAGTAAAATTAATCTTGAAGGAGTTCAAGAACCCGAAAATAATATGGAACCAAGAGTAGAGATGGAACCATGCTCACAAAGAGTTGTGGAACCGGTTCAAGATGCACAAGTCCATCGTAGATCGGATTGGTTACAATCCGAACCCAAGAAATATTGATTTCTTGTATCGGAAAGTAATAAGGTGAAAGTCATTGAGAATGACGATCCTACTTCCGATCTGGAGGCGATGTCCACTCCTAATTTGGAAAAATGGATAGGAACCATGAAATTCGAATTACAATCCATGTTTGATGATCAAGTTTGGAACTTGATTAAGCTACCTGAAGGTGTAAAAACTTAAAGGGTGCAAGTAGGTCATCAAGACCGACATGGATGAGAAGGTGTATACTTTCATGACTAAGGATTGTAGCAAAGGAATTTAGGCAAATTCATAGTATTGACTATGTTGAAACCTTTTTCGCCAGTTACAATGCCAAAGTCTATTAGAATTTCAATTGCCATAATCGCATATTGTGACTGTGTGATATGACAAATGGATAACAAATGGCTTTCTTTTAATGGAAAGATTATTAAGGATGTGTATAGTTCACAACCCGAAGTTTTGTCGATCCGAGAAATTCTAATAAAGTATGCATGTTGCAAAGATCCAAGAGATGGGTTGAAGCAAGCTTCAAGGAATTGGAATCTTCATTTTGATGAAACAGTCAAAGAGTTTGATTTCATCAAGTATGAAGATGAACCTTGTGTATACGTGAAATTCAGTGGGAGCGTAGTATTATTTCTATTATCTTATTACAATGATATCTTACTCATTGGAAAACCGAAGTTCCGACACTTAAGACTGTCAAGTCTTGGTCAAGGAAAGGTTTCTCAATGAAAGATATGGGTGAAGCCGCTTACATCCTTGGCATCAAGATCTATAGAGATAGATCTAAAAGGATAAATTGGTTTGAGTCAAAATACTCACATTGACAAGGTTCTTAGAAGAGTCTAAGAAAAGTAACTTGTCAATGGGTTATGGTGTTTTTCTTAGCAATATTCATTGTCTTGTGACAACTGATGAGAAAAAGGGAATGAATGAAGTTCCATATGCTCCGGCATTTGAATCTGTCATGTATGCCATAACCTGTACTAGACCTGACGTCTCATATGCTTTGAGCATGATGAGTCGATACCAATCTGATCCTATGGAGAACCAATGGATGGAAGTTGAGACGATTCTTAAGTACTTAAAAGAACTAAGGATACGTTCTTGGTATTTGAAAGATTGGAAGATAATCTTGTTGTAAGGGTTACATAGATGCTAGCTTCCAAACTGACAAAGTTATTTTAAAATCGCAATTAGGATTTGTGTTTATGCTTATTAGAATTGCAGTTTTGATTGGAAGAGTTCCAAGCAGAAAATTGTAGCCGATTCTACTACTAAGGCCGAATTTTAGCAACATATGATGTGGCTAAAAGAGGCAGTTTGGATCAAAAGTTCATTAGTGTTTTGGAAATGTTCCAAGTATCACTAATCGGTGAAACTTTTGTTATGACAATAGTAGTGCCATTCGTGCAAACAATGAAACCAAGGTCACAACAGCGATCTAAACACTCACTTAGACGTTTTTCGAGAAATTTATAAAGAATGAGAAGACGTTATGATATGCAAAGTATCAACCGATGATGACATTAGGGATTCACTTACAAAAACCCTCGCACAGGCAAAAGCATGATGGTCATGTTAAGTCCATGAGTATTTGATATATAGATGGAGCCTAGTGCAAGTGGGAGACTGTTGGTGTAATGCCCTAAGCTTTAGTTATGTTTAACTTAAAACTGTTATGTATCATCTTTATTGTTTAAGTTTATTATTTGATTATTATATATTTTGCATATTTATTGTAATAATTTCCGTCCCTAATTATTAAGTGAATAATTAGTATAAATGTTAATGGATAATCATATGATGATTATATGCATAGAGATGCACATTAAATTTATGGGTACTTGTTAGTGAACAAGTGACTGGACTTGACCCGTATGAGATTTATGTCATGGTCAAATGTCATAATTAAATCTCATATGGTCACTTCATTTAGTCCCTAGACCTGAGATTATCATGACCTTACATATGATAAAAGTTATGTTTGATTTTAGTCAAACGATATCTTAACACGATATCTATAAAGGCTATCTTTGGCATGATCGGATTCATGATGGGAAGGATGATAAGTCAAGATGGAATTTGTCCCTCGAAAGAGAGATATTTTGCTTGGGCCCCTCGATGAGTGATAATGATGAAAGTGTATGGCCATACCCCAATGCAATTTGATTATCATTATACTCAAGATCGAGAAAGCATTGAACAAATACAAGTTGACGTGGACCATGACTTGTGTTCAATATAACATCGTGAGACAAAGGGAGAAATGGAAGTGTACCATTGGAAACGTGAACTCTTACATTATATTATTTGGGTTGACATAATGGCTTGCTAGAGTCCGCTTATGTCTTATGAGGGTCGATATGATCGAGCTCATTGCCAATATAATATAATCCTATTGGGTCACACACAATTAGAATTAATTGGTTAAACCAAAGGAAGAAATGATAGAGAATTCCTGATGTGGCATATTACATCGCGCGACACAACTTGTCCATGGGCTGCTTGTGGTCGTGCGACATAACGAGTCTGAAGAGGTTTGACAGACAGTTTTCTAATACGATTATGAAACTAATACCAATACTAAGGTAGTATAAATATGCAGTCTGTAAACCCTAATGCCTAGCCAAATTTTCTCAAGGAAAAATCACAACAAAAGTTCTCTCAATATTTCTTCCATAAGGTTTAAGGATCTAGCAATCCTCAAGAACCGTTCTTGGTTCATTCTTACGTGTGGATACTACTAGAGGGTCTTCGCTCGTACGACAATCAAGGCCTAGAGTTCAAATTGTCCAAAGCAATCTGAAGATTCAAGTCTTGAAGATCGAAGTTTGTGATTCGAAATCATATTGATAATCGTTCGATAGGTCAAGAACGAAAATCAATTAAGGTTGGTAAATTCTATCTCATAGGAATTCAAGTTAAGTGTATAGAACGGATCTTAGGGCTCTTGGGTTTTGTGTTAATTGATGCTTAATTTCGCTGCGCATGGACCCATAAAACCCAACACAACGGTCACATGTTGCACTCACTACAACATGTAGCGAGTTTTAAATAGTTGGTCGTTTTGAAAAAAAGTTTCAAATGTGAGTTATTTTGAGATTTATAATTTTAAAATGAAATTATTTGAGAAAAAAAATCCTTGAGCTGGTCAAAAAATTATTATTCAGCAAACACAATTGTAGGGAAATAAAAGAAGTTTACAAAATTTTGGGTACAGGCTGCTATCAAAATTTGACCCATACGTTTTTTTTTAGGACAAATCTCTTTCCCTCAAGTTACTCAATAAATTAAAGGGTTGTAGTATAGGGGCGGTACCACATTGGGGCTTGAAGTCTTAAAACTGTCAATTTAGGGCTCAAAGTTACAATTTTGATCAATTTGAGGCTTTTTGACATTTTTCGTAAAAAAAAAAAGCCGTTAAGTGACCACGTGCGATGCATATGAGATTCAGTGAGGGCATTTTGGTCATTTCGCGTTCAGGCCCAGACTTCAGGCCCTAAATTGTCATTTTTCCTATAAAATAATAAATAAAAATATTTATTTATTTTTTCTAATAATTTAAATTACTAATTATTTTGCTTCAAAAAAAATTACTAATTATTTTAGAGTGGATAATTTATAAAATATATAAATAAAAATAGATTAAATAAAATAAATATTTAGAAAAAAATTACTAATCATATATTTAAAGATGGAATAATGTAGTAAGTATTATTATACCTAAAATAAAATAAACTAAAATTAAATATTTCGTTTTAATACTTAATTTTACATTTTATAGTTTTACAATTATAAGTTGGTTAAAATAAATTACATAATGAATAAAAATAAAAATAAAAGATACTACTATTATCAAAAAATAAAAAAGAAAAGAAAAATCTTTCCCATCTTCATCTCCTTCCAGCCTCCACAACTCTCACCCCAATAGCCTCCGGCCTCCTCCTCATCCCGTTCCCCAATTTCCCCCAATCTGTCATCACTCACCAACGCTACCAATAAAACCACCATCCACCATCCATCACCACCAAAAGCATCACCACAAATTTGAAGAAACCTATCAACAATCTGAATAAATAAAATTAGAAATTCAAACTAAATTAACAAACCAAAATCACTTCCTTTTAAATCAAAACCCAGATCCTCAAAGAGAAGGAGAGAGAGATTTTGAGAGAGAGAAGGCGGCAGACATGGTAGACTGTGGAAAGAAGGCGGCAAAAATGGAGGAGATGGCTTGAAATTTACCGATGGTGTGGGGAAGTTAGGGGGAGGCAGACCTAGGACTGAATGAAATGTTCGATTTCATCATGTTGGTGATTGATTTGGGATGATAAATTGTTTGGTAGAAGAGAAAGAACACCAGATGATTGAGGAGAGAGAGAGTGCTGATGGCCTTGGTGATGATTTCGTTGTTGTTGTTGTTGTTCGTTGAAAGCTAACCGGAGTCCGGTGGAGAATGACATTCGGCGGCGGGAGAGAATGAAGCCGGGTAAAATCCAATGTATAATTTGAAATATGAATTGGGAAAAAAGAGTTAAATTCATAAGAAAATGATTTGTCAATTTAGGGCCTGAAGTCTATGAAATGACCAAAATGCCCTCACTGAATCTCATGCGCATCGCACGGGTTTTTTAAATGCCCATAAATTTTTACGAAAAACGTCAAAAAGCCACAAATTGATCAAAATTGTAACTTTGGGCCCTAAATTGACAGTCTTAAGACTTCAGGCCCCAATGTGGTACCGCCCCTATACTACAGGCCCTAAATTGTCATTAACCCTAAATTAAATGCCCATAAATTCTTATGAAGTAATCTATAATATAAATCACACCTCCACTATGAACATTACTATGAACAGTATCAAATGCCAAATTTCCCATTTTGCCCTCACTAAGTTGTTCCTTTCCCATTTTGCCCTTAAAATTTAAAAAAAAAAAAAACACGTGTCCTCGGACACGGACTTTTACTAGTATATTATATTGAATGCAATATGTATTAATTAAAAATTATGAAACGATATCATCAATCTTGTCATGCTCACCACGTCGGTTTTGCATTGAGTCGGCCAAAATCAAATTGTCGTCATATCCATTTAGTATTATATTCAACTATACAGCATGATAAACTGTCATATGATACAATATGTTATATCATCATATAACATGAATAATACATATGATAAGGAACATACGAGACATTATGATACTCTTTTTGAACTCTTTTTGAACTCATGGGACATTCTCACATGTTTAATAAGATATTTAATTAATAAGACTTATAAGACAAGATTCAATTAGACATTACAAACTAGGTTTTGAAAGAGTAAGGCCACAAATCAAATCGAATCATATGATTTATTAATTTTTGGAATTGAGCTAAACTGTTGATATTCAAAAATCGTATAAAACCAAATCGCCTGATTTGATTCGATTCAATATAAAATCGCGATTCAAACCAAACCGCTGATAGCCTGATACCCCTATTACAAACTAGGTTTCATTGATTTTTTTTTTTTTTGTAAACTTCATTAGACTTCATTAATGGTAAATTATATTTATGTTAGTGAGTGTGGGGGGTGGTCATTGATGAGAGAAATGAGTAATGGAGACATGAGAGAGGAGATGATGAGTTGAAGGGTGGGAAAAAGAAACGAGAGGTCATAAATTGGCAAGGCTAATAACATGAACCCGCGTACGTATATAGACAAAAGTCGGGGCTAAGATTGGGTTTGAGGCAACCCTCTCTCTCTCTCTCCCTCTCTATTACCTTATCCTATCCCCTCCTATCTATCTCCTTTCTTATTCATTTTCACAAACACACACACACACACAAATCTCACCCTCTAACTCAATTCTCTCTCTCTTTCTCTCTGGCCCATCTCTCTCCTCCCTTTAATACTCTCCCAACTCATTCTTCTACACTTCTTTCCCCCTCTTCACTATGTGAATGAATTAATGCTTAAATTTCTTCAAAACCAATTTTCTTCACTTGTGTATGCTTTGAATTTCAAGTTTAGCCAACTCAAGTGGCAAGTGGCATTGTTGCTTGATTGCCGGGGAGCGATAGAGAGGCACGGGTGATTCGAGATTGAATTTAATTACTTACTAACTTTAAATTAGAGCATTGTTTCGAGATTTAATTGGTAAAAGAATGGCTCCGAAAAATGGAAAGGCAAAACAATCCCACAAAGCAAAGGGAGACAAAAAGAAGAAGGAAGAGAAAGGTTAGTTAAGTAGTAATTACTTCATTTTTATCTCTTTATCTTCTTCATAATTCGTCTCTTATGGGTATATCCATTATTGTTGCTACTAAGAGCCCAACCGTGGGAAATGCTATGACAAGTAAGCTTCTTCCCGGTTCCCACCTTCTCTCTGTTCCAGAACGATGTTTTCGCCTTTTGTAATGTCAGTACAAATGAATTTTGAATAATAATTTTAATTTTATGCTAACTAAAATAATTTAGTGAAAATAAAAAAAATGTTATTAATACACCATTATAAATTATCAATAACAATTCTTCAATTTTGATAAGAATAATTAAATTAACTTAAATTATTATTCAACGAAAAAAATTGTGTGAGAGAGTATTAGTTTTCTACCATTTTGTCCCATAAAATCTAGACTTTCATTTTGAGACGTATGCGTTAGACTTTTATGACTGTTTGATTTTCATTATTTTTATTTACAGCAAAATGTTTATACCTATAAATTAATTGAAATAATGTTAGACTAATGAAGAATATAAGTGAGTTTAAATAGACAATGGAGCATATTATTAGTACCAAAAATATGAGGTTATATTTAATTTGTTTATATTATAGTTACGATTCTGAAGTATTATTTTATGATTTGTACGCACAGTTTTACCAACGGTGATAGAATTAACAGTAGAAACACCAGACGAGACTCATGTAATGCTCAAGGTAAGTAAGCAAGGAATAATGTCACATTTTAGATTGGGAAAATATTATGTACTCCTTTCGTCTCACTACAAGCTACACACTTTTCTTATCGAACGTTCATTTACAAATTATACATTTTCTAAAATGAAAATATTTTATTACTTTTATATTAATGGGTCCCACATATCATTCTTACCACAACAATTCAATTATTTTTTTCTATTTCATTTTTAATTTACCCACTACAATTTTTTTCTTAATTCTCATGTAAACAGTAAGTAATTGAGAATGAGAATGTTGTAGTGGAACGAAGGGAGTAAATGTTACATTATAAATTTAATATATTTATACATTTATTTACTGAGTGCAGGGAATATCTACGGATAAAATTTTAGATGTGAAAAAACTTTTAGCGGTTAATGTGGAGACTTGTCATATTACCAACTACTCCTTATCACATGAGGTAAGTAATTTCTGTCTGGATAATTTTTACAAAATATTATTAATATTTTTGGTTTTTTTAGTTTCTATTGAAAAAAGTTAAAAAAAAAGTAAAATAGAGAGTGGCCAGAGCAGCAGCTCACTAGGTTTGTTACTAACGAACATAACGAAATAACGGTTTATTCCCTGACAGGTGCGAGGCCCGAGGTTGAAAGATACAGTTGAGATAGTCTCATTTAAACCATCTCATCTAACGGTCGTCGAAGGTAACGTCCTCAAACTATAGGGGGTATATTAAAATAATTTAAACATTAGGGTCTCTTATATTAAAATTTAAAAATTATACAGATGAGTACACGGAAGAGCTCGCCGTCGCACACATCAGGCGGCTCCTTGACATCGTTGCCTGCGCCACCTCGTTTGGCGGCTCAGCTTTACCCAAAACCACCACCGCAGGTAGATCAAGCTCCAAAGAAGCCGGTTCAAGCGACGGAGAGAACGGTCCTGAGAATGGAGGAGCGGAAGTTACATCTAAGTCCAAAGCCGACAAGAAATCGAGCTCTGTTACCGTTGCGGGGGCAAATGGAGGCACGGACGGAGCCAAGTCGGCGAAGACGGAGGTTTCCGTCGGTGGTGATCTGTCGGAGAAAGGCGAGCCGGCTATTTATCCGCCGCCGAAGTTAGGCCAGTTCTACGACTTCTTCTCGTTTTCTCACCTGACTCCTCCAATTCAGTGTGAGTTTTTCAGTACAATTCCAGTCCTGCTATGAGATAATTTAGAGTATTATTGTTTTCAATTATGAAATGTTATTATTATTGTTGTTGTTTTTGTTCATTGTATTCAACTGTTTCATGCAACTGATTAAGCTTATGGTTTTTTTTTTTTTTTTAATCTTATATGAATTGAAGTCTAAGCTAACAATATTTTGGTTTAACAGACATTAGAAGATCTGCTCGGCCATTTCTCGAAGATAAAACAGAGGATGATTTCTTTCAAATTGATGTGAGGATCAATGTTCTTCTACATTGTGTTATGAGATATTGAGATGTATGATGGCCTTTTTATGGCTAACTAAGAGAAAATTATTGTAGTGAAGGGCCTTATATATTTTCTTTTTCAGGTTCGGGTATGCAGTGGGAAGCCAACGACAATTGTTGCTTCAAGAAAAGGGTTCTATCCTGCTGGAAAACGTCTGCTTCTTAGTCATTCTTTGGTTGGTTTGTTGCAGCAGATAAGCCGGATTTTCGATGGTGTAAGTCAAATCTGATTTTATGTATTAGCGGAATTGATCTGTTGACCATGTGAACTGTTACCTCATTCTTTAGCAGCATATTGACTTTATGGTGTACCGGTATTTCCTTTAATGCTTCAGTCTGTTGTAATTCCTTCATCTTTGAACCTTTCTATTTCAGGCGTACAAAGCTCTCATGAAAGGTTTTATCGAACATAATAAAGTAAGTTGATATCAATTCTGTATTTTCACAGCTTAACAAGATTTGGACAGAGGGTTTCTCATTAAATTTGTCTTATCTCAGTTTGGCAACCTCCCTTACGGCTTCCGCGCCAATACATGGGTTGTTCCTCCAAGTGTTGCTGATAATCCATCTCTTTTTCCACCGCTTCCCGTGGAAGATGAAAACTGGGGAGGATATGGAGGTGGACAGGGAAGAGATGGCAAACATGATTATAGGGAGTGGGCGAAGGAATTCTCAATTTTGGCTGCAATGCCTTGTAAGACAGCTGAAGAGAGGCAAGTTAGAGATAGGAAAGCATTTCTTCTTCACTCTCTATTTGTCGACGTTTCTGTCTTTAAAACCGGTGCAGTAATAAAAACACTCATTGAAAGTAACAAATGCTCCCCAAACGGTTCTGCTGCTTCAACTTCGCATGAGGAAAGAGTTGGAGATATGATTATTAGGGTTACTAGAGATGAACCTGATGCCAGCACAAAGCTGGATGGTAAAAATGATGGGAGTCGGGTTCTTGGGTTGTCTCAGGAGGAGCTTGCGAAGAGAAACTTACTCAAAGGCATAACTGCAGATGAGAGTGCAACTGTTCATGTCAGTATTTTTATCCTTGTCTTCTTACATTGCTGCAAGTTTTTCACAATCTTTTAGGTCTGTTTATCTAGTTAATAAAGATGCTGAGGTTAGATTGCTCTCTTTCAGGATACTTCTACACTGGGTGTAGTGGTTATTAGACAATGTGGCTATACAGCTATTGTGAAAGTTGCCGAGTTTGATTGGGAGGGGAAACCTATTCCCCAAGACTTTGATATTGAGGATCAACCTGAAGGTGGTGCCAATGCTTTGAATGTTAATAGGTCAGTAGTCATAGCGGCCTTATGTTGTGGCTTCATATATAGTTTTCCCTTTTCTCCTTGAAATCAAATATCTCCCACTCTGTACCACATACTCTGAATTGTTTATACTAAAGACTCTACGACTTTGAACTGTAAGATATTTGTATTTCTTATTGGCTGCTAATTGTTGTTTCCTTTGCTTATGTTTCAGTTTAAGAATGCTATTGCATAAGTCTTCCACCCCTCAACTCTCAAGTGGAGTTCAGAGGGTACCCAGTGCAGATGTTGAAGGCTCTACTAGGGTTTTGGTTAGGAAAGTGTTGGAGGAAAGTTTGTTAAAGTTGCAGGATGAACCCGCTAGACAGACAAAGGCTATAAGATGGGAGCTTGGGGCATGTTGGGTGCAGCATTTGCAAAACCAGGCTTCAGCAAAAACTGATTCTAAGAAAGCTGAAGAATCTAAAGTTGAACCTGCTGTAAAGGGTCTTGGAAAGGGATTGCTGAAGGAAATCAAGAAGAAATCTGATGATAGGAGTAGCAAGCCCGAAGAGGGTAAAGAAATTGCTGGTGGTAACAGCAGCGACATGAGCAAGAAATCTGATAATAGCTGTCAGAAAGAACATGGGAAACTAGATGAAGATAACGAGATATTATGGAGAAAGCTCCTCCCAGAAGCTGCATTTTTGCGCCTTAAAGAGTCAGATACTGGTTTCCACCTTAAGGTTGACTTGCTGCTTTATAATATGAGACATTTTTATCACCAATTCATATAACAACTGAATTTGTACTAGGTGTTATATATATTGAGCCAATTATAAGGTCTAACATTGGTTTTTGAGGTGCATTAACCATCAACATAATAGAAAACTAACTTTATGTTTGCAGTCGCCTGATGAGTTGATTGAGATGGCCCATAAGTACTATGCTGATACCGCCCTCCCAAAATTGGTTTGTTCCTGCATTAATAGTATCGTCTATTTTACTTGGTATTTATATATTGCTCTCTTCACACCACATATCTGATTGGTTGCTGCAACTTAAAACTTTTCTTAGGTGGCTGATTTCGGCTCCCTTGAACTTTCACCGGTGGATGGAAGGACTTTGACAGATTTCATGCATACCAGGGGTTTGCAAATGTGCTCCTTGGGGCGTGTGGTAATTTACTTTTGTCTTATTTTGCATACATTTGTAGCATAGCTGCTTTTGTAATCACCTCTTTATCATGAGATTTATGCTTCTTTTCCTTGATCTATCATATTATTGCTTCGATAAAAACTAAACATGTAAAATAAAGGGCGTAAAATAACTATCTGAGAAGCCAATAGCTATATGCATCAAAGAGATGCAGGAATAAGCTGATCTGAAATAGTAAATGCCAAATTGTTGTTTATGTGCAATGCTGTTTCAGAACAAGCTCCATTTGTTGATTGCGTTCATTTCTCAGTTTTCCTCTGTCGATATTTTTTCATCCTTTGACTAAATCCGTGTTATTTACTCAAGGAAAGAGTAAGAAATCTTGTTTACCCAAATTACCAAAACATTCACTATGGTTTGACTCAAGAAGTTAAATATAATCTTGATATTCATTTTGCTTTTGTTTCAGGTCGAACTTGCAGACAAGCTCCCTCATGTTCAATCTCTCTGTATACATGAGATGGTTGTTCGAGCTTACAAACACATATTGCAGGCTGTTGTTGCATCAGTTGATAACTTTGCTGATTTAGCTGGATCAGTAGCATCATGTTTAAATGTACTGCTAGGGACACTATCAACAGAAAATGCTGATACAGACTTGAGCAAGGATGATGACTTGAAATGGAAGTGGGTAGAATCCTTCCTCTCAAAGAGATTTGGCTGGCAATTGAAAAATGAAAGTCGTAGTGATCTACGGAAGCTAGCCATTCTTCGAGGACTTAGTCACAAGGTATGACATTTGCACTTGGACGAGTTACTGATCTTACCTCAAACTTGGTTACTTCTGATCAAAATATTTAATAAAGCTCAACTTCACTAGGTTGGGCTTGAGCTTGTTCCCCGGGACTATGATATGGATTCCACATCCCCATTCAAGAAATCAGATATAATAAGCATGGTTCCTGTATACAAGGTAAAACTTATTATTTATCTTTTTAGCAGTTCATATAACTCACACCATGAACTTCTTGAAGCTCAAACCAACTGAATTATTCTTACAGCATGTGGCATGTTCCTCTGCTGATGGGCGTACACTTTTGGAATCATCTAAAACCTCATTGGATAAGGGCAAGTTAGAGGATGCTGTCAACTATGGCACTAAGGTAAAAGCTCTTTCATCGGGATTTATAAGATGACTTTGTTTCTATTGGAGTTTTTTTTTTTCCGTTAAAATTGACTAACATATCGACCTTGTTTCTGCAGGCACTTTCAAAACTTGTCGCAGTTTGTGGCCCTTATCATCGCATGACAGCAGGCGCTTATAGTCTTTTGGCTGTGGTACTCTATCATACTGGGGACTTTAATCAGGTATGATCATGTTACTTTGGATTATTCCAAACTTGGAAAATAGTTAACCTTCGTCGTGTTTCCATCAAAAATGAAGAGTGCCGTTTCATCTAGAAGGTTGTTTATCATTTGTTTTGGCAGTAATTAACCATATGTAGAGGGATTGAAATGATTTCAATGATATTATCCAATCCATTAGGGTTGAATATGTTGATGCCTTGTTAGATTCATTATATTTTCTGGTGCTGAAATTCATTAACCCCCTCCGTCCCAATAGAAGAGGTGCGTGTATGCCTTTTTGGGACGTTCCATTGTCGAGTAACATTTTCTTTTAAGTAAACTTTTTACACTTGATTGACTAAACCAACCTTCATTTTCCCCTGGTTAGTTTGAATTCAAATATTTTGAGAGGGATTCAGAGAATTTGTACATTTTCAAACCATTTTCTTAACAATACTCTTCTCTTTAGGACGGAGGGTGTATGAAATATGACAACGATCAACTATATGAAAATAATTACATAATATTTTCCATAGCCGGCTTTCTTTGTCATATTAGCTGAGCTTGAATAAGTTTATTTGGTTTGATTTTGATCATTTATTTTTTCACAGAAGTCCAATCACTTATTACCAGTTCATAGATTATGTTAGGATATCGCCTAGACGTTTATAAACAAGTAAATTTTGGAATAATCGGCTAGATTTGTCCAGTAGTATGAGTTTGAGAGATCAGTATAGACATTGAAAAACAAGAAATATGTTTACTATTGTAGCTTTTGGAACATGTTGACTTGGACATATTATTCTGTTGAGGGCTGCTTCTCTTTGGGGTTTTAATGTAGTATGGATGGTGACTCTTTGGTGATTTCTTCTTTGCAATTATTTCGTGTAACTTTGCGTGTAATGCAAGGAGCTCGAGTAATTATACTTTCCATATGCTGAGACATTTTCTGGCATGTTCATTGGCTGTTAGCCATTTGATTCTTTAGTGGAGTGGCTGTCTTATTTATACAAAAGGTCAGATGACTAGCTTCTGTTATTTTTTTTGTTCTTCTAGTTCTTTTTTTCTCTTTATGTCGTTTCTTGGATAAGGATGATTGAAAACGACACGAGTTTATTGGGATTTGATGAAAATATGGCGTTGAAAAGGCCGGAGTGGAGGGCAAAAATTCATATGGGTGATGGGGGTTGATTTTTCTCCTTTTTTCGTTTCTCTCTCTCTCTCTCTTTCTCTATATATATTACTCTTTTTTCCTATCATTTTTATTATTTTTTCCTTCTTTGCTTTTTCCATATTTTATCCCCACCTATTTTTATTTTTATTATTATTTTTATTTCATCATTATTCTTTTTTTTATTATTATTATTATTTACTTTTTTTATTTCTCTCTCTCTTTCTCTCCCCCCATTTTCCCCAAATTATTTTGGGACCAAGGCTTTGTTGTTGTTGTTGTTATGCTGTTTCTTTACTTGGCTGAATTTCATGTTTCCTCCTGATTGTAATTTACTAGGGACACTAATTTGCAAAAGACATGGTAGAACTGCAAAATTTGTAGTCTGTTTGAAATTGTTACTATATGCATAATGGAAGGTAGCAAATATAATACTGTTGACATGTACAATTAACATCATATCATGTTTCGTCTTTTATTTAGGCTACTATCTATCAGCAAAAAGCTTTAGATATCAATGAGAGAGAGCTTGGACTTGATCACCCAGATACAATGAAGAGTTATGGAGACCTTGCTGTTTTCTACTATCGTCTCCAACACACAGAACTGGCTTTAAAGTAAGTTTTCCTCAACGTTAAAACCTTGCAGATCCTGGGGTTATGAATGTCTTGTGTTTCTTCTGTGCTATATCGTTATGTTGATTCTGTTATTTTATTTTATTTTTGGAAGAATTGTATCACGCGTGTTAATTTTTTGCATGTTGCGTCTATGCCTCTTATTTCGTAAATTATTTTTATTTATTATTATTCCAAATATGCCTCTTGAGCATATTAGAATATAAAATATTACTCAAAACACGGTAATCATTGCTCTTCTCTATATGTTCATCAAGTAGTTACAATTGAACTTTCAGAATTGATTTTCGGGAGTTTCTTGTTTGATAGAAAAAATGAGTATAGTAGATTTACATTCTAAAGGATGATGGTTTAAATTTTCTCTTAAAACTCCGCGAAAATCTAGTGAAGATGCCATATGTGCACAACAATTGATGTGAGCTATTTCACACGAAACTTGATTCATTTGGTTTTTGCAGTAGAGGTTTACAAATACAAAATCATGTTATATACATGATGGTGGGGAAGCTATCAATTATGTTCCTTATTGCTCACATATATAGTAGATATCTTGATGTTAGTTGTTTTTAATTAGAATTATTGCCTAGCTCAACCTGTCGATAATAATGAATCTCACTTGTATGTCATATTGTTTCTTCTCATTTCTTTCCTAATAAAAGTAGAGTTCCGTCTAGACTATCAAAAGAAATTATGTTAGTGTGGTTCCACTGCAGACGTTAGTCTTGAAAATTTAATACTTCCATATTTATACTCTCTGATGCCCTTCTGATTAAATATGTCTTACCTTTTTTGTCCTTCTGTACCTTTAGGTATGTGAACCGTGCACTGTATCTTTTGCACCTAACATGTGGACCATCTCATCCAAATACTGCTGCCACCTACATCAATGTAGCAATGATGGAAGAGGGTTTAGGAAATGTCCATGTTGCACTTAGATATCTCCACGAGGCCCTCAAATGTAATCAACGGTTGCTTGGAGCAGATCACATACAAGTACTCTCTCTCTCTCTCTTTCCAAGTATCACAGTCGTTCTAGTATGCTCTTACATTAATTAAAATTAGAAGTTGACTGAACTATTTATTATGCTGACATGTTTATATTGTGCTTTGCAGACTGCTGCCAGCTATCATGCTATTGCAATTGCGCTCTCGTTGATGGAAGCATACTCCTTAAGTGTCCAGCATGAACAGACTACTCTGCAGATACTGCAAGCGAAACTTGGACCTGAAGATCTTCGTACTCAGGTTCACACTTGTTACTATGTGGTTCTGTATACATGGGAGTATTTGTTTACTCCCTCCATCCCATTTATTCGTTTGTACAATGGTGAAATTGCACCACAATACTTTCCTTGTCTGGAAACGCTACATTTATTTTGGGACAAACAAAAAGGAAAGTGGGACATTTATTATGGGACGGAGAGGGTATTTTATACTGTTGCCCGACTCTTGCTCTTGAACTTCTGTAGGACGCAGCTGCATGGCTGGAGTACTTTGAGTCCAAGGCTCTGGAACAGCAAGAAGCTGCACGTAACGGCACCCCAAAACCTGATGCCTCTATTTCAAGCAAAGGCCATTTAAGGTAAATCGTCATTTTCAATTTATCATTTTTTTTATAAGAATTTTCTTTTTACTGTAGCTTTCATGCACGTCTTTTGCACTCATTATTTTTTAAATGTTTCTTCTTTTATCAGCGTATCAGATTTGTTGGACTACATAGCCCCAGATGCAGATATGAAAGCAAGAGATGCCCAAAAGAAGCAAGCTCGTGCAAAGCTGGTAAGCCCTTGCCCTTGATTTTTACCAGCTATAATAATTTCTTGTATTCTAGTATCTCATTTACCCAATGTTGGAAAATAATAGAATTTCCTTAATCTTCCAGCATAAAAGCAAACCGGGACAAAATGGGGAGTCAGTAACAGATGATTTTCAGAAGGATGAACTGTTATCACCAAGCTTTCAAATTACAGAGAATTCTAGTGATAAAGAGAACAAATCTGAATTAGAGAACAAATTGAAATTTCCAGGTACAGATGCAGTGATCAAGAAACCTGATTTAGTTCAACCTGATTCAACAGCAAAAAAGTTGGAAGATGATGTGGTAGAAGCAGAAAACTCTGATGAAGGATGGCAAGAAGCTTATTCTAAAAGTCGTTCTGCTACCGGTCGTAAGTCTTCTACCTCAAGGAGGCTAAGTTTGACAAAGCTGAATACCAATTTTGCGAATTCTTCCCAGTTAGCAAAACGGTGGGTAAAGCCCGCTAATTTTACACCCCCAAAAGCGGTTGCAAATGAGCCGACTGCTTCTGCTGGGACCCTTCCTGGTGCAACTAAGAAGTTTGATAAGAGTTTAAGTTTCAGTCCGAAGTTAATAAATCCAGCCACCCAAGTTTCTGTGACGGAGAAATCTATTAATGCCAAGTCAGCTCCAGCGACTCCTACTTCAAATGATCAGGTTCTTAAGCGGGCTCCAGTTGTAAGTTCAATCAGTGTCAAGGAAGCTGGTAAATTGTTTTCGTATAAAGAAGTTGCTTTAGCTCCGCCTGGTAGTATTGTGAAGGCAGTAGCAGAACAGTTGCCGAAGGAAAGTTCTGCTGAACATAGCTCTGTAGCCATCAAAGAGGAGAAAGCTACAGAAGCAACAGATGGTGTAGCGATCAAAGAGGAGAAAGAAGAGAAAATTCAAGAACCCAGTAAAGAGGAAGTTCTGGTTTCAGAGCAGGAACTCAATAGTGGTGCCAATGAAACTGCAGGTACGAAAGTTTTGGATTCTGAGGTAGGTCCCACTGTTGAAGACAAAAAACCAGAAATGGTAGAAGTGGCTGAAGGATACAGTGCTGCTGACACTGTTGAAACTACAGAAGCAGTAAGTGAGAATTCTGACAATAATTCTGATTCTTCCAAGCATTCAACAGATGCAGAAAAGCAAACCGAGGGAGAAAACGGTAAAGATTCAACGAAGAAACTTTCGGCAGCTGCACCTCCATTCAATCCATCAACAGTTCCAGTTTTTGGCACTGTCCCAATGTCGGGATTAAAGGATCACGGAGGAATCTTGCCCCCTCCAGTGATTATCCCTACTATGGTTACAGTTAACCCTGTTCGCAGATCACCTCACCAATCAGCAACTTCAAGAGTTCCATACGGTCCCCGCCTCTCAGGTGCCTATAACAGATCAGCTAGCCGGGTCCCTCGTAACAAGCCTGGAAGCTTCCACAACGGCGAACTTATTGTTGATGGGAATCATCTTAGCCCACCAAGAATCATGAACCCACATGCTGCCGAGTTCGTTCCTGGTCAACCATGGGTTCCCAATGGCTATTCAGTAGCTCCGAATGGTTATTTGCTTTCGCCAAATGGTTATCCTATATCTCCAAATGGTTATCCTGTTTCTCCAAATGGTTATCCAGTGGCTCAAAATGGGTATCCTGTTCCAGTTACTTCTCCGTCTGTAGAATCTCCTTCTGTAGAATCTCTTGAAAATGGCGCTGCAATCCAAAGTGAAGAAGCTGTGACAGAAGCAGATAGTGGTAAGGCCTCCAGTGACAATGGAAGCAACGACGAACAAGTTTTGGTAAATGTGGAAGATGAAGCTGAAGATAGTGAAAAGACTGATCTGCCCTCAGTTGGGGAAGAAGAAGAAGCTCAAACTGCTATTGAACTAAAGGCTACAGATACTGATGCAGCATTAACTGAGGCTGTCTCGGAAAATGAAAACTCCAGCAGTGTTGTTAATGAAGGAAATACAACTAAACGTTGGGGAGATTACAGTGATGGTGAAGCGGAGACAATTGAAGTCACAAGTTGAACCAGGTAACATTTTTTTTACAAAGTAATTGATTCGTAGCTCAGTATAATGTTAACATGAGCCGGTGAGAGTGAAAAGTGATGAGGAAACTGTATCATTACTAGAGACCTGAAATTGGGTTGTGGGTATTTTAGTCTTTTCTCCAATCAGATCTCTGGTAAAACCGAAGAATACCCCATATGCAGTTATATCTGACAAGGACCACAAGGTAGTAGAAGAAAATGCTAATTACAAGTCAGTGAGCTGCGAAATGAAAAGAAAGGTGACCGAGAAAGTGTATCAATGGTAGGCTTTGTGAATATATGGAGTCCTTTTCTTCTCTGCGTTAAAATTTTGTTGGTTCTCCAGTGAAACGAGAAGAACCTGGTGAGTACTCTTTGCTTCTTTTTTTTTTTTTTTCGTACCTTTACTTGATGAATGACTGCAATAAAAATTAAGAAAGATCCCTAGTATAGTTTGGAGCTTTGCTTTGAATTCGAGACATTATTTTCATTTATTGAAGGATCAATTTAATAAATTGGCTATTATTCTTAGCCCTGTACGTATGTATTCCCATGCCGCTTACTTCATTCGTTTACTCGTCTTCCTCGTGTTTTTTCAATTGTTTATATATATTCCTGTCAATTTTTTGTGTTTCCGTAAAATAAAATATGGAGACAGTTTTGGTACTTCACTGGTGAAGTATTGCCATAAGAAAATCTAGTAACATTGCACATAATGTTATAGTTCTTGTTTACAGTCATACAATAGAGGAAAAAACTTGTCGACTTAAGACTCCTAAAAACCTACTTTTCTTCAAATTATAGTCAAATATTTATATCTGACATTGTAAATTTCTGAATAAATATGACAATACTACCCCTGTTCTGCATAAATCTACTAAGAACTTTGCTCTGGGCATAGTCAAGCCCAACTAAGACTACCAAGACACTGCGGTTGACCTTGGCGCCAATCCATGACAGCAAGAGTGGCAGCAGTGTGTGCAAGTGCACCGCCCACAACAAAAACATGAAAAATCTGATGACTATGGCCCGCAATATCAAAAGCCCCAGGCTTCCATCTCTCCGGGATTCTTCTAACATAAAACCCTGCCCCAACACCGTACAAAATCCCCATAATAACCTCATACCCTAGAGCTACGCTTATCTGTGGATCACCCCAGTGAAGAAAAACTGCATGGGCAGCCGGAATGACACCAGAGAAGCCCATGGTGAGAAAAAGTGTGGCCCGGAAAGAACGGTAACGGGGAGCGGAGAGGGCAGGAGAGAGGAGGGTGAAAATAGCGATGACACCTAGGAATGAAATGGCGGAGAGGTAAAAGAGGCAGGAGTAAGGTTGGCAGGCGAAAGAATAGTAGATGGGAGCGAAGAAAGAGGAGACTATCATTAAGGATATGCCTGCGTAATCTAGGCGCCAGAAGAAGAGGTTGAAGCGTTTGGAATGGCAGGCGAGGAGGTGGGATATGGAGCTGCAAATTAAGCAACCCATTGCCCCGGCGAGGAAAATAAACCATGGCCATTTTGGAATTGCATCCGTTTTGTTAATGCTGTTCATGATTATGGTTGATGGCTTCATTAGAATGTCTCTTAGAAGTGATTCCTGCAAAATAATCAACAAGAGCATCATAATGAGTTTCTACAGCTTGTATATCAGTCCGGCAAGTCTCAATCACAGGATACTTAAAGCAGCATATTACGATGCGAGCGGGTGAAAATGTCCTAAATCTTAGGGTAATACTAAAGTCACACAAGAATGTAACAAAATTTGGTTTATAAAATGATGTGTCATAATTTTGTTGATGCTTTTAATAAAAATGATGAACCAAAATAAAACATAAAATAATAAATCAAGAAACTACTCAAAAAATTATGCTTAACACACCCAATTAATATCTGTGTTGCAAGAAATGATTCTCTTGGAGAAAGGAGCCCACCCCAAGTTATAGATTATTCCTGTCCCTAAAGTTTATGGGACCTAAGTGGGAAATATTACTTATTGTTTCCTTCTTGACAATTAATGAGGGGGGATCAATTATGCATGGAATAAAGATAAGATGACGACCCAACTTTTAACCATAAAGAATTTAACACAAGATACTCTATTTAATCAACCCACAAAATGATTAATTATTATAATCATGGCCGGTTCAAAAACAAATCTTAATCAACATGGTTGCTTATCTCTTATTATTAATAAGGGGTTTTCAAATGTTTTTTTTTTTTTAAGAATTGTTATTACCAACAACATTACTTAATACCCCTGCACTATTACGTTTACCCACAAAATTAAACATTCAACACTATACACCATCATTATTCCAATTTTTTTATTTAAAACCCTAAATAGTCACCCACCTAAATTAACAAAACACACTCACACACCTAATCTTCATTTTCTCCGGTCAACTTATCATTTTCTCCGGCCAATCTTCATCTTCTCCGTCAATTTTTTTTTTTTGTTGGATGTTTCAATATTGATTATTGAGTTTAAGTTTGAACATCCACTACAACAGGGGAATGAGGAGCACTTACAGACTTGGAGGAAACGCTATTGTTGCTATTGTTAGGACATGCGAGAGAGAGAAAATATAGACCAGGATAACATTTAATTGGTATATGTAATGAGAATTAAATCAAAAAGCCTTTCAAGAAAACACTACTAGAAATATCATGTTTACTTTCATCAGTAATGCAGTCGGGACAAAGAATTGTAAGGAAATTTAAGGATTTTTTGTTTATTCGGTGAAAAGTCAACCAAACAATATTATCATGTTCGGTCATTAGTTGCCAAAACATTACCCATTGTTTGGTCACACTTGGTCGAACATTATAATTTTGTTCGGTCGCCGAAACTTTACTCATTGTTTGGTCACTCTTGACCGACCGTCGTAGTTTTGTTCGGTTAAAAATTATTAAACAAGGTGACATTGTTTGGCCACTAACAACCGAACGCCAGCAGCTTCATTTAATAAAATTTACGAACCTAGAAAATTCAATAAATAACAATTCTCTTGCTTGAATTTTTCGAGAAATTTGTCACCGTGACCGATAAAGAAGACCAGAAAAATATACGAAAATCTTCATTTAGTAATGATGCCAAGGGTTATTATGGTCATTTGAATCAATGATATTTTTATAATAATTATCACACGGGGATATTCAGTAATGTTATGGGACGAGTAACAATTTTTTTTTTTTTTGTTTCTCGAAAGTTACTAATAGTACTTTGTAAGTAAGACATTGATGGTAAGTTATTTGCATATTTCCTTCGCTTTAAAATAAATATTTTAAAAAAATATATTTTTTAAGAGAAAAACAAATAAATAAAATATGAGATGAGATGAGATGAGATGAGATAAGATAATATAAGATAAGATGAGATGAAGCAAGTGATAATGAATGTAAAAAGTTGTGAGGAAGCAAGTCACATGGTAGGGGATCATGTTACCAAAAAAAATGATACTCTACAAAGTACAAACAAATTGAGATACCTAATTTTATTTTTGAGATCTCTCTTTCCATTGATAAGTTTAAATAATGCATGTGAATGTGATTGTCTTAAAAAAAGGTTAAATAACTTTATACGTATAATTTTGTGGACTATCATTTTATGATCTCAATTGTATATGATCGATTACCTAAAAGCCAAAATTTCTTATAATATCACTTATGTAATTAATTAATTTCATAATATAAGCACGAAAATTAAAAATACGAAGCCAATAATTCACACCTAATAAAGTGACTGATACCAATAATTCAGCTATTTTAATAAATACTCTCTCCGTCACATTCGAAAAAACACAAAATTGTTTTTACATAAAAATTAAGAAAAATATATAGTGGAGTAAATGTTGTAAGTATAAAAAGTGATTTAGCAGAGAAACTGAAATATGAAATAGTAACTGGATAATTGTGTTTTTACTATTTTTTAGTATAAAAAAATAAGTTGTTTTATTATTTAAAATAGATAATAGGACCCACTTATCATTCTCAAAACAAAAACTATCTACCCCAGTTTCTCTTTCTTACTTTACTTTCACACTCACAACATTTATTTTTTCTTAATCTCCATGTAAAATCAAACTTATAACATTAAATTGGGGCCAAGATAGTACAGTACATTTTTATTCAAAATTCATTTTGTCTTTCTAAAATTATACTTCATACTTTCCTAAAATAAAAATCTTAATACTCCCTCTATTCCACTGGACTTAGTATTTTTGATCAACTCTTTTACCAATAACTTAAATAAAAAATAATTATCCTAATAAAAAATAAAAAATTGTTATTAAAAGTATTATCAATCGTGATACAATAATAAATTTTAAATTTTTTATTAGGATAATTATTATTTATTTAAATTATTGATCAAAATATAATCAATTTGATCAAAAATACCAAGTCGGGTGAAAGAACTATTGACTTATTATTTCCCACTCCACCTTCTTTCTTCATACTTATAATACTTGCACAATTTCTTAATCTAAAGTTTAAAACAATTTCGTAACTATTTAATGAGACGGGAGGAGGATTTGAAATAATTTTCAGTTGATCTCTGCCTTAATTTTTTTATTTTTTTAATTTTTTAAAAAGTTTGATGTGACCATAACCGACCAATAATTGTTTTAAAAATACTAACCGGTAAGAAACCATCCGAACCGTTACTTTTCATCATCGTTATCAACGGCCCCTGTAATCCAGGTCTGCATAAAATAAACACGCCATTACACAAAATATGAATTGACAATGCAGCCCATACACACCGGAAAACAGAAAACTACCTGAAGAAACCGGCGATCAAACCGTCCACCTTCTCCTTCTCCATCAAGCTCAAAACCGTCAATGTCAAGAAGATGCCAAAACCTATCAAATGCCTGCATTAATTCAAAACAAAATCTAAGAAAAAGATTTCGTTATGCCAAGCGAAGAGGCTTGACATACGATATTGAGACGGATTTTGGGAGGGAGGGAGGGAGTATAATTTTGAGAATCTTAATCAAATTAATCGAATGTGAGATAGCCTGATTGCTCACGTCCAAATGTTAAGGGTTTCGTTGTGCCAAGCGAAGATGCTCATGAAAACGTCCTTCAATGGCCATTCACACCTGTAATAATCCAATATGTACTCGTTATCCTGCAAGTACTCCGGCAATGCCTCGTACTTGACCAGTCTCCTCTCGAATTTCGCCACCGCTGACGTCGCCTTCTTCATTTCCGATTCAACTCTCTCTCCTGAATCTTTTCCGACACCGCCGTTGATGCTCTTCGTACTTCTGCGCTTCATATATGCCTAAAAAATTATCTGTTTTGTATTCCGGCGGCTACTTCGCCGGAAATCCAAAATCCCTCTCTCCTTCCGACAGCTCTGCTCTGCCTTAATCTCTTTCGATGTAGGTCCTTATGCAGGTATGTGTATGTATATAGAGAGATAGAGGGATACAGATATACACGTGTATGTATAGTATAGCTAACTCTTACCTAGATTGGTTGCGCCAATGGAGCAGCTGAGAATTTTGGCAGCCATTAACGTGTGAAGCTATCTTTAAGCAACTCAAAAAGTACTCTGTATTCCCGCAATAAAGGGAAATTTCTTTTTAAAATGCGGAGACTCCATCACATGTGTCCGTCTAGTCGTGAGATTGGAACCGATATATTTGTGGCGAGTGCAATCCGACGGCAACAAAGACTCAAATCAAATCTTTCAATGTCACAAGTTCCCGGAGACAGATGGAGGGTGACGTTTAACAGAAAATTTTGGAGAAATCTGTTTTTTCATAAGTTATAAAAAATCATGTTTTTAAATATATCGACTTGATGTTTTAAAGCCTAAACTCACTGTTTTAAGACCTAATCTCGCTATTTAATTTTCTAGCTTAAACTCACTGTTTTAACACCTAAACTCACTATTTTATTTTCGCACTTTTACCGTCCGGATCATTTGATCCGTTGATTGCTATTTACCGTCCAGATCGTTTGATCCGTTGATATTGCTACTTACTTTACGCTCTTTACAAATTCGATTCGTTTGGCTCGTCGATCGCATTTTTACCGTTCAGATCGCTCGATCCGTTGATATCGCATTTTCAATACTGTCATTTACAAGTCCAAACCGTTTGGTTTGTTGATAATATTTACTTTCAAATGTCCAAGTCACAAAATGATTCGTTGATCGCATCTCATTTGCCATCATTTTCATCAAAATTTCTAACTCAAAATCGACGTTTGTCATTCAAACGCTCATTTCAAACTCAAAATCGACGTTTGTCATTCAAACGCTCATTTCTAACTCAAAATCGACGTTTGTCATTCAAACGCTCATTTCAGACTCAAAATCGACGTTTGTCATTCAAACGCTCATTTCAGACTCAAAATCGACGTTTGTCATTCAAACGCTCATTTCCGACTCAAAATCGACATTTGTCATTCAAACGCTCATTTTCGACTCAAAATCGACGTTTGTCATTCAAACGCTCCTTTTCAAAATCAACGTTTGTCATTCAAACCAAGATTAAAGTTTGTCATTCAAACTCCTTTTCAAAAGTAACACGAACACACACACGCACACTTTTCGAGAAAGGTAGAAAGACTCGTCATGCGAGGTGTTTCGGGTGATCTTCAGATACTCTTCCCGAAACGTAAACTGACCTCCGAACCTAACAATCTCTGTTCAAAAGTCTTTTCCTAAGTTTTGGCTACCAATCAAAACGACCTCATTTTCAAACAGCCTTTTTCTAAGTTTTGGCTACCAATCAAAACGATCTCCTTTTCAAAATAGTCATTTTCAAAGTTTTGGCTCATAATACAAAACGGCGTGGCGACTCTCTTTTCAGTGAAGTCTCAAAAATCGCTTGCTCGCAACCTGCGCGATCCGGGTAATTTCAAGGTGACCAAAGCAAATGGAAGATACGAGTTTGTGTTGACTTTAGAGACCTGAACAAGGCATCCCCTAAAGATGACTTTTCATTGCCAAACATAGACATGCATGTTGGTTGATGCTACCGCAACTTATGAAGTTCGCTCATTCGTGGATGGTTTTGCAGGATACAACCAAATTCTCATGGCAGAAGAAGACCAACACAAAACAGCATTCATCACACCTTAGGGAATATTTTATTATACGGTCATGCCGTTTGGTCTAAAGAATGCGGGGGCTACTTATGACCACTCACATCAGTGACTCTCGTGAGAGAGTCACTACAAAAAAAAAAAAAAAATTCATAGAAAGTTATGAATTTGTGCAACCTAGGTTGGCCAGTTGCCCTGGGGTTGGCCCCGGTTGGGTCACAATTTAATTTTTTTTTGTTTCAGCAAATTATTTCGATTTTGTGTTTATATAAATATATTTTTAAAACTAGTATATTTTGTATAATTATATAAATTTAAAAAATAAAAAATATATCAAAATTCATTTTTTTATAATTGTATGGATAATTATTTTTAATAATTGTACGGATAATTTTAAAAATATTATTACTAATACATTATTTAAAAAAATAAAATGATAAGTATTTTAGGTAAGTTGAAGTAAAGAAAAAATAAATATTTTATTTTTTAAAGGTTAGGTTAGGTTGGGTTGGGTTGGGTTGGGTCACTGATGGGAGTATAAATTATATAAGGTTGGGAGTGAGTATATGAAAATGAGAGAAATTAATATTTTATTTGAGGTTGGATTGGGTCGGGGTCACTGATGAGGATAGTCTATTAGAGGGCAGTCACAATTTCATTCCATGATATGATCCACAAAGAAATAGAGGTATACGTGGACGACATGATTATTCACTCCAGAGGGACAGATGGTCAGCACTTCATTTATCTCAAAAAATTCTTTAATAGACTGAGACAACACAAGATGAGGCTCAACCTCGCAAAATGCTCATTTGGGGTGGTCAAAGGAAAAGTCTTGGGATACATGGTCATCGAACGTAACATAGAAGCAGACCCCGCCAAGATAAAGGCTATCATAGACATGCCACCGCCTAGAACACAGAAAGAGGTGAAAGGATTCATGGGCAGACTCCAACACATCAGTCGATTCATCAATCAACTGACTACAATGTGCGATTCTACCACAAGAATGGATCAAGGAATGTCAAGAAGCATTCGAGGAAGTAAAACACTGCTTAACTTCCCCACCATCCTAGTTCCACCGCACAAGGAGAAACCTTTGAAACTATATCTCACTGTTACTGACAATGCAATGGGGACTATTCTTGCTCAAGAACAACCGGATTCCTAGTCAAGAAGCTGGTCCAAGACTTAGAGTTTTGGAAAATTCAGAGGGTAAGCCGTTGAAATTACCCGGATCCGGCTCGTGCGCGGGCCCCGACATCTCGCTGCTTCGTTGGTTGAGGAGGTGTCTCCCTGCGTTTTTGTTTGTAGAGTCGCCATGCCGTTTTGATTTAGCCCAAAATATTGAAAAAAGACTTAGTTTAAAAACTGTTGTTGTGTGATGAGATTTTTGAGTTCGGAGGTCAGATTACTCCTCGGGAAGGGCATAGTAGAGCGCACCCGAGTCACCTCGTAAAAACGAGTCTTTCAGTACCCCTCTTTCTTTAAAAGTTGTGTATGTGTGTGTGTATGTGTGTATGTGTGTGCTTTTTTAAAGATGCATGTTGTGTATGATGTCTACATCGTACACTAGGTATTGAAATGTATTGAAATAGTAATGAAAGGAAGCCTTACCAATGTTGGTTCGTGACTGTCTTCGGCTTGGGAATAATGTTTGAGTGTTGAATAGTGTTTCGGGATGGACCGGGATTGCTTCAGGATATACCGGTGTTTGTAGACAGAGCTTCAGCGTGTCTCGGGATTGTCAGGTGTGTACTCGGGCAGAGTTTCGACGTGCGTTGGGATCACAAGGATCGTTGATTGGACTCAGGCAGAGGTCCAGCGTGCGTCGGGATCGTCGGTTGCACTCGGGCAGAGTTCCGGGGTGCGTTGGGATCGTCGATTGTGCTCGGAAAGGGCCGGGACTTCTCGGGATGGATCGGAATGCCTCGGGATGGATTGGCAGGGCTTCGGGATGGACCGTCAGGGCTTCAGGATGCCTCGGGAGTGCCTCGGGCCAGCTCGGGAGCGTCTCAAAAGCACTCAACAGGGCTTCGGAGTACCACGAGGGGCCTCGGAAGGCCCCGGAGGGAACCAAAAGGGACCGGGATTGCCCCGAAGGGTCTTAGAGGGGAAGCCTGAAGGGTGGGAGAGAGAGAGGAGAAGAGGGATGTGTGTCAAAAATGAGAGGGGGAGCCCTCTATATATAGCCTTGGAAAATTGACAAAGTGGTCTGCACGGACTTACCTAGCAAAACCAAATTTTTGGTTTTCCCGGATTTAAGGGAATATTGTGGACTTTAAGAGGATTTTATAATTATGACGTCTGGAAGCAAAGTGGTCCGCATGGACTAGTCATGCTTTCCCAAATTTTCTAAAATTCCTAAAAAGTCTTTTTGTACTTTTTTTATCCCAGAATGCCCCTGGTTTGGTTGGTGGTTTTAGGGATTTCTGAAGGCTACGGGTGTTCGAGACTGCGTTCGCGTGATTCTACAGTGTTTCACGGGCGTCGGATGATGAGTGATCCAGATTGGGGTACTTACAGAAGCCCCTCGACGACGTCACTTATGGATGAAGTGGGGTCATCGATAAGATAAGGGTCCTGACCTGGATCGCATGCTGGGAGAGGAGATAACCGTGTAGGTCGGTTTGTGAGGACGTGGCAGTGTCCTGTTGTGGTGTGACCGCTAAGGTCGACTGTGAGGACGTGGTGATGCCCTAAGGCGTGACCGTTTAGGTCATTGGTGAGGACGTGGTGGTGTCCTACTGTGTGATCATTTAGGTCAGTTGTGAGGACGTGGTAGTGTCCTACTGTGTGACCGTTTAGGTCGGTTGACTGGACCCTTTGATAGGATTCCTACGTATCCCTAGCGAGAATCAAGCCTGATCGTAGTTCGTGTGAGTGCGTGGACGTGTCAGTGTCCTGTGGGTGATGTGATCGCTAAGGCCAACTGTGGGGACGTGGTGGTGTCCTAAGGTGACCGTTTAGGTCGGCTGTAAGGACGTGGTGGTGTCCTAAGGTGACCGCTTGGGTTGGCTGTGAGGACGTGGTGGTGTCCTAAGGTGACCCTTTGGGTTGGATGTGAGGACGTGGTGGTGTCCTAAGGTGACCGCTTGGGTCGGCTGGCTGAACCTTTTGATAGGATTCCTACGTATCCCTAGCGGGAATCAAGCCTGATCATAGTTCAGAGTGTGGGGTGAGTGTTGTCGTGCATGAGGACGTGGCTTGTCCTTTGACTGAGACTCTGTGTGTGGACGTGTCAGTGTCCTGAGGGTGACCGTTCAGGTTGGCTGTGAGGACGTGGTGGTGTCCTAAGGTGACCATTTGGGTCGGCTGTGAGGATGTGGTGGTGTCCTAAGGTAACCATTTAGGTCGGCTGACTGGACCCTTTGATAGGATTCCTACGTATCCCTAGCGAGAATCAAGCCTGATCGTAGTTCAGAGTGTGGGGTGAGTTTTGTCGTGCATGAGGACGTGACTTGTCCTCTGACTGAGACTCTATGTGTGGACGTGCCGGTATCCTGTGGGTGACCGTTTAGGTCGGTTGACTGGACCCTTTGGTAGGATTCCTACGTATCCCTAGCGGAAATAAAGCCTGATCGTAGTTTGATGTGTGGGGTGAGTGTGATGGATAAAATTCCACTGTGTAATAAAACCTTGCAAGTATACAAGTACCGAAGTAGCAGTGTATAAAAGTAAGGGTCGAACCACAGAGGCTTGTGTAAATAGCAAGTGAATTTAGTTAATGTAAAAGTAACCAAGGGGTTTTGATTTTGATTGATTTAAACTAAATTAACATGAAAAGCAAATAAATTAAACTAATGAAAAATGAAAATAAAGCAAAGATTGAAATCAAGAATGACAAGGATTCACGGATTGAGTTTCACAACTATCTCCTTCCTATGCTAATTTACAAAAACATTTACTAATCTTGTTCAAGAAATCGTTCACTTTTGAAAGAGTTGGGACGGTTAGATGGTCGGGTTGCAACCCTATTATTACTTCGATGTGATGTTTTCCGCAAGGTCTACAAAACATCTAAGTAATACATTAAAACCCAAGGAACAAAAGATTTTAGATCCGTTTGATTTCCGCAAGGTCTTCAAATAGATCTATTTAATGGAATCTAGGCCAATGTAAAAACTATCCACGCAAGTGTAGTAATTTAAATCCTAGTAATTTAAAGACAAACAATATCAATCAATAATGTTGAAGTCTAAAAATAAATTAAGCAAATTCCATTGAACATGAACAAGACAAGAATGAAAGAATTAAAATATTACTAGCATATAAATTTGATAGGTTTTACATCCAATCCGCAAATAAAATATTTATCTACTCATAATAATTATAAGAATAAAATTGAAAATCATAAACCTTGAAGTGAAACGGGTCTTGGAATTGGAACAAGCTGCTGTTTTAATTTTCTGGGAATAGTGCCGCAAGCCCTCCTTCAAAAACAGAGCCTGAATTTTATATAAACCTAGGTTGCAACTTGCAATTGTGTTGTGGCCAATCAGCCGTGTACTCAGGCCCAAACCACCAGGCCCACTTTGCAAGAGCCAGCCCAAGTATGCAACGCGGCCGTCCAGCTCCCTGCGAGGTCGTCCAATTGAACAGTAAGTGATGGTCTTTTCCTTCGACTTTTTATCGATAGTTGTACTTTGGTCACTGTACTTCTCAGCTTTGCAATTTGGTCCTTGAATTTTAAAATACACTTTTTCTCCTCTTTTCTGCTTAATTTCACTTCAGCCCCTGTACTAAAAAAACACTACAAAATACATTAAATTTCCAAGGTTTCGAACATAAAATAAGCTAGGAAACATATCTTTTGGATGGGTAAAACCACATCCATCAAATACCCCTAAACTTATCTTTTGCTCGTCCTCGAGTAAAACAAAACTAAACAAAAATAAAACTACCCTAACAAATAAAAACAATCAACAAAAAATATTTTTGATATGTTCTCAATACATACAAGGTTGCCGATCAAACAAGTCTCAGATTCTCCCATAATATGCTAAATAAGTGCCAAAAAGAATTTGCAATTACAATCACATTAATGCATCTAACTCACAATTTTTCACCTCGGCCTGAACGATGAATGAAATATGGGAGATCATGATCACTAAGATAAGATTGTTTATGGATTAACTAAGACATGCCCTACATAACAGAAGACAAACAGTTCAACTTACAAGGATACTTATATGCACGGTTACGCACTTGTCAATCCGATTACTCAATAATGAACAAAAATATGGCTCAGAGTTAAATCCACAATAATTGTGGGGCTAGGTTCACGGGTACAAACGAAGGAATGGACATACAAATACAAGAATGTGAAACTAAAAGTCTTCAATTGCATGTTACATCTTTCGAAATTTCAACTTTTCGCTCACATTTGTTTCCCCAATGCTTCAACCCCCAAACTAGACTTTGTCATACTTTATACACATGAAAGCATTCCCTCACTCAAAATAGGCCACTAATCAATCATACTTCACAAAATTAGGGGGCAAGCCATTTTTTTTCATTTTTTTTCTTTTTTTGCCCCCTTTTATACAATATACATCATATTCCCAACTTTTGACCTTCCTCACTCATTCCCTTAATTTTTCTATGTAACCCTCAAACTTATCTTTTCTAATTCCACATTCTTGCAAAGGTGGGATAAACCTATTCTAGGTGTCAAGGGTTAGGGAGTATGCGTCAAATAAAGGCGAATGGTGGTCTAGATGTTCCATTCTTTCTAAAAAGACTCAAAATAGGATCAAGTGACAATTCATATATAAACAGTGACGAGAAAGTCGAAGGCTCACAAGAGGGTTGTCAAAGAAATAAAAGCCATAAATATCAAGTAATCTATTGATTTGTTATTGACAAGCGTGCAACCATGTTCTAAGAACCCCGAGAATGTCAAAGTGAACCCATAAAGGACACCTAAATTAATGACCATGATCAAGAAATATGATGGAAGTAAATGGTGGTGCAATTGTGTTTTACATGTATTAATGCAATTCTAATAAAAAAATTCAAATTGGCACAAACTAGCAAAACTCAATAAAAAACCCTCAAATCATCACGGACGTTGGCCAACTTTCTAACATATAATGAGAACAATTTTTTTTAAAATTTTTCTATTTTTTTGGAGGGTGACACTATATACACTCTCCTATAAACCCACAAACTCGGAGAGATATCTATCCCCAAACTCAAAACATGCTATGTCCTCATAGCAAAGAGAACAAAAACATGCCTTGGGTTCAAAGGACGATATGACACAACAAAACAAATAAATAAAGCATACCTACTTGGGTTGCCTCCCAATTAGCGCATTTGGTTAAGGTCGTTAGCCCGACCGTTGCTTCCGTTTGGACTTCGCTTTCCGTCCTTTGGCCCACTTTATGGTTTCGCGGGTCCTTATTTTTGGATTAAGTCCCATATATCTTCCCCTTTTCATCGTATCATTTAGAAATTGAGGGAATTTTTGACCTTTATGAACCTTGGACTTTTCCACTTGTGGCCTCTCATCACCTTTTTCATCACATGGGGAAGGAGAAGGTAAAATAATGATAGTCAAATTTTCCTTTGGATTGCTAAGAATTCGAAAATTCTCATCCTCATTGTGAACCTCCTCACAATCCATCTTCTCCCCACCATATAGGGACAACTCAATCTCATCACAAATATGCTCATGCCATGTTTTGTCATTAAAATTTGATACATGCATGACCTTTAATTTTTAAATAACAAGAAAAAGAAAATAATAAAAGAAAACTATTTACACTACAAAGAAAATAAGAAAAGAAAATTATTTACAATACACTAACAAAATTAACTTGTAATTCACAATAAGTCCCCGGCAACGGCGTCAAAAACTTGATGAATAAAATTTCCACTGTGTAATAAAACCTTGCAAGTACAAGTACCGAAGTAGCAGGTACAAGTAAGGGTCGAACCACAAAGATTTGAGTGAATAGCAAGTGAATTTAATTAATATAAAAATAACTAAGGGATTTTGATTTTGATTGATTTAAACTAAATTAACATGAAAAGCAAATAAATTAAACTAATGAAAATAAAGCAAAGATTGAAATCAAGAATGACAAGGATTCACGGATTGAGTTTCACAACTATCTCCTTCCTATGCTAATTTACAAAAACATTTACTAATCTTATTCAAGAAATCGTTCACTTTTGAAAAGAGTTGGGACGGTTAGATGGCCGGGTTGCAACCCTATTATTACTTCGATATGATGTTTTTCGCAAGGTCTACAAAACATCTAAGTAATACATTAAAACCCAAGGAATAAAATTTTTTAGATCCGTTTGATTTCCGCAAGGTCTTCAAATAGATCTATTCAATGGAATCTAGGCCAATGTAAAAACTACCCACGCAAGTGTAGTAATTTAAACCCTAGTAATTTAAAGACCAACAATATCAATCAATAATGTTGAAGTCTAAAAATAAATTAAGCAAATTCCATTGAACATGAACAAGAAAAGAATGGAAGAATTAAAATATTATTAGCATAGAAATTTGATAGTTTTTATATCCAATCCGTAAATAAAATATTTAGCAAATCATAATAATTACAAGAATAAAATTGAAAATCATAAACCTTGAAGTGAAACGGATCTTGGAATTGGAACAAGCTGCTGTTTTAATTTTCTGGGAATAGTGCCGCAAGCCCTCCTTCAAAAAACAAGTCTGAATTTTATATAAACATAGGTTGCAACTTGCAAATGTGTTGTGGCCAATCAGCCGTGTACTCAGGCCCAAACCACTAGGCCCACTTCGCAAGAGCCGGTCCAAGTATGCAACGCGGCCGCCCAGCTCCCTGCGAGGTCGCCCAATTGAACAGTAAGTGATGGTCTTTTCCTTCGACTTATTATCGACAGTTGTACTTTGGTCACTGTACTTCTCACCTTTGCAATTTGGTCCTTGAATTTTAAAACACACTTTTTCTCCTCTTTTCTACTTAATTTCACTTCAGCCCCTGTACTAAAAAAATACTACAAAATACATTAAATTCCCGAGGTTTCGAACAGAAAATAAGCTAGGAAACATACCTTTTGGATGGGTAAAACCACATCCATCAGAGTGTTGTCGTGCATGAGGGCGTGACTTGTCCTCTGACTGAGACTCTGTGTGTGGACGTGTCGGTATCCTGTGGGTGACCATTTAGGTCGGTTGGCTGGACCCTTTGGTAGGATTCCTATGTATCCCTAGCGGGAGTCAAACCTGATCGTAGTTCGAAGTGTGTGTAATCATGAGTGTATGCAGGCGCGGTGGTGCCCTGAGGTAATGTGGTAAGCAGACGTGTCGGTGTCCATGAAGTGAAATTGTGAATGGACACGTGAAGTGAAATGGTGAATGGACGTGTTGATGTTAGTGAAAGTGAAATGGTGAATGGACGTGTTGGTGTCCGTGAAGGTGAAATGGTGAATGGACGTGTCAGTGTCTTATGGTGAGATGGACGTGTCGGTGTCCTGAAATGGAAATTTTACGGTCTTTCGAACCGGGTAATTTAAAGCCTTTCGGGCTATGGATCATGTCGGTGATGGTGAAACTGTGTGCGTGGAGGCGTTTGTGCCTTTGGATTGGTGTTCGAAGGTGTTTTGTAACTTTTGATTTGCGTTTGAAGGCATTTTGTGCCTTTTGTGTTTGTTTTGCCATTTAGTGGGCAAGATCCGGGCTTACGATGGCGGGTGGTGTTTATCCGTTGGGGATGTGTGGCCTCGTACGGGTTTTCAAGAATTCCCGTTTGAGTTTTTGTCCACTGGGGAAGGGATTTCGGGCTTACTTTGCTAGCCGGTTTTTGTTTCGTGTTTTGTGTTTTAGAGGCGTTTTGTGCCTTGAGATTTATGTCCGAAGGCATTCGTGCCTTGGAGTGGGTGTTTGAAGGCATTTTGTGCGCTTTTTTCCGTTTAGTGGGCGAGGCTCGGGCTTACAATGACGGCTAGTGTTAGTTTGGTTGGGTGAAGGACCAAACTGCATTGAATCTGCTGAAAAAGGCCTTTGGGCGGCCAGGGGTAAAGATTATAAGGGCAAAAGGGTAATCTCGCCTGAGATACAAAGTGGTCCGCACGGATCCACTCGCCTTGCAAGTGGTCCGTGAGGATTGGTGGGGGATTTTAATTTCCCCAAATCCAGATCAGGTTCCAACCATGAACAATAACTTCAATTTCTCCTTCTGTTCGAACGAGAGAGAGAGAGAGAGAGAGAGAGAGAGAGAAATTTGGTTTTGGTCAAAAATTTCTTAAGGAAATTCTTCCGGGTTGCTTGAGTTGCTACAATGGTGCAAAGAATCAGACAAGGCCGTCGCCAAAGGAGCCAAGAGGCCATGGAGAGGAGATTGGATCTCCAAAGGAATTGCTCTTCCTTCGTGCCTTCGACAAGGAATCCAAATGTGTTGTATCCGGATTCAGAGGTGCACAACTTGCGAGGGAGGACCGTAAGGGAGGTAAGAAGTCAATCGTTGCTTTGATTCTTGTTTGAAATGTTGTATACTAGAACTAGGTTTTAGTTTTTGCATATTTGGGGCTTTTGTTGTTTCCATGCTCATTTTGTGAAATTTATGGTGAATTGTTGAAATTGAGCATGTAAGAATTGTGGGTATGTGATTTTTGTGCAAAAATATGGAAATTAGCTCTTATTTGTAAAAATAAAGTGCCTCTCTTTGAAATGCATGCTTCGGTGATTTGTACCTTATGCTATTTCCGTATGTACATTGTGAAAAAATTGCCGTGTAGGGACGGACTTTGTGTGAAAAGTGTGACGTGTGCCGTGTTTTTGTGAGACTTTGTGTGGGAAATTTATGTGTAATGCGTGTGCGTGTTTTTGTGACGGGCTTTTGTTTTGAAAATGTGTCATGTAGGGACGGATCCCTCTTTTGAGAAAATTGTATAGTGTGTGCCGTGTTTTCGTGATGGGCTCTTGTTTGCAAAATTGCCGTGTAGAGACGGTCTTTATTTGAAAGGTGTCACGTGCCGTGTTTTTGTGACGGTTTCCGTGGAGGAAATTTATGTGCAATGTGTGCCGTGTTTTTCGTGACGGGTTTTTAAAAATGTGTCATGTAGTGCATGCCGTGTTTTTGTGACGGGCTTTTGTTTTGAAAATGTGACGTGTGTGCCGTGTTTTTGTGATGGGCTTTTGTGTTTTGTCGTGTTGGGATGGACTTTTGTGCTTTGTATTTTTTTGTATACTTGTTTAAGTACTGTTATTAACGTACCTTTGTTGTGTTTACCTGCATGATGAGGTGCCTTCATCCGGGAAGGCGAAGAAGATGAAGTCACGGGGGTCCCTTGAGGCCGTGGTTGAGATGTGGCAGAACCTACCGGAGAACTCTAGGGAGGGTAGACCAAGTCCTAAGAGGATGGTCTTTGATTCTGGTTTGGGCATGTTCGTGGAGAACTTGGCCGGGATAGCGGAGACACAGAAGAACAAGGGCGTCTTCTTGGCTCTATCTGAGTACTGGTGGGATACCACGCATACCTTCCACTTTAGCTGGGGAGAGGTGACGGTGACTCCTACCGATTTTGCAGCAATCACCGGGCTTTCCTTCAAGGGAGGGCCGGTGAGATGGCGGGACAGGATGTCCGATGGGGTGCTGGCTGAGTTGCTGGGATTTGCGCCCTATCCTCGTAAGGGCTTGGGCATGTTGTACAACGATGTGGAGATGCAGATCACAGCCAACATCGGGGCTTATCGCCGGGGCACTGGAGTAGTGACGGCTGAGCTGCTGGCGCGTTCTTTTCTGTGGTTTGCTCTTTCCGAGACTCTGTTCTCGAACCACACCTCTTTCGCTCTTTTCCCTCTGCTAGAGAGTTTGGTGTACTTGGGGAGGGTTGGTGAGATTGCTTGGGGCGAGGCGGGTTTGGCCGAGCTCTACTTTGCTATGGACAGGTTTAGCCGGGGCGCGGCCAGTTCCCTGGGATGCTTCGATTTTGCGCTGGAGGTATGAGTTTATTGCTGTTTGTGGTTTAGCATTTTATCATTTCTCCGTCTTCTTTTTCTTTTGTTCTGAGCACTATCTGCTTTTTGTTGCAGGTGTGGTGCTATGAGATCTTCCGTTGCCTGCCGTGGGACTGGGAAGATGAGGCCATGGTGGCCTACCCTGCCATGCTATGATGGGCTCATTCTTTGAGGAAGAGGAGGACGAGAAGGGGAAAGGTCACCGTTGCATATTGGGATGTACAGGAGTTCCTGGAGAGGGATAGCCCAACGGGGTTTGAGCTGTACCCCTTGGACTCGGTATGGCAATGACGAGTTTGAGGGTGGTCCCGCGGTGACACGGCAGAGGAAGATGCTGCGGGGCCTTACTTGCGATGTCATGTATCTGGGGGAGAGGGTCTTCTGGCAGCATGGCGCAGGCGAGCCCCCTGTGGCTCCGAGGGATCCGCCCTTCGGTATGATGAGTCCTTTTGATATGGACGTGCTGGAGTATGATAGGTACCGGGATGGCGTGAGCGCCGAGGAGTTCATCCTGTATGGCGAGGAGTATGGGGCCTTTGTTAGGCGGAAGTTGAGGACGCCACAGGTGTTGGCGAGGGAGAGGCAGGGTGGCCCGCCACGTCCCCCAGATGTTCCGGTGCCTGGGCCGGACTTCACGTATGTCCGCGGGGACTCTTCGAGGAGGAGGGTGTCGGTGCCCATCCCAGAGCAGGCTCCTGCTGCTTATCGGGTTGACCCGGATGCTCCGGTGAGTGTGCTTACTCTTCTCCATCTTGGCATCTTTTCTGTATTTTTCTCTTTTGTCGAGTATGATTGTATCTCTTTAGCTGAGCATTTCTTTGGTTGTTTGCTTGCGCAGGTCTCGGGGAGATCCTTTGATACGCTGACCCGTCGGTTTGTGGGGATGAGGTCTTTTGCAAAGAAGCTCGCAGGGAAGCTGTCTTGCAGGTCTTCACGGCACGCGGCGGCATTCGAGCCAATGCCTTCAAGGATGTTTATGGATACTCCTTCGTTGAGGGCTGAGCCAAGGCCACAATCGGAGGTACCGTTTCGAGGGCGGCAGAGTCTTGATTCAGGGACGTCTTCGGGGGACCAGAGGCCGCAGACCCTTCATCAGTTCTTTCCTCCGCCGGATGTACAGGGAAAGGGTTCGTCTGCGCATCCCTTCTTTGATCCCTTCAGTGGGTTTGATCCTTCGAAGTAATTCGAGTACTCGTAAGAGGAGGGGGTGCAGTATTCCGATGACGAGGATGTGACTGGCGAGTTTGTCGAGATGCCGCATTTCTCGTTTGTGGAGGTTGATGATGATGAGTCGGAGTAGGGCTCATTTGCTTTCCCTCTTTCCGTTGTTTCTTTTTGTTTAGCAACAGACATTTTGTACCTCTAATAAAACATTTGTATATGCACAACAAAGTATTTTATTTAAGATGTAATGCCATATTTTGTGATTCCCGGGAATTGACCTAGGAATTGTTGCTAGTTTATTTTTTTATTTTGTGCATGTCACGTGAGTCGAGAATGCATTTGTGGTTAGTGTATGGTTGTCGAAAATGGCTTTGGCCACGATTTTGGGCAGTTGGGGGTAGGGTCCTGCCGAGAGCAGTAGCTGTTTTGCAGTTTGCTGAAAACGTGGGGCCATGCTGCAAAGTGGTCCGCAGGGATCCAACCAGCATGCAAAGTGGTCCGTGCGGACGTACCTTGCTTTTGGGGAGGAAATAAGAGCCACAGAAATTCTGGACTTCCCCCACTTCCCATTTGCAGTCCCTTCAAGCTTCCTTTCTCATTTTCTCTAGAAACCTCCACATTTACCATGAATTCTTCATTTGTTTCGAGAGTTTTACCGAGGCTTTCAAAGGAGAGGCAAGCGTTCTTCCTTGAGAGGCTCAAAACGTGGATGAGGCACCACATGAGGCACAATAAGCGGGCTTTCAAGATGAGGTTTCGACTCCGCTCGATTTGGTCCCTTAAGGAGTTAGTTCCTGATTGGGAATTGTCGCGGGCTACCGCGAAGTTCTGGGATGTTAGGAGGCACATGTATAGCTTCTCCTAAAATGAGGTCACACCTACCTTTTGTAAGTGCTCCAATTTGAGTTTGTTAGTATTTTCGTTAGAAAATTAACGAAAGTTTTAACATTCCTAACATTTCTAACAATTCCTAACATTTCTAACCAAGTAAGGGTAGATTAGGGATTGCCAAAAAAAGATAAACCAAAGAAAGAATCTTAAAAAGCAAAAGAAATAGAAAAAACCCGAATTAGCAAGCTGAAAAACATAATCAGTTTGATTTTTTTTGAAAATATTCTTTGTGTCCAAAGCTTGCAGCTGCAATTAATGAACAGTGCACGCCGCAGGTCTTATCCGCGCGGATAGTTATGCATTTTTCAAAGGGCTATAAATTGAGGCCTTCAGTCTCAGATATAGAGGAGAAGAAACACAATTTGCAACTGCACCTTGGCGAAAATAGAGAGAAAACAGTGAGAATTCTCTAGAATTGTCACCTTTTTCTCAACTATTCACCCAAAATCACACTCACTCAAACACTCTCACATTCAAGCCTCAAACACTCTTACATTCAAGCCAAAAACTCCAAAACACAAAGAAGATTGGTAAACCCTCCTTCTCCTTACCCTAAACTCCTTCATTCATGCATCCATTTTCAAACTCCAAAATGTAGTTTGTTCATCTTCTTGTCTTAGATCCAAGAAGATCACCATGGAAGTTCATCTCCATGGATGATCTTCTACAAGGATCAACATTATTTTCAAAGTGTTCTTACTTACTTGCAAAGAAAACACATTTTCAAAACCCTAAAAATCATTTTCATACATCAAATCTCATTTTCAAAGGATAAAATTCCCCTTCCCAAGCAAATGAAGTGCTTAGTCCTAATGTACCCCAAGGATGGTTTGATATAGTTGATTCACCACTAAAATTTCAAGTGATCACTAATCAAAACCTAGGGAAATGGGGACAAGCATGGATGCCAAATCCCCTTTAAAATCATGTTTTCCTTCTTGAGAAGTTGCTGTCCAGTAGCAATTTTCTAAGACCCCAGTCCATGGTCTAATTTTTTGGACACAGATAAACTTGGAATTTGGTGTTGACTACAAAACACTTTTTGTAGCCAACATCCATAGATTTCCAGAAATATTTTTACTTTATTTTTTTCGTGAGTAAAACTCCCTTTTTCAAATTTTCTTTTGAAGGTCAGATCACCAGTCTCTGGGAGTCCAGATCTCATATCTGAGATTTCCAGAAGGTTTTGGGTCCTCAAATCTTCTCCAAAATGAAAAATTCTTTCACATAAATCTTATTTGAGGTGTCTGGAACAACTTTCATTCTCTGAGTTTTCTCAGATTATGAAGTTTTGAAGCCCTTAAATCCATTTCAAAGTCAAGTGTCCACTGCCTTTTTCATTCTGGCAGAAGTGGTTTTCAACTTCCAAAAATCTTTTGAGTACCAAAACTCAACCCAAAAATCACACCAAAAATCATGGGATCTGTCCAAAGTCTAATAAAGAATTCCCAATTTTTACTTTCCTCAGTTTCAACTTATTTTGGCCAAAGTAACACACACACACACACACACACAAACAAATGGTTTTTACTTGGAAGACTCGTTTTACGAGGCATTCCGGGTGCACACTAACGTCCTTCCCGGCGTGTAACGTGACCTCCGAACCCAAATCTCTAATCTCGGGCATTTTTCAAAGTTTTGGCCCTTAAAACAAAAATGGCGTGGCGACTCCGGTCTTTTCGATTGGTTTTTCAAAGAAACGAAAAATTTCAAAGTCCTTTCGGAAAAATTAGGCACACATCATCACAGTGGCGACTCCGCTGGGGACAAATAAACTTTTTCTAAAAAAAAAAAAATGATATTTGGTATATTGGTGGAAACCATTAAACTTCCCGTTATCGCCTCCTAACACGAGTCGGGGATAAATTGTGGTTTAACAATCCCACGTACCGGTATCATTGTTTTCAAAAAAAAAAAAAAGCTTTTGAGGGTCAAGCTTCCGTCCCGGCATTAAAAATCATTTGTTGTGTGTGTTGATTTTTGCACATTTTCGTGTTGTTTTGGCCGCCTCGGAAAAAGTCAAAATTTTATTTGTCGGAATCATGTCCCTAAGCTGTTGGAATTTTGAATTATGTGCTTATGTGTGCATTTACTTTCAAAAAAAAAAAAAGAATTTCAAAAAAAAAGAATTTAAAAAAAAAAAGAAAATTTTCAAAAAAAATCATGCATCATACTTTTTAAAACACATGAAAAATTTCTATTTTACTCGGAAAAAGAAGATAGACTGCTTGTACACTACGCGCACGTGACCTTACACTGCACACTACGTCCCTAACAGGGAAATCCTTGTCGCGGCCCGTTTGGTCTTATTACGCCTCTCGGTGCAAGCACAGGACTACCCAAACATCCCATGGAGCCTCGTGTCGACCATGCACCTGTCCGTGACACACTTTGTCCGAGACCCGGTTGGTTTTTAGTTTGGCCTGTGTCATGCCTTGTCTGTGTATTGACCTTTCCTTTCAAGCCTTTGTCGGCACACCGACTCAATATCTTTCGGGGACCCTAATCAGTCGAAGTCATGCCGGTTTTCCGCCGCGAGACTTTGACCAAGATATTGGCCGGCGCCTTGACTTCGGCTCGGCGGCACAAATTATACAGCGACTCCCGGCATTGACATTGAGTCATCAAGGATTAATGATTATTCCATGCCTAATTACGGCCTAATTGACGACAAGCCAAGATCAATCGTGGACATTTATCAGTCCAAATCATGCCGACTTTTCGTCGAGCCCTCGGACATGATCTTGACTTTTGACGTCAGCTTTGTCCGTAATTTACATCGAATGCTCGTTAAGACTCGATTACCCGCCAGACTTTTAGGATCGTTTTTCTTTCGGTCGGTGGGACCCGCTTGCCCTATAGGACCCTCGCCGGGGCATCCACCTGGGAGGTCGAAATACGAGGTGGAATACGAGGGGCTTATAGACGTAGTGACGGGGCCCGATCCGGGATCGAGTAGTTTGCGAAAAAGAAGAGCAATCTTTTCCAACCGATTAGGTTAATAAAACATGTTTTAAGTAAACGTGAACAAATAGCGCATGTTGCATGAGCCCCAAGCCCAAACACTTACCCTCCTTCAATTCCCGGACATCGAACCCTCGTACCTTTTCCCCCGACTCCTCACAAAGGTTGGTTCCGGACAGGGTCACCGTTTGATTAGTTGGGAAGAGTCAAGCGCATCATCGGCTTCGCCGTTTGTTCCGACTCCGGGTTTGGAATGTACGCATCGGCCGGTAATGATGGGGATAACGTCACTCCGCCTCCCGGGACCCCTCGAGACAGACGGCGGTGGAATCGGTTAGCGAAACGAGATGAGGTTACGACGGGAAGCACGGTGAATAGCCTTATGGAGGCTATTAAGAGCCATGGTTTGGCCGCCGGCCTCAATCCCGATGGCACCTTCACCGTGGAAGAAGACGAGGATGCCAATCCCACTCTCGGTCGCCACGATTACTCAGGATGCCACCACCCACCTCCTATGGTACCACTACGAGAACCCATGCTCCTCGGTCTTCGGGTCGGCCCGGCTCCCGAACCACGAGACCACTTTGGATCCATGCGGCAGACGGCACAAATCGGTTCACGGTTCCTCGGTGGGGACAAAGCTTGAATACGGAATGTCTTCTCATGGTTGGGGTTATCTCGGAATGCCACGGCTAATTGGGATCCCGCCTCGGTTTGGAACCGATCAATCCGGACCTTCGCGGCAACGGTTCAAGGGCCACAACAACGGTTCGGCATGCCTCAGCGGCCGTCGAGGCCCCTCCTCGAGAATGATGTTAGCTCATTTGCTCCTCCCACGGCTTTCACAAACCCATTTCTCACTCGGGGTTCGATGGGTTGCAAACCTCCATCCCGGTTTCATCAGAATCACCGGGACCGCAGTACCCCCGGGTTATACACCATCGCCTCGGCCCGGCCATGCAATTCAAAAGTCAGGGACAGCAGCCCGCACCTAAGCCTACTTATGGGCCCCACTCTAGAAATACAAGTTATCCGGCTACATCAGGACTGCCTCCACCCACTTTGCCGGTTGAAAATCAACAGCAGACCGCAAGGTTCTATCCCTTTGCCCAAACTCCTACTCATGCTCCCCAGGGTAACTCAGCCCAAGGACAGGTTTTCACCTACGTCCCCGGATCGGCCGTTCCCTCCACCAGTCTGCCGCCAGTGGTAGCTCCTCTCTCTAGCTCAGTCACTAGCTTGAACGCAATGACTCCGCCACAAGACCCTCATCTGGCCTGGTTCATGGAACAGCATAAGGAAATGAAGGCGCAGATTGCTGAATTGACTGCTAAGAAGTCTGCTTTCCGGCCTACGGACCCGGACTCCATTGTTCCCCTACCCCACAAATTTGTTATGCCTAATCTGGATCTCTTTGATGGGACTGCATGCCCGAAAACTCATCTGGACACGTATACCTTGGCAATGAAGGCCAAAGGATGCACCAATCGGCCGGTTGGGCGACTATTTCGATCTATCTTTGAAATCCGGTGCCTTAAAATGGTTCTTTCGTTTGAAACCCGAAGCCGAACTACGTGGGACCGGATCACTAATGCCTTCACGAGAAAAGTACAAGGCCAACTTGGAATGGGAAACCAATAGAGGTGACCTGCAGACAACAGTGCAACGTCCCGATGAAAATGTTGGGGACTTCTGCGGTGGAATGCGAAACTTCGGTGAAATGGCAATCCCTCCTTCCGAAGAGGAGCAGCTGGACATCTTCCGGTCATGCACGAAACCACATCGAGAGCCTCCCTCGGTCACTTCCCGTACTCGGACTTACGGGCCATGGTTAACTCCGCGGCTAAATTTGAAAAGGCTTACAATCGGCCAGTGCTGCACGCTTACGAGATATCGGGCTCCTCCTTCAAACACCGCCCTGCTCTGCTAAAGGCAAAGAGATGATTAACTACGCGGGACGGGAATGTAATAACACAACTCCTTTTGCTCCCCGGAAAACCAGCCGAGCCCGGACCACGGGTCATGAACCTCGAAAACTTTGGAATGCCTGCGAACGACATCTTTAGGGGACTAGGTGAAAGAAGGCTTGCTTTGCGGCCTTTGGAGAATTTCCAACCCGGGAATCCGAATGCTCCGTGGATACTTCAAAGTATTGCGCTTTTCATCAAGCCCATGGACATCTAACGAGATAAGCTGCTTTACTGCGAAAAAGGCAATCCGAGGGATTGATAGAGCAAGGAAAGTTGGAAGGCCCCGAAGGGCCTAATACGATCAAAAATCCTACGCGAGGAACCATAATCGAGTGAATATGATTGAATGCGGAGAACCTTCGCATGCCCGGGAAGATGCCGATGAAGGTCCCCAAATACCCATGGCCAACCTTGTCGAGGATCTGAATTCGGATTCCCCTCGGCCTTGAGGATATTGAACGAATCAACCCATCTTGGTCTCATGTCGAGATTTCCTGCAAGAATATGAAACTCGCTATTTCTCGGATGAAGGGATAGGCGATCTTGAAGAAGCTGGGGACATTCCGGTCAAAACATGAGAAAACCATTTACACAAGATGGTTAGAACAATCAAGAAGAATCGAGCAAGAAAGCTTTCGGCGGGCGCCTGTACTGGGGCTTATCAGCAAAGAGGTCGAAGAGCATCTGGAGCTAGTACACTTCTGCAAGTTGGCTTTGGGAGAGGTGAATACGATCCAGAACGGCGAAGAATCGGAAGAGGAGGATTCCTTCTATATCCTGCCGGGAGTCAAATACGTGCCACCCCCTCTCACTCTTCCCCCGCAGTTTCTGGGTGGAGAAGCCGAATCACAACTACCACTTTCGGGAATGGGAGCATATGACAATTTATGCGGTTGCACGCACCCATATTCCCCTAACGGGTTTGATCGGCGTTCCCTCTCAGCCGAAATCCCGGTAGTATGGGAAGATGATTAGATGGCAGCGACGATGATGATGATGACGAGAGCGAAGAGTCAGCGAGGCCCCAGATCCGAAATCAATCTGGAACAATCATGCCGGAAATGAGCCCATGGAAGCCAGGCACAATGGCTGGTTGTCAGCAAGCGACGATGAAGAACCACCGGAAAATGCAAGTCAAATGCCAACGGGGGTGGGTTCCCAAGAACTGCACCTCGTAAGATGCACCTATGGTCAGTGTCCGGATACTTCAGAGGATGAGGGACAACAAAGCCCGCGCCCAGATCCGTACATATTCGAAATCCTAGAACACAATGTTCCTTATAAGAACCTAACCGGTGAATGGAAAGGGTTCATTGAAGCACTGGTCGAGAATGGAGGGTTTCAGCGACCAGAAGATGAAGAATTCGTAAACGTCATCGGATCTTTTTCTTCTTTCCCGAGAACGGATGGCATAACAACCGTAAGGGTCACAACCGGGCCGCAGAGCACGGCGAGTGCACTGCAATCACGAAAAGGGTTATTGATCTAACGTCTCCCCAGTGGCTTTCATACCTATGGATCCACATGACGCCTTCCTAATTGCTCCAGTGCCCGACAATGGACCCCGGGTGCTCCTTATTTGGACCCAGATCTATCGAGCTGCTACATCGAACTACGAGGGGGAACGTTGCCTATCCTTCACTTGTGGCTGCCCTACTTGCAAGGGTGAAAGAAAGAAGATGTATGATGAGATGGAGGCTGATAGCCATAAGACCGAAGACACTTCGGAAGACGAATATGAAACCGAGGATATGAAGGCCATGAAGTTTCTGGGTGCGAGCACGTGGATGTCTTAGAGTTCAACACTTTGCCTACCATGCTTTGGGGAAAGGGTTTTCGGGCGTCCGATCCGGGCGATAGTCGAAGATCGATAGAGAGAGGAAACTAACTCCCATCCGCCCAAATGAGAAAATAACCATGGTCGAGATCAAATCCACCAGGAACAAAGTAACACTCCTTGTCGGGGTTACCCAAGAAGAGGTCACCTTCCCGAATGTATGTCGGCTCTCGGAGAAGTCACTGGAAACCGGCATGATACCGGATGCGCCTCCCACACAAAGTGCTATAATCATCTCCAACTACGAGTATTACGAAAGGAACCGAGAATGGTTGCACTATACCGGGGATGAGATCGAAAAGCCGCAGAGCCCCGACAATAGCGACTCTTGTTGTATGATAACTATGAGCAAGGCGGACTATGGGAGCGAATCGGAGGACGCCCTAGCTCTGTGGGCCATCCGAGGGCAACAACACAACCCCGAGACTCAAAGCACAGTGACTTGGGAAGCGGTTATAAGGGCCGCCCGGGGAAGGAGCCGGTGCAGCTCGGCCCTCACCGTTGCTAGACTCAGTCGGGCCGGTGGTCGATAGCCAAAAGGCTCCCCGTTGACCTTAGCGGCGTTGAAGAAATCTAGTCAAGAAGCAGCGATGAGGAAGTTAACTGTTGACCCGATCCGGGCAAATCTTCCAAGGGAATCCCAAGGCGAGATAAGAAGGCCACGAGATCAAGCACTGAGGAGAACCGCCGCCCCTATGCTAAGGCAGCGAAGCTCTGACCCGGAAAAGGAGGATCCCGTGCTCACCCGGTTGAAGCAAACACGGGCCAACATCTCTCTATGGTCCTGCTCACCTCATCCTATCCCCACAAGCTAAAGGCGGAAGAAAGCACAGCCCGCACCTTGGTCCCTATTGATGCTACTCCCGATGACGTGGTACGGTGATTGGAAACATCCACTACGGGAACATAATCACTTTCACAGATCTCGACCTCCCTCAATTTGGGGCTGATCATAACGAGCCTCTCTTCATCACGGTCAATTGGATGAACGACGCCTCCCTCGGGTCTGGTTGATAATGGGTCCGGAATGAACATTCTTCCGGCAAAGATCATGAGCACTGCTTGACATCAAGTCCACGGACTTAAAACCTTCCTCCCTCACGGTCAAAGCTTACGACTCGACATCTCGGCAGTCCTTGGAGTTGCTACTTTGGACCTCTGGTTTGGACGAAATTGATACTGTGGAATTCCGGGTTATTGACATCCCGATCACTTTTAATGCCTTACTGGGAAGACCTTGGCTGCATCAGGTCAAGGGGGTCGCCTCAAGCCTCCACCAGTGTGTGAAATTCGTCTCGAATGGGGACCTGACAACCATTTATGGGGATTTAGTCACCTTGGAGGGTACGGATACGGGTGGAATACCTATTACGGAAATCAAACATGATGAGGAAGGTCTCATGCTAACGGGCTTCACGGTCGAGCCTCCCAAGCCCAAGTGTGCAACATAGATCGACAATCACCGGGATAAAATCCCTCAGGTCTTGAAAATGATGAGAAAGATGAGCTATCTACCTGGCCTCGATGCAGGGAAGCACCAACAAGGAACTCACAAACTCATCGAGGTGAAAGGACGAGAAAACTCGCCACGGCACGGGATATGAGGCCTCCTCGGTGGACACGCAAAAGGAAAAGGATTTGCTCTACAAAGGAAAGAAGCTATCACAGGAAGGGTCCCGGTCGACGACCCTAAATCTCTCCCTTTCAGTCCTAATTTGGCTGACTACTTCGTAAAGGGTCCCACACAACCGGGTAACATCACAGAGCCCACTCCTACGAAGGGTGGCTGAAGCTACGAGGATAGCCTCAACAAGTTCGGGGAGCAAAGCTAACCCGGTCCGTAGAATGTTCTGGACCTACCCAAGATACAGGGGCTACCACTACCATGAAGAGTGAGTACACTTTCAAAGGCGTGCCAAGCCTAGTGGAACAGTTCGAGAAGCTCACAACCACAATTCCTACTGCCCAGGAAGGTCTGAAACCTGAGTTTGAATTGACCGTACCAAAAGCCAAAGCCACAGAAGTCTTTTCAGATGATTAGGATGGTCCGATTATGCAACAGTTATTCGGGGAAAAGATCAAGGTGCCAGACCTGATTGATTTCAGCTCAGCCAAAGAAATGGTAGCGATGATCGAGGAAGGAGCACGGTACAATTCCCGAGTCATGACGCCCGCGACGATGCCATTAAAGAATCGGGAAACTCTCTCGGGCCCGTCCGCGACGAAAGAAGAAATGATCACCAAGCTGGATTGGTCCCCCGTCCCTTTGTGTCAATCTAGTTAGAGTCCTCAGAGTCCTTCATTGTTAAGGTCAAGTCTCTAGAGTCGTCAGATGGCCTTACGCCTGAAGACTACGAGTGTAGCAAATCTTTGTACTTCCTTTCGTTCCTAATGAAATGACGAACCTTTCTGAGTATCCCTTGATTGCCACTTTAACTAATGATGAATTAATTAATAAAAAAAAAACACTTAATAATAATTCATTAGATAAAGAAGCAGACACATTAAATAAAAAAAATCAAAAAAAAAATCTCTTTAAGCGGGTTGTCCGGAAAGAGGAAAATCGAGCCCAAGCTGCCGAAGAGATTTTGACAAGTGTGAATTTGGGAACGGCGGAAGAGCCTAAAGAGACGCAGATTGGCGATTTCTTCGAAAGAACTGGAAATGATGCTCTACAAAATCCTACAAAATCCTCAACTCAAGGAAAGTAGCCCTCTTCATCAAAGAAAACATTATATGCCGATACGGGTTGCCAGCCGAAATCATCTCAGATAATGGATCCCACTTCGAAGGGGAATGCGGCAGTGCTGGCGGAATTGAGAATAACCCGTCACAAGTCATCTCCCTACGGGCCCCAAACCAACGGAGCCGTCGAGGCGGCAAACAAGACCTTGGAAAACATCATCAGGAAAATGGCTGTCGAGGCGAGAGATTGGCCCGAAGCTACACTGGCACTCTGGGGCTCTGAGACATCCGTCAGAACGGCAACCGGGGAAACACCATTTGCTCTCACCTACGGAATGGAAGCCGTACTCCCAATCGAGCTAGAAATCCCCTCGCTCCGTGTGTTGTTGGAAAGCGAGATCAACGAGGTTGAATGGCTCCAAAGTCGCCATGATGAATTGGCCCTACTAGATGAGCGCCGATTGAAAGCAATGGAACATATCCGAGCTTACCAAGGGAGAATGGCCAGAGCCTTCGACAAGAAAGTAAAGCATCGGGAGATCCGAGAAGGTGATCTCGTTTTGAAAGAGAAGCCCCGGTCCGTATCAACCCCCTCGGCAAATGGGAGCCTATGCAGGTCGGGCCATATGTTGTCAGAAAGATCTTCTCGGAGGAGCCATGCAACTTGCGGACCTCGACGGAAATCCTTTTGTACACCCGGTGAATGGTGACAAGGCTGCGAGATACTACGCGTAAAACAACGAGTCAAAAAAAAAAAGAAGAAAAAGAGTGCTAAAGAGTAATACCCAACTAGGTTGAAAACCCGAAAAGGGCAGCCTAGGTAAAAAACAGGGTTGCACAAAAAAAAAAAAAACAAAAACAAAAAAAAAAAAAAACACAAAAACAAAAAAAAAAAAAAATCGACCGAGGTCGAACTACGGAGACTGAGCCCTTTGTCAGAAGGGAACGTGGCGGCGGAAACGGTTCGGTCTAAAGCACAAATAAAAGTCAATCTCGACATCAATACAACGATCGAGACCATGAAAGCGTCTCGAAAAACTCTAAAGCAATTCACATATTCATTACAAGTTAAAAGCTTTTTGATGAGTCTAAGCCCGGTTCATTCCTACAGCGGCAACTTGCTAAAAGAAACTAAGATACATAATCAAACTAATGTATGCTACGACAAGAAAGGGATACTCGGAAACCTCAAGGTCACTCCAAGCCGCTCGTCTTGGCATCTCCCCTCTTCTTCCCCCTTCGAGTCTTCTTCTTACGAACAGGGGAAAAATGTCGGTCTTCCTCCTACCAAGCTGCAGGTATAGGAACGGGATCTATCAAACCAGCCTCCGTCGGGGCCTTAGTAGCCCTAGCGTCATCTCTCATCTCCTGTAGCCTAGGCGGAAGCATAGGAGTCCTCCTCTCCTGCCTCTTGACATAAGCTTCATAGTCGGTCACAACATCTCCGCTCTGTCATGAGGGTTGGCCCTCGCCTCGGCCCTCCTCCTCTCCGAAAGCTGTCGGGTCCTCCGCACCCACAATGGCCTCACGCCGTCTCAAAATAGCCATACGAGTCTCTCCAAAATGCCTCTCGTACCAATCCGGGTACCAAGTGGTAAGGAACACAGGTCTCGGACGCCTGAGGATAACCCGAGGAGGAAAGACGTCATACCTCCATGCTCGGGACAGAAATGGAAATACCGAAGGATCATCCATAGAAGCAGAAGCCACCACCCTGGTGGCTATATCATCAAAGTCCTCCAAAGGAACTGCTCCAAGCCGAGCTGTCTCGAGAACTAAAGACGGAATGTAGAAGGCTGGGTGAGAAAGCCCGGAACCATAACCACGGGAGATCCGTCTGAAGCACTCTGCGAGTCTCCACCCGCCAACAAGGCACCGACCATCGATATCTTACGGTCGACGACCAGCCATCCAACGCTCCCACGAGCCACGATCATCAAAATCTACAACAACCCCTCTCTGGCGAATGTCCAAGGCTTGATCATATCCGAAGTTTCCCGAAGAACCCCCGGGCGTTCCATCGGCCACGAAGTCAAGAGAAAGCGGGCTGCCCCCGTGCATATACCGTCTCCGGTAGCTTGACCTATCGAGAGCATGAAAAGTCTCCCGAGGATCAAAGGTACAACATCTGCCCAAGCGACAATGAACAACAATATCCAGCGAGACCGATGACGGATCCCAAAGAATAAACCATGAACAAGGTCCCGAACATGCAAAGTGCAAAGGCATCCCAATAGGCATCGTCAAGCAAGCCTAAGCCCCTAAATCTATCGGGAAGACCGGAAATATCAAAATGATCGGGACTACGGATCATACCTTGTGCTTCCTCAGGAAAGATGAAGAAGGTTGCACAATCTATCAACGAAAGAGGCCCCCCCGGGCAAAGGAAATGCAATCTCCTCCACCTCGGGACCACCAAACAAAGCCCAAAATTCTTCGACAGTCGGGACCATCTCATTGTAAGAAAGGCAAAAGACATGCCTTCTAGTATCCCAAAATGATGAAGAAGCTCTCAAGAGGTCGTAGTCCGGAACCAATTCTTTGAGGGACCATAAGCACTTCACCTTGTACCTTTCTTCAAAGAATGACCTCCTCTCATGCATAATCTCCCGAGACCACTCTTTAAACTTGGTGAAGAATTGCATTTAAGAATTTTGGGATAATTTGGGTGGATTTTGCATACTCACAATTCTCTCCATGATTTTTCTCCCCTTCTCCCCGAAAATGGTTGTTTGGACTGGTGGTTGAAGAGGGTATTTGAATTTGAAATAAAGTAAGACCAGATCTGAAGCAAAATTAAAGGACAATGTCAGATGCAGGTCCTATCCGCGCGGACATGATTGTCCCCCATCAGAAAAATCTACAACAGTCCAAACTGCTGCACCAAAGAGGAATATTTCGTCCCGGTTGCTCGAAACCTGTGCAAAACCTGCCCAAACCAGTCCATATACCAAACACTAACACCCTTGCCAAAAATAATAACCAAGGCTCATGCAACATTGCATTCATACTGCATTGCATTCATGATAGATAAAATAAGATAAAATCCTAAATTATTACATTCCAAAAAAAAAAAAGAGAGTGTACATAAAAAAAATAATATAAAAAAAAAAGGTAGGTAACAATAATCCTAAATTATTACATTCCAAAAAAAAAGCAAAAAAAAATGTGCATAAAAATAAACTGTATCTGTCTAAATAAATACAATCTCAGTCTCAGAAATCAATCTCAAAAATCAGTCTCGAAGGATCGTCAGTCAGAGTCCTCGGTGGCTGGGCCTTTCCCCCGGTCCCTCTTGCGGCTCGGGCCCGCTTCCTCAGTAGCCATGAAGATCTCAGGCTCAGAATCATCATCCTCGTCTCCGGAGGAAGGCTCGTCAGGACCAACCGGCACGCTCTGATAGGGCAAGCCAAGATCTGCAAAGAAATCATATCCGAAGGTGAATGCGTCGGACTCCTGGACGTGCGAAGAAGATCCACCATGATGCCAGACGTGTCCCTGCCCGTAAGGATCTCCGAGAATGACGTGGTCCGAAGGCAGCACCACGCGGGGATCTATGAGAGGAGAAAGAGGAGTCTCAGAAGAACGCTCGAAGGCTCGGGGAAGTCTCCGACGGGCGCCGGTTGTGGTCGCCTCGCTCTAGCTTTGAGGGCTCCACAAGCCACCATCCTCTGATGAATCTCTTAGCCCCGATCACTGCTTCGTCGGCTTCTCCACGACCACCTCAGGAAGCCGCACGAAAGCAAAAGCGTCGAGAAATAGTTGAGGCGAAAAATGATGACGGGGAAAGAAAGGAAAAGACAAAAGCAAAAAAAAAGAGGTGGGAAGGAGAAGCCATACCTTCATACCCGGACGAGGCCGGAAAGCTCGTGGAAGCCGCTCAGGCTGGGGGATCTGCACCCTCAATCTAACCCCATCCTGGACATATGAAAAGTCTGTCCGAGGGTACCGAGGGATCCTTAATCCCTCTCCATCAAGAACACAGGGCGTCCTCAGCCGCCTCAAGACAAATATTGGATACGGCTCAATCGCCACGAATGCCGAGAAGTGCTGGCCGCCTCGGTAATCGCCCCAGGTCTCCGACCTCTCGCTCGGATACATCATGTCGGCGGGAGGCTCCACCGGTGTCATCAAAGGCGAATTCATGCCATGCTGACGCGTCACTCTCTCCCCCAGATAATAGACGTCGCAAGTCAAGCCCCTCAAAATCCTCCTTTGCCACGGTCCATACCTCGGCGCCCCTCAGTGCGCCACATCGAAACGATCCCGGGGATAGAATATCATACCCCTCATCCGTCTCGGCCCCGTCAAAGGCGGGCGGTCCACAGTATGCGAGGGTCGTGCGCCCTCTGGAACCCTTCTTCTCCCGGGCAAACTTGGACCGAGGAACGCATGGCCGGATACGCCGACGTACTCTGTGGTGTCGCCACATCGTGACGTGAAAGAACTCCAACGCCCATACCTGCGAAAGGTAAAGATCACATCAATTAAGTGCGAAAAGGATACGTGCTTAAAGAAAAGAGGGAAAGCAAAAGGAAAGCTTATACCTACAGAGGGAACTCGAAGCATGTCAAGGAACTGACAGCCTTCCGGCTATACCGATCTAGAGCGAAATAGAGCTCTGTCAGCCCTGCCTCTCCCCAAGAGACCTCTCCGGCCATCCCCACGTCCTCCAAGGACCTCAGCAAAGCAAAAACAGCCGTCCCCTCGGCATGTCCAAAAAGCGTGCTCGAAAAAGCAAACCATAAAAAGGCCCTAGCAATCTGCTAAGCGCCTATCCTCTCATCCTCAGCCTCGTAGCTCCCAATGATCTCCACAATCTTTCTCTCAACCACAGCGTACTCCATACCCATCCCCTTTTTGGGAATGGGGGAAAATACTAGCAGGGCCTGCAGATCCTGATCGCTGTAGCCGTCTCTCCACTCAATGCTGCGTCCATTAAAGGACAAGCCCGTAATCGCAGCGTAGTCGGAAGGCGTAACCGTCGCCTCGCCCCAGAAGAAGTGAAATGTGTGGGTCACGTCCCACCAGTGCTGTGCCAAAGCGAAGATCAGACCCTTGCTCTTGGGAAACTTGACCAACCCCCTCAAGCACTCGATGAACTCGTACAAGCCAGTCTCAATGATGATCTGTCTAGGACTCATCATCGCTCCTCTGCCCATATCTGGAAGCCGGTCCTATAGACCAATAACAGACTCCACTGATCCTCGAGTCTTCATCTTGTTCAGCTGCTCCGTCACGAAATTGTTTCCACCCTGCAATAAAAAAAAAGAGAAGGAAACAAAAATGTCAAAATTTTGCATTCAAAAAAAAAAAAAAAGAGAGAGAGCATACACATGCATCATAAAATTTTGAAGAAAATTCGGCAGCATAACAGCATGCAATGAACCTAGCCCCATTTTTCTCGCATAAAAGAAGGCAGTTTTCAGCAAATCCCAATCAACATTCATTCATACATGAAGAAAAAATTCATACAAGGAGTCAACGGAAGCAAAAACTCCGTCCCATTTTCATAAAATAACATGCATACATTCATTCGACAGAAGCAAAAACTCCGTCCCATTTTTCATGAAATAGCATACATAAACAATTTTTTCAAATCATTCATTCAATCAAAGGGAACGAAAAATCCGTCCCAGTTTTCATAGAAAATCACATTCTCAAAAAAAAATGCATTCATAACATTCATCATCCCATCACAAAAAAAAAAGCATGCACACATTCATGTCAACATTGCAACAAAAAAAAGAAGTCCGTCCCAATTTCGGGAAATTTTTCATAGTCTCATATTTCAAAAAAAAAAAAATTTTTGGCAAAAATGCCCATCCTCTTTTTCAAACAAAATGCAACATGCATATCATCAAAATCAAGATTCAAAGTCAAAAACATAAATTTTTCGAATTTTAACTACAATTTTCGGATATTTTAAAAAAAAAAATTTTTTTTTTTGGCAAAAATGCCCATTCTTTTTTCAAGCAAAATGCATTACCCATATACTCATTACAACATGCAAAGCATCAAAATCAAAATCCAAGGCCAAGAGCATCATCATTTTCGAATTTTTCAAAAAAAAAAAATTCAAAAATAAAAAAAATCAATTTCAAGCAAGAAATCGACAAAGAGAATGGAAAAGATTCGAAGTATACCGTTCGGAGACTCGGATCGGTGGCCCAATGTTGCCACGCATCGGGGTAGGGCTCCTCCGCAATCGATTGCGAAAGAGAATAATGCCTCCTCATTCGGACAAGCTCCAATCGTCTCTCCGCGACCGGGCCGCGTCCTTGGCCTTGAAAAGCAACCCCCCCGTGTTCCATTGCTCGAAAAATCGAAAAAAACGGAAGATTTTCGAAGCTTTTCTTGGCCAACAATGGCTTCCCCTCGGTTTCTCTCTCTTCTTTCTCGTAAATTGAAAAGAAATTGTGAGGAAGAAGGAGAAGGGCAGCGGCCCTTCATTTAAAACAGCCTGGGAAACAATCCCCTCCGCGCGGACACGATTGAAGGGTCAAAATGACCCTTTTGCCCTTTAAAATTTCAGGACTCTGCAGTTTAGTCCTCAACTTAACAGAGTTAACCAAAGTTAACCAAAGTTAACCCCCTCTTCAAAAGAGCTCAACGGCAGTCAAACGTAAGTCCGATTTCTCCGAGAAAGATAACGGAATCCCGTTTCTTTCATCAAAATCATCAAACGGCAGTCAAACGTAAGTCCGATTTCTCCGAGAAAGATAACGGAATCCCGTTTCTTTCATCAAAATCATTCAAAGCGGCAGATCAAACGTAAGTCCGATTTCTCGAGAAAGATAACGGAATCCCGTTTCTTTCATCAAAATCATCAACGGCGAGTCAAACGTAAGTCCGATCTCTCCGAGAAAGATAACGGAATCCCGTTTCTTTCATCAAAATCATCAACGGCGGTCAAACGTAAGTCCGATTTCTCAGAAAGATAACGGAATCCCGTTTCGTTCATCAAAATCATCAACGGCAGTCAAACGTAAGTCCGATTTCTCCGAGAAAGATAACGGAATCCCGTTTCTTTCATCAAAATCATCAAACGGCAGTCAAACGTAAGTCCGATTTCTCAGAAAGATAACGGAATCCCGTTTCTTTCATCAAAATCATCAACGGCGGTCAAACGTAAGTCCGATTTCTCAGAAAGATAACGGAATCCCGTTTCTTTCATCAAAATCATCAACGGCGGAGTCAAACGTAAGTCCGATTTCTCCGAGAAAGATAACGGAATCCCGTTTCTTTCATCAAAATCATCAACGGCGATCAAACGTAAGTCCGATTTCTCAGAAAGATAACGGAATCCCGTTTCTTTCATCAAAATCATCAACGGCGGTAAAACGTAAGTCCGATTTCTCAGAAAGATAACGGAATCCCGTTTCTTTCATCAAAATCATCAACGGCGAGTCAAAACTTAAGTCCGATTTCTCCGAGAAAGATAACGGAATCCCGTTTCTTTCATCAAAATCATTCAACGGCGGTCAAACGTAAGTCCGATTTCCCCGAGAAAGATGACGGAATCCCGTCTCTTTCATCAAAATCATTCCACGGCGATCAAACGTAAGTCCGATCTCCCGAGAAAGATAACGGGATCCCGTATCTTTCATCAAAATCATTCGGCGACGGTCAAACGTAAGTCCGATCTCTCAGAAAGATAACGGGATCCCGTATCTTTCATCAAAATTATTCAACGGCAGTAAAACGTAAGTCTGATCTCCCCGAGAAAGAAACGGGATCCCGTATCTTTCATCAAAATCATTCGACGACAGTCAAACATAAGTCCGATTTCCCCGAGAAAGATAACGGAATCCCGTCTCTTTCATCAAAATCATCACCGGCAGTCAAACGTAAGTCCGATTTCCCCGAGAAAGATAACGGAATCCCGTCTCTTTCATCAAAATCATCAACGGCAGTCAAACGTAAGTCCGATTTTCCCGAGAAAGATAACGGAATCCCGTCTCTTTCATCAAAATCATCACCGGCAGTAAAACGTAAGTCCGATCTCCCCGAGAAAGATAACGGAATAATTTTGATGAAAGCTTTCATCAAAATTATTCCCCGGCAGTAAAACGTAAGACCGACTTCCCCGACGAATACGTCTGATTTTTCCCCAGCAAAGGCTAACAAAATTCCCAGCAAGGTTAATGGAATCCCAAAAGCCAACGAAATCTCGAGTAGATCTCGAACTACGAAAGGGCTTGATTCCCACTAGGGATACGTAGGTAGCCTATCATTAGGTCCAGCCCCTCGACCAAAACGGTCACCCTCTCCTTCGGCAGCAGACAAAGTCCACCGAAAGGCCATTTCAAATCAAGGTTCGAGGCACCTAAAACGCCATCATCAAGGTTTGAGGCACCTAAAACGCCATCATCAAGGTTCGAGGCACCTAAAACGCCATCTTCAAGGTTCGAGGCACCTAAAACGCCATCATCAAGGTTCGAGGCACCTAAAACGCCATCACCTCCAGGGTCAAAGACCCGAACTACGACTGGCTTGATTCCTCTTAAGGATACGTAGGTAGCCTATCATTAGGTTCAGCCATCCGACCGAAAATGGTCATTCCTATCCCCAGCAGAGCGGATAACGATCCGACCGAAAATGGTCATTCCTATCCCCAGCAGAGCGGATATACAATTTCAACCATCCGACCGAAAATGGTCATCTCTTATCCCCAGTAGAGTTTCTCTCCAGCACCCGACTGCAGAGCTCGCTCATCAGGTTCGAGGCACCTAAAATGCCATCACCTCCAGGGTCAAAGACCCGAACTACGGCCGGCTTGATTCCTCTTAAGGATACGTAGGTAGCCTATTAAATAGGTTCAGCCACTCGATCACTTGATCATCCTGTCAAATATGGAGCCTTACTCTTATTATCGACGACCCCGCTTCCTTCGAAAGCGCCGTCGCCGAGGGGCTACTGTAAGTACTCCAATTTGAGTTTGTTAGTATTTTCGTTAGAAAATTAACGAAAGTTTTAACATTCCTAACATTTCTAACAATTCCTAACATTTCTAACCAAGTAAGGGTAGATTAGGGATTGCTAAAAAAAGATAAACCAAAGAAAGAATCTTAAAAAGCAAAAGAAATAGAAAAAACCCGAATTAGCAAGCTGAAAAACATAATCAGTTTGATTTTTTTTGAAAATATTCTTTGTGTCCAAAGCCTGCAGCTGCAATTAATGAACAGTGCACGCTGCAGGTCTTATCCGCGTGGATGGTTATGCATTTTTCAGAGGGCTATAAATTGAGGCCTTCAGTCTCAGAAATAGAGGAGAAGAAACACAATTTGCAACTGCACCTTGGCGAAAATAGAGAGAAAACAGTGAGAATTCTCTAGAATTGTCACCTTTTTCTCAACTATTCACCCAAAATCACACTCACTCAAACACTTTCACATTCAAGCCTCAAACACTCTTACATTCAAGCCAAAAACTCCAAAACACAAAGAAGATTGGTAAACCCTCCTTCTCCTTACCCTAAACTTCTTCATACATGCATCCATCTTCAAACTCCAAAATGTAGTTTGTTCATCTTCTTGTCTTAGATCCAAGAAGATCACCATGGAAGTTCATCTCCATGGATGATCTTCTACAAGGATCAACATTATTTTCAAAGTGTTCTTACTTACTTGCAAAGAAAACCCATTTTCAAAACCCTAAAAATCATTTTCATACATCAAATCTCATTTTCAAAGGATAAAATTCCCCTTCCCAAGCAAATGAAGTGCTTAGTCCTAATGTACCCCAAGGATGGTTTGATATAGTTGATTCACCACTAAAATGTCAAGTGATCACTAATCAAAACCTAGGGAAATGGGGACAAGCATGGATGCCAAATCCCCTTTAAAATCATGTTTTCCTTCTTGAGAAGTTGCTGTCCAGTAGCAATTTTCTAAGACCCCAGTCCATGTTCTAATTTTTTGGACACAGATAAACTTGGAATTTGGTGTTGACTACAAAATACTTTTTGTAGCCAACATCCAGAGCTTTCCAGACATATTTTTACTTTATTTTTTGCGTGAGTAAAACTCCCTTTTTCAAATTTTCTTTTGAAGGTCAGATCACCAGTCTCTGGGAGTCCAGATCTCATATCTGAGATTTCCAGAAGGTTTTGGGTCCTCAAATCTTCTCCAAAATGAAAAATTCTTTCACATAAATCTTATTTGAGGTGTCTGGAACAACTTTAATTCTCTGAGTTTTCTCAGATTATGAAGTTTCGAAGCCCTTAAATTAATTTCAAAGTCAAGTGTCCACTGGCTTTTTCATTCTGGCAGAAGTGGTTTTCAACTTCCAAAAATCTTTTGAGTACCAAAACTCAACCCAAAAATCACACTAAAAATCATGGGATCTGTCCAAAGTCTAATAAAGAATTCCCAATTTTTACTTTCCTCAGTTTCAACTTATTTTGGCCAAAGTAACACACACACACACACATACACACACAAATGATTTTGAATGTTTGGAAGACTCGTTTTACGAGGCATTCCGGGTGCACACTAACGTCCTTCCCGGCGTGTAACGTGACCTCCGAACTCAAATCTCTAATCTCGGGCATTTTTCAAAGTTTTGGCCCTTAAAATAAAAATGGCGTGGCGACTCCGGTCTTTTTTTCGATTGGTTTTTCAAAGAAACGAAAAATTTCGAAGTAACCTTTCGGAAAAATTAGGCACACATCATCACACCTTTGAGGATTTTCGGGCTTTGATCGAAGGACCGGAGGTGGAGGCCATCTCGCTTCCTTTGATTGGCGATGCGGCCGTGAGCATGAAGCTTGCACGCTTTCTTCGGACTTCATTGGAAGAAGTGCAGGGTATGACTTTTGATTCTGGTCATATTGACATTTCTACGCTGCCGCAGCGGTTTATGAGCGATGACAAGAGTGACGTCTCGTGGGATGCATTTGCCTTGTGCATGATATCGACGCTTTTCATGGTCAGCTCCCTTGGGGTATGTGATGGCGCTTTGCTGGATGTAGTAGGGCACTGCCAGCCGGAGAGGATATTTTTCCGTTGGTGCTGGGGGAGACCCTTCATGGCATTGATCGTCTGGCGACTGGGGATAGGTTCATGAGAGGGGAAAGCCCCGCTTTGTTCACCTTATGGTTGCGAGAGAGGCTTCAAGCCATGCCCGAGTCTCCGGCGTCTTTTAGCCCATGGACGTTTGCTCAGCGACCTCTTGTATTGGATATGGATCAGTCCGCCTGGGAGAGATGGATGGCATAGCTTGGTACGCATCAGATCTGTTGGTGGGTTCCTCACTAGGGAATTGAGACTAGGAGGGCCTTTTAGGAAGGGTCCTATGTTGTCAGAGTTCCAGGTTTGTCTTGGTCCCCCTTCTATATTCCGTCGCTTGTTTCCCGGCTGTTCGGGATGAGGCAGGAGCCTTTGCTGGGCTGGGATGACATTGCCACTGCGGAGGTGGCTTCTTTTTGTATGACAGATTTTGATGCTTTTCTGTATTTTCTAAGGGTATGGAAGTATTCCGCTTTTCCCTCCTGTGGTGCTCCTTTGACGTCGGGAGAGTGTTGTGTTGACCACCGAATACCAGGATTGATACGAGCAGCATGTCGGGCAGTCCCAAGTGGTTTTGGGAAGCAGGCGTGAAGCGATTCTGGGGCAAGGTTGTCATCCTAGCTATAGCCTTAGAAGTGCCGAAGCCTGGTCTAACCCTCAGGATGTGACAGGAGATGCTTTATTTGACTACGAGACTCGAGTTGACCGACTGACGGAGAGAGGTCCTCTTTTGCAGACTCACAGGGAGGAGATCCGGGCCGAGGCACGAACGAATGAAGCTCTGCGAGCTGCTGGATTGTTTGACTCTACGGGGAGGACCCCTAATCTCGGAATGAGAGAGACAGAGTTGGCTCGCGTGGAGCGAAAGAAGACTCGCCGGGGATGAGGGAAGAAAGGGAAGAATGGCGAGGGGACAAGCGCGGTTGGCGCGGAATGACCTCCTAAGTATCCATTCATTGCATTGCATACACATTATTTGTTAAATGTATTAAGCTGTCTTTTAGCATGCTGTGAACTTGAGAGTAGACCGTGCTTGAACTCATTAAGAAATGTTGTAACCGTTAGTGATTTGTGATTTACTTCTAAAGCTTTGTCGAGATGCAAGATCTCTTGTTTGATTTTTTGCTTCTTTTTCTTTTTTTGTGAGCCTTGGCGGCGTCCAGCTTTGGACCTTTCTGTTGTATTTGTGGACTGAAGCAGTCTGAGCCTTGAAGGCATCCTTTTTTGTTTGGATTTTGTGTTTGGATGGGAAGGTTGGATGTTTCCTTAACAAGTCGTTTTTGACGGTCTTTTCAGTGTCTTCCTTGCTTCTTGTTTGTCGGTGCTAGGTCCTTGACCTCATTTTTTTTGTGAAGCTTCTGCTTGAGCTCTTTGAGCTTTCCTTTCTTTTTTTGAAGCGCTTGAGGGCGAAGGCAAGCCCGTAGCTTGTTGTTGACATGGGTCAATCTTGTAATGTCGTGTGACCTTTCAATGTCCTTTGATGTTGCCGCCGTCGTTGACTTGGTCAAGGTGATGGTGGAGACATGTTTTGGAAAGTGTATAGTTTGGTGGAGGCTTTGATCGTTATCCAAACTTTTTTATTTTTGTGTATTTTTAGACCGGACCAATTAAGGTCGCCTACATTCCCCTCGGACTGGAGGGCTCAGGTCTGCGTAGTTCGACACTACAAGGAGTGGCAAGAGATGCACAGTTGATCTTCTTTAGGCGAAGTATTTGCGAAGTTTGCTTTCGTTGACTGGATTCATGAATGGATTGCCGTCTAGGTCTGTCAGCTTCATGGCACCTCCGGAGAAGATCTTTTGAACCATGAAAGGGCTGATCCATGTTGGTTCCCATTTTCCCAGTGGGTTGTTTCGAGTGGGAGGCTTTTCTTTGAGTATCAGATCGCCTTCCCTGATGTCTCGGGACTTGACTTTCTTGTCGAAAGCTCTGGCCATTCTGCTTTGGTAGGCTCGGATGTGCTCCATGGCCTTTAGTCGGTGCTCGTCTAGCAGAGAGCCAGTTCGTCGTGTCGGCTTCGAAGCCATTCGACTTCGTTGATCTCGTTTTCCAGCAACACTCGGAGTGAGGGAATTTCCAATTCAACGGGCAGTACTGCTTCCATCCCGTATGTCAGGGCGAATGGAGTTTCTCCCGTGGATGTTCTGAATGATGTTCGGTAGCCCCAAAGTGCTAGGTGCAGCTTCTCGGGCCAATCTCGTCCTCGTGTGGTCATTTTTTGAATGATCCTTTCGAGGGTCTTGTTTGCTGCTTCTACCGCGCCGTTAGTTTGCGGCATGTAGGGAGAGGACTTGTGGCATGTGATCTTGAATTTGGCCAACAGTCTGTCGCATTCTCCTTCGAAGTGGGAGCCGTTGTCTGATATGACCTCGTTCGGGATGCCGTATCGGCATATAATGTTTTCCTTGAGGAAATGTGCGACCTTCCTGGAAGTTACACCTTGTAGGACTTGGCTTCGACCCATTTTGTGAAGTAGTCGATGGCGACCAAGACGAACTCGTGGTCGTTGCTGCCTGGCGGAGTGATTTTTTCGATGACGTCAATTCCCCATGTGGCGAAGGGCCAGGGCATAGTCATGCAGTAGAGATCGTGAGGAGGAAGATGATTGAGGTTGGAGAACTGTTGGCACTTGTCGCAGCTTCGTACAAAGTGGATGCAGTCTGCCTCCATGGAGATCCAGTAGTAGCCCATTCAAAGAATAATCTGCATCAGGGCTCTGGCGTTCATGTGGGGGCCGCAAGCCCCATTGTGGACTTCTTTCATGAGTTCGTTTGCTTTTTCCTGGCTGATTCAGCGTAGGAGCGGTCCTTGGTAGCGTTTTTTGTATAGCATGTCCCTAAGGATGACAAAGTGAGAGGCAAGGCATTTTAGGGCCACGATGCTCTTGGTTTTGATTCCTTCTTTGCATTGGCCTTCCTCGTTCATGAATGTGGTTTCCCCGTTTCTTGAGGTATTGGAAGATCTGATTGATGCACTGCGCTGGTGAAGAGGCTTTTGATTTGCGTCTCTTTTGGCTCTTGAGCAGTTCCCAAATTCACTGTGACTAAAACCTTCTCGGCAGCTTGGGCCATGTTTTTCTCTCATTTGACAACATGCTTAAAGGTTTGTTTAATGCATTGTTCAATTAATGTGTCTGCTTCTTTATTAGATGAATTGTTATTAACTGTTTGTGTTTTAGTTAGGGACTTACGAGGAGGTATCTTTGGCTCTGGACCGAGACTTTTCACCGAGGATCAACTTGACTTGGTAGAGCCGGTTCGATCAGGAAGTTGTGAACGCTGCCAGGGAGGTGACGAGCCAGAGGAAGCTGCTAGTGGGGCTTCACTGTGACATCCTATATCTTGGCGAAGAGGGTGACTTGCCAGTATGCTCCGAGATCTGGTCCCATGGTTCCAAGGGATCCTCCTCTCCATATGCTGTTTCCTTTGTCCATAGCAGGGGAAGGGTTGCAGCGGTATAGGCAGGGAGTGCCTTATGTTGAGAATGTCATTGAAGAGGCCGACTATGACATTTTTCGAAGGATGAGGCTGAGGAGTCCACAGGTGCTGGCCAGAGAGGGTGAGGACCCTACACATCCTAGAGATTATCCGCACCCGCGCACTTGCTTTGCATATGAGGGTTGGTGGTTCTCGCAGGCGGTTGACGATTCCCATTCCTGAGCAGGCGAGGCCTCAATACATAGTTGAGCCCAGTGCTTCGGTGAGTATCTTGCTGCTTTTCATGTGCTGTAGTAGCTTTCTGCAAATGTTGCATCTGTGCTGTCCTTTCTGTACTGTAGTAGCTTTCTGCAAATGTTGCATCTGTGCTATCCTTTCTGTACTGTAGTAGCTTTCTGCAAATGTTGCATCTGTGCTGTCCTTTCTGTACTGTAGTAGCTTTCTGCAAATGTTGCATCTGTGCTGTCCTTTCTGTCTTTTGATGGCTTTCCTGGTTTGCAGGTTTCTGGCCGTACCTATGATCAGGCTGTCAGACGTCTGGATGGGGTGACTGGTTTTGCCAGTAGGCTTGTTGACTTCCTGTGGTGCAGTTCTCGGAGGAGTGCGGCTGTTCATGAGCCGATGCCTTCTAGACCGCCCATTGCTAGGGACTCATCTGCTTCCACGGCTGGTGGGATAGATGTTGGGCAGGGCTTTAGTCAGTTTACCGGTGAGACTTCGGGATTTGGGGCCCGCCATTCCTCGTATTCGGGATTCGAGCATGGGGAGTCTTCGGGAGCACAGGCGCGGGGCCGTCATTTCTCGTACTCCGGATTCGATGACTTCATGGATTATCTGTCTACCACGGATCCTACTACGGCGGTGTAGTATGTCGAGTTCTCAGATGACGAGCAAGACTCTGAGTAGCCCTGTTAATATCTTTTAGACAAGGACATAGGGTATGGCTATTACCCTAACTTCAGGGCTATTTTGAATGCGGGATTGAAGATTGATGAAGATTGTAGGCAAAAAAATGAAAGGGAAGCAGGTTCGAGCAGCTCCTCGAATTGTGTGCACTGCCTGCAATAGATATTATTTGTACTCGAAATGCATTGAATAACAAATTTGAGCAGGCAAAATGTATAGCTATCATGCACTGTTATTTATTGCTTGCACTGTTACATGAGCCCGAGGTGGATTTGGTATTTGCAATAAGTGAATTGATCACGCGTTTGGCAATTTTGGTCAAGGAATGAACATGGTTCACTTTGGAAATGTCGAGGGACATTGGTGCAGCAAGGCTGCAGGTTTGACTGTGTCAAACTGAGAGACAGGCCGGCCGGCCAGCCAGATCCTCAGTTTCAACTTTCTTAAATTGCCGTCCAGTTTCTGTAGATTTCATACGTTTTCAGCCTGTTTTCATTCGTTCTTGAAGCTGAAATATGTTCACTCTCAGAACTTGAAGCTTTCTTCGCTTTCCATGGCCACATTTTCGAGGTTGTCATCTCAGATGCAAGAACAATTCCTGGAAAGGTTCAAGACGTGTCTACGGCACTACATGAGGCAAAACAGGGAGTTTTTCGAGGTTTTTTATAGGATGAAGTCGGTTTGGGCTTTAAAGGAGCTTTTATCGGACTGGGATCTTCTGAGAGCTGTGGCTCGTTTCTGGGATGTGAGGAGGCACGTGTATAGTTTCTCGTATAACGAGATCATGCCCACGCTTGAGGACTTTCGAGCTATCCTTGGAGGACCTGAGGTGGAGCAGATTGTTCTTCCTTTGACGGGCGACATGACCACCGTTGAGAAGTTGATGTTTCTGCTTGGCATTTCTGTTGAAGAAGTATACAAGATACTGATACCGAATACTGACCATGTTGACATTTTGGGGCTGCCAGATAGGTTCGCAAGTGCTGACGGAAGCGTTGCTGTGTGGGATGCTTTTGCTTTGTGTGTGATTGCTACTCTGTTCACGTTCACGTCCTTGGGAGTGTGCCATTACAGTGTTTTGGACCTGGTGAGGCAGTGCTGGAGCGGAGGAGATATCGTGCCTTTGATCTTGGGCGAAACATTCCATGGCATTGGTCGAATGGCGATCGGTAGCCGGTACATGTGGAAAGGGAGTCCCGCTATGCTTACTTTGTGGTTGAGGGAGAGGCTGCAAGTTATGCCCGAGGTCCCAGTGACGTGTAATCCGTGGTCTTTCTCTCGGCGACCCTTGGAGATAGGAGGCAGTTAGGCTGACTTGGATTTTTGGATGGCCAAACTCGGCACGCATCGTCTGCGATGGTGGGTTCCTCACTGGAAGTTGCAGACTTGTCGGACCGTTCAGGAAAGTCTCTTCATTGTCAGCATTCCAGGGCTGTCCTAGTCTTCTTTCTATATTTCGTCTTTGGTGCTGCGGCAGTTCGGGCTGGAGCAGATTCCATTGGTGGGCTTGAGTGATGCCGCTACCTTTAAGGTGGGATCGCTTTTCATGCATGATCCTTCGACGTTATTGCTTTTCATGCGGTTTTGGAAATATGCGTCTTTTTTGGCCAGGCTTCTCTTTCACCGGAGAGGGGGCACTGTTTTGTCTACTCGATATTTGAATTGGTACAAGGAGTGTATAGGGGAGACACAAATGCCTCTTCTGTGGAGACGAAGTGAGCTATTGGGTCTTAACCGCCGTGACAGCTAGACTTTGAGGAGGGGGCCAAAGCGATGGCTAACCCTCAGGATAGTACTGGGGATGATATGACTGATTATGAGGTCAATGCTAGTCGGTTAGCCGATCAGAGCACGGATATGGCAGCTCGAAGAGAGGTAACTCGTAATAGAGCTAGGGAAAAGGCTGCGTTGGCGGCCACAGGCTTGACAGAGGCGTCGGGAAGGGTCCCAGAGCCAGGTAGGAGGACTACGGGGATATTTCCTGTGAAGGCGAAGAATACCCGCCGCGGAAAAGGGAAAGGGAGGAAAGATGAAGGATCGAGTACGAGTGGCTAGGTTGACCTTGCCGTTCAAAATATCCACCTACTGTCATTGCAAACACATTAAGTTGATTAAGTGTTTTATGTTGTTTTGCCAGCGTGTAGCGAGTCAAGAGTAGACCGTGCTTTAACTCATCAAAGATTGTTTTAACCGTAATGAACTTGTAGGTTAAATTTAAGAGTTTTTCGAAACACAAGTGATTGGTGTTGTATTTGAAATTTTATTTGTTTTTGAGACCGAACCAATGATGGCTGCCTACGTTCCCCTTTTACAAATGGACTAAGGGGATCAGGTCACCGTAGTTTGACACTTTTGAGAAATTTGAAGTAGGATGAAAAGTGCGACCCTATTTTTTACCTAGATCATTTCGGGATGTATCTAGTTGGGTATTACTCTTTTAGCACTTTGATTTTACTGATTGGTGATGTATGGGGAGAGAGTGTTGACTCGAGTCCTTCCTCAAACATAATATCTGCGGAGCTTGCTTCCGTTTACTGGGTTAACGAAAGGGTTCCCATCCAAATCTGCTAGCTGTATTGCTCCTCCAGAGAAGATTTTCTGTACCACGAACGGGCCTATCCAGATAGGTTCACACTTTCTGTGGGAATTGGTCTGTGTAGGAGGCTTTTCCTTAAGCACCAAGTCGCCTTCTCTGATGTCTCGGATCTTGACTTTCTTATCAAATGCTCGGGCCATTCTGCTTTGGTAGGCACAAGTATGTTCCATGGCTTTCAACCTTCACTTGTTGAGTAGAGCCAGTTCGTCATGACGACTTTGGAGCCATTCGACTTCATTGATTCCGTTTTCCAAGAGGACTCGGAGGGATGGAATTTCTAACCCCAAGATATAGCTTTTCGGGCCAATCCCGACCACGTACGACCATCTTTTTGATTATTCTTGCAAGAGTCTTGTTTGCTGCCTCTACTGCACCGTTAGTTTGTGGTCTGTAGGGAGAAGACTTGTGACGTGTAACTCTGAACTCGGTCAACAGCTGGTCACAATCTCCTTCAAAGTGGGTCCCATTATTGGATATGATCTCGTTGGGCACTCCGTATCTGCACATGATGTTCTCTTTGATGAACTCGGCCACCTTCTTGGAATTCAGTACTTTGTATGATCTGGCTTCCACCCATTTGGTGAATTAGTCAACAACGACTAATATGAACTCGTGGCCGTTACTCCCGGGTGGAGTGATTTTGCCGATGACATCAATTCCCCATGTGGCGAAAGGCCATGGTGTAGTCATGCAATAGAGCTCGTGAGGAGGAATACAGTTTAGGTTCGAGAACCATTGACATTTGTCGCAGCTTCTGACGAACTGGATGCAGTATGTTTCCATTGATATCCAGTAGTAGCCCATACGGAGGATGATCTGTGTCAATGCTCGAGCGTTCATGTGCGAACCGCAGGTTCCGTTGTGAACTTCGTTCATCAGCTCGCTTGCCTATTCTTTATTTACACACCGGAGGAGTGGTCCTTGGTGGTGCTTCTTGTATAACATACCCCCCAGAATGACGAAGTGGGATGCCAGGCATTTTAGAGCCTTCATGTTTTTGGCTTTGATCCCTTCTTTGTATTTTCCATCTTCATTTTAGCTTCTCCATTTTGGAGGTACTGGTAGATTTGATTCTACCAGGGCTCGTCGATCGGTTCATGCTCAACTTCGATCTTACAGCAGTAGGCTAGGGTTTCCCGTCTGCCTATTCTAAAGGGTTTTACTGATTTCCCTTCGGGAATTTCAACAAGAGATGCTAGGGTGTCCAGGGCATCAGCGAAGGGGTTCCTGTCTCTTGGCAAGTAGTGGAAAGAGATTTCCTTGAACTAAGCTATGAGCTCCTCCATATATTCATGGTACTTCTGGAGGCCAGAGTCTATTGTCTTCCATTTGTTGGATACTTGATTGATGATCAATGTTGAGTCTCCGTACACTTCCAGTTCTTTGATGTTGCGTTCAAGAGCGGCTTCTAGGCCGGCTATGCAAGCTTCATATTCTGCTGCATTGTTGGTTGCTTCGGAATTCAGTTTGATGGCTATGGGAATGTGCTCATCTTTAGGATCGACCAGGAGCATTCCAATACCATTTCCCTTCTTGTTGGCTGCCCCATCGAAGAAGAGTTGCCAGTGGTTTGCGCTGTTGTAAGTATCCAAATCTGGATCATCAAAATCCGTTAAAAGTTAACCGGAATCCGTTAACTGGCCCTTCCCAGGTTAACCGAAACCCGTTAAGCTCCCCGCTCTCGAGTCAACGAGACACCCGGGACTGCCCCGTGCATCCCGACATCAAATGGACTCAACACATGTTATCACACGTAAAAGTATAACTTTTCTCGAAACGCACTTTCCGGCACTTTCCGGGGGTGTTTCAGACATTTTTCGGACAATTATTTAAAAAAACGGATAAAACCGGGAATAACGGGACAAAATCCCTAGCCTAGGTGAGTCACAGGGGCATGTGACACGCATGCACCACTCCCCAAATCAACATCAATCAAATTTAAGGGTGAAAAGACCAAAATGCCCCTGAAATTGAGGAACTGGCCATCCGGCCTGTTTTACTTGAAGAACCAGAATTCTCATCAAGTCCTCAAAATTTCCAAAATACCCAAAAACCCCCCAAATTGAACCTTAGGCCGTCCGACCTGTTTTACATTTTCACCCTATTAATACAAGGGTTGTCAAATTGTAGAAAAAAAGAAAAAATATTAACCTCTCTTCACAAAGCTCATGGCCCAAAATTTCTACCCCCTCCCGAGCCCCGTTTTGTCTCGATTTGAGTGAAAATCCCATTTTTCGACCAAACACGAACTAAAAAACCTTAAAACACCTTTCAAACACCAAAACCGTATCCCGTATACGTAAACTGAGTCAAAGAGTCAACCTCTAGCCATAGGTAACACTCTCTCTCTCTAAAAACTCGTTTTGCCTCGATTTACGCGTCAATCGCTATTGTCGTTTCGGTCAAAACTTTCGAAATGTAGACGTAACGCCGTCAACGGGGCCCGATACGTTTTACCCCTTCATCATCTTCTCTCCCGCAAGAGAAGTAATTTCGGTTTAAAACGGCGTTTCGGTCCCGTTTTTACGTTTATGTTATTTACAGTCCGGATCGCTTGATCCGTCGATTCGTATTTTTACCGTCTGAACCGTTTGGTTCGTGATCGTCATTTACAAAGTCCGGATCGTTTGATCCGTCGATATCATCATTTAATTTATGTACCTTTACAACTCCGAGCCGTTTGGCTCGTCGATCGCATCTTTACTGTCCGGATCGTTTGATTCCGTTGATACCGCACTTTAAATACTGTCATTTACCAGTCCGAGTCGTTTGGCTTGTGATAGTATTTACTTATAAAATTCCGAGTCACTAAATGACTCATTGATCGCATATCATTTAATACCTCTTTTCATAAAATTGGACACATTGTAATGCCCGGTTCAAAACCGGAGTTCGTCATTCAAACTCCTTTTCAGAAATAATGCAAAATCGACGTTTGGCATCCAAATGCTCATTTTCGACTCCAAACCCGACGTTTGACATTCAAACGATCTTTTCATTAAAATCAACGTTTGACATTCAAACTAAAGATTTAAGTTCGTCACTCGAACTCCGTTTTCAAAACAACTCAAAACCGACGTTTGTCATTCAAACGCTCGTTTTTATCATAAAATTAACGTTTGTCACTCAAACCAAGATTAAAGCTTGTCATTCAAGCTCCTTTTAAAAAATGCAACACACACACACGCACACAATTTCGAGAAAGGTAGAAAGACTCGTCATACGAGGCATTTCGGGTGATCTCAATATACTCTTCCCGAAACGTAACGTGACCTCCGAACCTAACAATCTCTGGTCCTAAAAAGCCATTTTCAAAGTTTGAGCTCACAATACAAAACCGCGTGGCGACTCCTCCCTCTCTCTGGAAGTGAGGTCACAAGTCTTGCGAAATGCCGCTCGCCGCGTCCCCCGCGCGCGATCCGGGTAATTTCAGTTGGCGACTCCGCTGGGGAATTTCGAACAATGTTTTTCAAAACTATTGTTGTTTTAAAAACATTCCGTGGGTCAAACTTTCATTTACCCTTCCTCGTTTTTGTGTGCGTGTGTTGATCAAAACATCGAACTGTTTTCGAAAAAAAAAAGATGTTGCATTTTCATCTCATCCAAAATCATAACATGTTCGTGCATTTCCGTTCATACTTGATTTTCATGCTATATTTTGAACTGCGCATAAATTCTTTAAAACGCATTCTGAAAATTTCTATTTTTCTCAGAAAAAAAAAGAATTTAGTGACCGCATACTACTTTCACTGCTGCCTCGGTACACCGCGCGCTACGAGCACTTGCTGCCTCGGTGCACTGCACACTTAACCCGGGATGACCGTTCAGTTGCAGCTTGATTGGTCTGCCAGACACCTTTTGAGCGCGCACGGGGTCGTCCTAAATAGCCCATCCTAGCCCGTTTAATCCATGCACTCTTTGTGTCACACTTCGTCCAAGACCCCCGTTGGTTTTTGGCTTAGTACGTGTCATAAAGCCTAATTTTATGCTTTTACGCCGATCTCCCTCACAAGTCAAACTTAAAAGTTGAGATTGAAGGTCATTCCCGACCCAAAGTCTTAGCTTTTCAGCCTTGACTTTGACGCGGAGCCACGCTAAAAACATACCCGAAGGTTTAATGTGACACCGTGTCATCAAACCCTCAACGTATGCACCATGCCAGCCACAACTTAGCCAACGCCAAAAGCTAAGGCCCCTCGCGCAAGCGAGTCAGGAGAGGTCATGCCAAAATTTCGGCACGATTTCTGCCTTAACTTAAGGACGTTGACTTCAACCGTGACCCGCATGTCACACACGTTGAAAGTTTACATGACCAGCTAGCCTTATGTTCACTTTTTCCTTTGTCGGTGGAACTCGCTTGCCTTATAGGACCCTCTCTCGGGATTGTCCATCCCGAGAAGACGATTTACAGGTGAAAAACGAGGGGCTTATAAACGTAGTGACGAGATCCACTGATTCGAGCCCTAGGTTAGTTGCGAAAAAGAAGACACGATCTTTTCCAACCAATTAGGACTCTAAGAAAATGCGTTTTAAGTAAACATTAATAGGTAACTGCACATTGCACAAGCCCGAAACCCTGAGCCAAATACCCTTTCTGAAACCTAAACCCTGCCTTTCATTCCCTGCAGCGAGCAAAAAGTGGTTCAGAATTCCGGTCAGTGCCTCACCAGAATTGCAGTTACGGCCGCATCAGACAGTTCTTCGGTTCCCTCAGTTCCTTCAGCCAGACTTTCCGACATGTCAAGCTCACCGAGAAATCGTGACAGGAACGGAACCCCGCCACCGGTAATAGATATGACACTGGAAGAAGCCATTCGGGCCTGTGAGGTTCACAAAAGGCAGAAAGAAGATCAGCAGAATTTCGTGGTACAACTTCTGAATGAGCGAGGTATAGCAGTTATCCCCCAACCAGATGGTACTTTCGTCCTAATCGAGGATGATGATCCTCCCCGATCAACTCCTCAAGCCTTCAACTAGATTCCTCCCCCGCCAAGTTACGGGATTCCTTCGAACCAAGGAAACAGCCGATCGAGGCTCCATGCTGCCACCTCTCAAGGCACCCCCATCATATACGACTAAGCTAGTACTACTCCCATCACTCAGTACAACCAGCGCACCGCTGGACCATCTCAAACAGATATCAATGTCCTCCAATACCCTCCTGGGTTGAACCCATTGCCTATACACGAACCTCAAAACATCAGGAACAAACCCCGATACAGTCCAGAAAAGACCCCCATATATCCACATATATCAAGCCTCCCACCTCCAATTACTGCCGCTCATATGGCAGCACCCGACACCGAGCCCCAAAGTCTACACTGGACCCCGCCTTGGCCTGGATGGTCGAACAAATGAAAGACCTGAAAGCCAGCATAGGCAGCTCAAAGCAAGAAACACTCAAATCCACAGATCCGGGAATGGTCACGCCTCTCCTAGCTAAGTTCAGAATGCCAGAAATGGATCAATTCGATGGAACCGAATGTCCACAGACGCATGTGTAAGTACCCCAATCTGGATCACCCCCTTTCAAACATACGGGAAACACCGCAGACTCATCCACGCAGTCTCGGAGACCTCTCTCACTCAAAACCCTCTCAAAACCCTCTCAAACCCCCAACCAAACTAGGGGAGGAGCCTTTCTGGGATAAAAAGGGACAAAAGGACCTTTTGGGAATTTTCAGGAAATCAGAAAAGCAATTAAGGTCCGTACGGACCTCTTTGTTTCAATGATTACTAAATCCCCTTAAAGTCCACAATATTCCCTCAAATCCCGGGAGAAATGATGACTTCCATGCAGAGTTGGTCCGTACGGACCTCTTTGCATGCAAGATGGTCCGTACGGACCTTATTGCATGGGGAACATCATCATTCCCAAATATTCTCCATCATTGCAGATTCCCTCAAATCGAGGAAATCCAAAATTCTGGATTACCTAAGAGGTCCGTACGGACCTCTTTGCTCAAAATTTTACTATAAATAGAGGGCTTCCCCTCCTCATTTTTCACACCTCCCACTTCTCTCTTCCTCCCTAAGCCTTCGGCTCCCCTTCTAAGACCTTTCGAGGCATTCCGGCCCCTTCGGATCCTTAGAGGCCTTCCGAGCCCCCTCGAGGTGCTCAGAAGCCTCTCCGAGCGCTCCGAGACGCTCCCGCGCTGCCCCGAGGCACTCTCGAGGTACTGCGAGGCCCCTCGTGGTACTCAGGAGCCTTGCACAGTCTTTCCCACGGTGTCCGGCTCTTTCCGAGTCAAACCGGCGATCCCAGGCCTTGCCGAACCTGCCCGAATCCCGACCGGCGATTCCAACGCACGCCGAACCTCTGCCCGAGTGACTCACGCCACCACAACGCACGCCGAACCTGCGTGAGTGATCCCGACGATCCCCACGCACGCCGAACCTGCGCCGAGCGGCCTGCGCAGCCTCAACTCACGCCGAAACTGCGTCGCGGACAACCGGCATCCCAGAAGCAAACCAGGAACGCTACTCAGGCCTCAAACACTATTCCCTGCGGAAGGCAGGACACGAACCAACATTGGTAAGGCTTCCTTCCTATTCTATTTCAATACATTTCAATACAATGTAGACATCCGATACAACATGCATTTTTAAAAGCACACACACACACACACAACATTTAAAGGATATTAGGGGTATCCGAAAGACTCGTTTTACGAGGCTACTCGGGTGAGCTCTAATATTCTAATATTCTCTTCCCGAGGAGTCATCTGACCTCCGAACTCAAAATCTCATCACACAAAAAACAGTTTAAAATTTATCTTCAAGCGATGCCCTTTTCAATGTTTTGGGCTTAATAAAAACGGGCGTGGCGACTCTGAAAGCAAAACACGGCGAGACACCTCCAACCTCGCAAACGCTAAAACGGAATAAGCCGGATGCCGGGCGCGATTGTCTTGCCTCTCGGATCCGGGCGAACTTCCCGAGCAGCTGACAAGCGCGAGATGCACGGGGGGCCCTCCGCGCGCGAGCCGGATCACGAGTAATTTCGGTTGGCGACTCATTTGGGGATATTTGTTTTAAAAACTTTTAAACAAAACAAAAGATTTTTTAAAGCAATGATGAGGGTCAAACTTTCATTTTACCCCTTCCTTTAACTGTTGTGTGTGTGTGCACGTGCTTCGTTTTTATTTTACAAAAAAAAAATAAAAATACAAAAAAAATGCATCAATATACATCTGTGCATACATTTAAAATTCTTCAAAAACTTCTATTTTACTCAGAAAAAGAATTTTAGAAACCGCACACTACGCGCACTGCTGCCTCGGTTACACCGCACTCTACTCACTGCTCTTTGCCTCGGTTACACCGCACACTATGCGCAGCTCTTGCCTCGGATACATTGCCTTCTACAACCCTTAACCGGAGTGGTCTCGGTTGCGATCCGTTTGGTCTTCCTAGGCCTCTTGGGCGCGCACGGGATCATTCCAAACATCCCATCCTAGCGAGCGTCAACCACCACGTTTGAGTCTTGAGTCACACTCTTGTCCGGACTCGGTTGGTTTTACCCGGTCAGGTGTCATACGGCTGGATACATATACCATGCCGGCCATTTTACGAGTCAAGGCTCGGAACTCAAGATCCCTTGCGCAAGCAAAGCGATGAAAGGTCATGCTAAAATCTTGACACGATCTTGATTTCGAAGCTACACCCAGAACGATGTTCCGTCCGGATATACATCCATGCTTGCATGACACCATGTCATCACGCCTTTGATACGTCGGCCATGACGATATGACCCGGCCAACGCCTAACGTCACGAGATCCCTTGCGCAAGCAAGGCAAAGAAGGTCATGCCGAACTCTTGACTGATCTTGACTCGGTGGCCGGCTCGGTTCACTATTCACATGGCTAACGCATCAAAGCGAACATGACGAGGCTCGGTCCTTAGGTTCGATTTTTCTTTTAGGCCGGTGGAAACCGCTTGCACTATAGGACCCTCGCACAGGCTGTCCACCGGGATGTCGAAATACGGGTGCAAAACGAGGGGCTTATAGCCGCACGAGATGGTCTCCATGACCAGGATCTAGCATAGTTGCGAAAAAGAAGAGCAATCTTTTCCAACCTACCTAGGATTCTGAGAAAATACTGTTTTAAGTAAATTAAAACAACAAAAAAAAAAATCAAAAAATAAAAGAAACGGAAACCGCATGCCACGTGAGCTTTCCCCCTTTTATCCCGTTAGGCCATTCCCGTGTCTAAACCTTGCCCGTCACCCCCTCCAGCGAACCGAGAGTGGTTGAGAATCCCTGGAAGCCGCCTTTTCAGTATTGAGGTCACAAGGTCCGATAGCCCTTCCAGTTCAACGGTCCGCACCGTCCAATACTCCCCGTGACGGGATCAACGAGATAACGGTGAGGAAACGGAACCCCGCCACTAAGGAATCTCCGGACAATGGAGGAGGTCTTTGCGAGCCTTCGAAGCCATCAAGAAGCGCCAAGAAGAACGGCAAGCCTGGATCGTCGATACCTTGCGTCTTCGAGCAGTTGCGGTTCCCAACCCGACGGAACCTTTGTTCTCATAGAGGACGAAGATATACCGGCTCCCAGGTTTCTCAAAGCTATCGGCGGAGTCCCGCCTCCGCCAAGCTACGAGATCCCGGCAACGCAAGCGGCTCTCGCTCAGCTCCCCTCGGGCGTCGGTCAGCGGCTCAGGCATGCCCGCCTCGAGATCAGTCGGTTTCCGGCTCTGCACATCAAGCTCGGTACCAACGGCACACATACGTGCTGCTCCGCGAGATCCCGGTGCATCTCGGTATCCCCAGGATTCAATCCTTTGCCTCTATACGAGCCTCGCAATCACAATCGAAGTCCCCATTCTTACCGGGGACGGGCATCCGCGGATATCCAGACATCTCAAGTTTGCCACTGCTAGCACGCCAATTGGGGCTAACGAATCGTTTCCCGGTTCCCAAACCACGGCCCTTAGCGGACCGGGCAATCACGCCCTCAACTTCCAACACCCGGGGTATGGGTTGGTATACACTCAACTACCTCCCCAAGACTCCCGAATGGCGATCCCATCGGCCAATCCACCTCCATCTTCGGTTTCCGTCCACGAAACGGTAACCCACCTCGGACAGTGACCCTCACATGGCTGGTTGATCGAACAAATGAAAGACATGCAAGGCAAGCTAGCTAGTTCTCGGAAGGACTCCCTCACGCCTACCGATCCGAACAAAGTGGTCCCTCTCCCTCCAAAGTTCGGGATGCCGGAAATGGAAAAGTTTGACGGAACAGAATGCCCAAAAACCCACATCGACACCTACGTCACGGGTATGAGAGCCAAAGGGGCAACCCCTCGGCGGATGGCGAGATCATTTTCGGCATTCCCTCAAATCCACGGCACTAAGGTGGTTCCTCGATGTGAAGGCGAGAAAACCGTTCCACGTGGGATCGAGATCAGTGAAATCTTCTGGAGAAGTACCGCGCCAATCTTGAATGGGAAACAAACCGCCATGACACCGCAAGCCACCGAACAAAGGATGACGAACCGGTGGGCGAATTCTACAAAAGATGGAGCTGGAAGCTAAGCGAGATAATGGATCCACTTTCCAAGGAAGAGCGGATGGACATCTTCCATTCTGCCTCAAACCATCTTTGAGGACTTTGATCAGCCACCATTTCTATCCGGATCTCCGTGCCATGGTCAACGCCGGGACAAAGTTTGAAAAGACTACGAGTCTTCAAAAGGCAACGGCACCCCTGCCTCGTCTTACCGCTATCGAACAAACCTGGCAACTTCAACTCCTGCCCCAACCAAAGGAAAGGAAGCGGAGCAGTGCACTACATTCGAACGGAGCTCAAGTAAACCGCGATCGGGCGGCCCCAAAGAATAGCAACCCCCCTCGCTTCCCACAATTCCAGCATTTTGATAACCTGGAAATGCCCTTGGGTCAAGTATTTGAAGCCTTGGTGAAGCGAAATCTTCTCAAACCACTCGAGAATTTCCAACCGAAGACCCTCAAACCCAACATGGATATGAGCAAGCACTGCGCCTTCCATAACTACCCCGGCCACACCACCGACAATTGCTTCGTACTCAGCGGGTGATTCGGGGGCTCATTGAGGAGGGAAAATTGGAACGCCCCGTGGTCCCAATACCATTGGAAATCCATTCCCCGTAACGACAGTGGTAAACTCAATAGCCATTGACGAAATCCCAAGCGAGAAGCAGACTCCACGCAATTTCCGAGACCGTCGGCATGCCGTCTCGCCATGGCCGGGAGCGTGAAACAAGAGTCAAAGGTCTCGTGACCGGGAATTCGACAAGAACGCCCCGGGGCCACTGTCTCCCTACGATCTTTGCCCCAGCCAAGGCATACAAATGGTTGGATCGAACGTTCCCCCAGACGAGGCGAGTCCAACGGTAGCACGGGGAAGCGGTTTAGCCTTCACGTACGATGACTTGCCAATATGTGAGAATCGGCACAACGAAGCCCTCCTCATCCTCATAAAGATAGCGAGGTTCTTCCTCCCGCGTCTTGATTGATAACGGCTCCGCAGCCAACATCATCGCTTTAAGCACACCGAAACGACTCCACATCGACCGTTCTTCGATAAGGCCTTCACCTCCGTAATCCGAGCCTACGACTCTACCGCACGATCAATCGTAGGAGTCATCAACTTGAGGATCCATTTCGACGTACAACCGGAGTCGGTAGAGTTCCAAGTCGTGGAAATCAAACCCACCTTCTCTCGCTTTGTTGGGACGGCCTTGGATACATCGATGAAAGCAAGTATCATCTACTCTTCACCAATGCGTGAAATTCATCAATGCCAACGGAGCGATCGAAGTGATCCGCGGAAGCGGTGAATGGCAAGTGCTTGGCCGGCAAGCTATGACCCGAGAAGAAGGTCCCGACATGACCGAATACTCTTCTCAGATGGTTCTCCTACCCCGTCCCGCTACGAAGTGGATCCTTACATCCACGCTCTAAGCCGCGACAGCCGGAAATTGAAGAACTCATGGGTCGGGATGACAACTCGATATATGCGATCGTGAAGAATGCACGAGAGAAGATCAAGAGATGGATGCCTAATGGAGATTGATCGAGGAGTAGACCCTTACTTCGCCGAAAACCCTCTTGCAACCGGCTCATCACCGATCCTCCGGTACAAGACAACCCTCCGCCGACACTCTCGGATCTTACGGGACGGCCATCACGGCTTAGTTCAATTCAACATTCCGGTGTCCGACTTGGACGAACAATGGCGCAACCTCCTCCAAGGCTTAATCGGGAAGGTGATATAGCATGTCCGCTCGAATCGACATTGTAAACGTCGTCCAAGCAAAGATCCCGGATAAAGAAGCATTCTATGAAAGTGATCAACATCGGCAAGAATCCACTCCGATCGCCGAATGCTTCGCCCTCCTAGAAGTAGCCCTCGCCGACTTCTATCATCAAAAACCCCCAAGGAGGTGGCAACACTAATGGAGGGACATCATCGGGGGAGCAGCCAAAAACCTCTGCGATCCGGTTTGAAATCGAACCGCATGCAAGCTACTTTCCGGACTCATGCCAAGGGAAGATTGGCCACCCAAACCAAAGCACCACTCCCTCTAGAGCTACAGCCATCCGGGAGTAATGAAGCTCGGTCCAATCCTCGTCGCCTATAGTCTAGCTTCGAGTCTTGTTGTACGTGTATTCACATCTTTTGTGTCTTTTGACGGCTTTACGCCCGACGATTGTGAATCTTTGATCAACAATGTACAGTCTTCACGCTTTCAATAAAAGGTCCGACCTTCCTAAAAAGCCATCTCATTGCATCTTTAACAAATGATGACATTAACTAATCAAAACAGTTAAATTCATCTATACAAAAGGCAAACACATTAATTAAATAAATGCATCAAGCAAACATTTAAGCATGTTGTCAAACGAGAGAAAAACCGGGCCCAAGCTGCCGAGAAGGTTTTAATCACAACGATTTGCAAGATTCTTGAAGAGCCAAAGAGACGCAAGTCCGACGCCATTTCCAAAGACAAGCCAGATCTTCCAATACCTCAAGAACGGGGAAACTACCTTCATGAACAAGGAAGGACAACACACAGAAGGGGTCAAAACCAAGAGCATCATGGCCCTAAAACGCCTTGCCTCTCACTTCGTCATCCTCGGGGATATGTTATACAAGAAACGCTACCATGGGCCACTCCTACGCTGCGTCAGCCAGGAAGAAGCGAACAAGTTCATGAACGAGGTCCACAATGGGGCTTGCGGTCCCCACATGAATGCCAGAGCCCTGATGCAAATCATTCTCAGGATGGGCTACTACTGGATCTCCATGGAGGCAGATTGCATCCACTTTGTCCGAAGCTGCGACAAGTGCCAACGGTTCTCCAACCTCAATCATCTGCCGCCCCACGATCTCTACTGCATGACAACACCTTGGCCCTTTGCCACTTGGGGAATTGACGTCATCGGGAAAATCGCTCCGCCGGGCAAGAATCGGTCACGAGTTCATCTTAGTAGCCATCGACTACTTCACCAAATGGGTTGAAGCCAAGTCCTACAAGGTACTCACCTCCAAGAAGGTCGCGCATTTCCTCAAGGAAAACATCATCTGCCGATACGGCATCCCAAATGAGGTCATATCAGACAACGGCTCACACTTCGAAGGAGAATTCGACAGACTGTTGGCTGAATTCAAGATCACACGCCACAAATCTTCTCCCTACCGGCCACAAACAAACGGCGCCGTGGAAGCAGCAAACAAAACCCTCGAACGGATCATCCGAAAAATGACCACCCGAGGACGAGATTGGCCCGAGAAGCTGCACCTTGCACTTTGGGGCTACCGCACATCGGGCCGTAATGCCCACGGGAGAAACCCCATTTGCCCCGACATACGGGATGGAAGCAGGTCCTTCCCATCGAGCTAGAAATTCCCCTACTCCGAGTGCTGCTGGAAAATGACATCAACGAAGTTGAATGGCTCCGAAGCCGACACGACGAATTGGCTCTGCTAGACGAGCGACGACTAAAGGCCATGAAACACGTCCGAGCCTATTAAAGCAGGATGGCTAGAGCTTTCGAGAAGAAAGTCAAATCCCGAGACGTCAGGGAAGGTGACCTTGTACTCAAAGAAAAGCCTCCCACTCGAACCAACCCACTGGGAAAATGGGAACCCACTTGGGTAGGCCCTTTCGTGGTACAAAAGATCTTCTCAGGAGGCGCCATGAAGCTAACAGACCTAGACGGCAATCCCTTCATGAATCCAAATCAACGGAAGCAAACTTCGCAGATACTTCGCTTGAACAACTGTGCATCTCTTGGCACTCCATGTAGTGTCGAACTACGCAGACCTGAGCCCTCTAGTCCGGGGGAACGTAGGCAACCTTAATTGGTCCGGTCTAAAAATACACAAAAAAGTCAAAAGTTTGAATGTCAATCAAGACCTCCATCAAGCTCCGCACTTTTCAAGAACACGCCCAGCCAGCCACCTTGACCAAGTCAAACGACGGCGGCAACATCAAAGGACATCCGAGGGTCACTCAAAGATCAAACGACCGACTCATGTCTACTTCTAAGCCAGGGCTTGTCTTCGCCCTCACGCGCTTCAAAAAAAAAAAAAAAAAAAAAAAAAAATAAATAAAAAAAGCGCTCGAGCAAGGGCTCACAAAAAAAAAAAAGAGAGCTCGAGCAAGGGCTCACAAAAAAAAAAAAAAGAAGCTCAAACAGAAGCTGCGAAATTGAGGTCAAGAGCCCGACGCCAGCAAGAGGCAAGGAATCTACGGAAAAGACCGTCAAAACAACTTGTCAAGGGAACATTCAACCTCTCAGCCAAATACAAAGCCTCAGCAAAAGGGGATTGCCGTCAGGGCCTGCATCGCCGGCCCGCCGATGCAACAGAAAAGTCCAAAGATGGACGCCGACAAAGTGCACAACAGAAGCAAAGGCAAACAAAAGATCTTGCGTCTCGACAAAGCTTTAAAAGTAAATCACAAATCACTAACGGTTACAACATTTCTTGATGAGTTCAAGCACGGTCTACTCTCAAGTTCACAACATGCTAAAAGACAGCTTAATACATTTAACTAATAATGTGTTTGCAATGCAATGAATGGATACCTAGGAGGTCATTCCGCGCCATCTGCGCTTGTCCCCTCGCCATTCTTCCCTTTCTTCCCTCGTCCCCGGCGAGTCTTCTTTCGCTCCACGTGAACCAACTCTGCGTCTCTCAGTCCGAGATCTGGGGTCCTCCCCGTAGAGTCAAACAACCCAGTAGCTCTCAGGGCTTCATTCGCCCGTGCTTCGGCTCGGATCTCCTCCTCGCGAGTGCGTAAAAAGAGGACCTCTCCTGTCCCGGCCAACCCTAGTCTCGTAGTCAAACAAAGCGTCTCCCGTCACATCCAAAGGGTCGACCAAAGCTTCGGCACTCCTAAGGCAATAGCTACTGCGGCAACCGGATCCCAGAATCGCTACACGCCTGCTCTCCAAGACCACCTGGGACTGCCCAACACGCTGCTCATACCAAAGCCGGATGCGAGTCGTCAACACGACACTCTCCCGACGTCTAAGGAGTACCACAGAGGGAAAGCGGAATACTTCCATACCCTCGGACAATACAAGAAGGCACTGGAGCCGCCATACAAAGAGGAACTACCTCCGCGGTAGCAAGGTCATCCCCCCAACAAAGGCTCTCGCTTCATCCCAAACCGCCGGAAACAAGCGACGGAATATAGAAGGAGGACCAAGACAAACCCGGAACTCGACAACGTAGGACCCTTCCTGCAAGATCCTCCTGGTCTCAATCCTCCAGCGGAACCCACCGGATCGATGCGTACCAAGCCGTGCCATCCATCTCTCCCAGCGGACCGATCCATATCCAACACAAGAGGTCGCTGAGCAAATGACCACGGGCTAAACGACGCGTCGGAGCCTCGGGCATGGTCCGGAGTCTCTCTCGCAGCCACAAGGTGAGCAAAGCGGGGCTTCCCCTCTCATAAAACGATCCCCGGCGCCGCTGCACGGTCGATACCATGAAGAGTCTCCCCAAAGCACCAACGGGACAATATCCTCTCCAAACTCCAGGTGCCCTACCACATCTAGCAAAGCGCCACAACAAATGCCAAGGAGCCGACCGTAAAGAGCGTCGCTATCGTACACAAGGCAAATACATCCCAAGAGACGTCACTCTCATCATCAACCATGAACCGCTCGGGCAACGCGAAATGTCGATATGACCCGAATCAAGGATCATGCCCGCACTTCTTCCAACGAAGTACGAAGAAAGTCTCGCAAGCTTCACGCTCACAAAGAAGACCACCAACCAAAGGAAGCGAGATGGCCTCCACCTCCGGTCCTCCGATCAAAGCCCGAAAATCTTCAAAAGTGGGCACCATTTCATTATAGGAGAAACAGTACACGTGCCTCCTAACATCCCAGAACTTCGCGGCAGCCCGCAACAAATCCCAATCAGGAACCAACTCCTTAAAAGACCAAATCGAGCAAAGATGAAACCTTACCTCGAAAGCCCGTCTCTGATGCCTCATACGGCGTCTCATCCACATTTTCAGCCGCTCAAGGAAGTATGCTTGCCTCTCCTGCGAAAGCCTCGGCAAAATTCTTGGAACGCGCGAAGAATCCATGGCAAAAATGGAGGTTCCTAGAGAAAATGGGGAAGAAAGCTCGAAAATGGCTGCAAATGGGGAATGGGGGAAAGTCCAGACACTGGAAAGCATTTAAGTCCTCCTGAAAAGCAAGGTTGGTCCGTACGGACCTCTTTGCAACATAGGTCTGTCCGTACGGACCTCTTTGCAAACAAGACCCCTTTCCCCAGCAAACAGTACAACAACCACTGTCCCAGCAGGACCTTGCCCCAAATTGCCCAAACACTGGCCAAAACCACTCCCGGCAAGCATACACTACCCACAAACGCACCCTCAGCTCACGTGGCATGCACAAAAAAATAAAATAAATAATAGCAACAATTCCTAGGACAATTCCCGGGAATCACAAATACACATTACATCTTAAAATAAAATACTGTTGCCATGCAAATGCAAGTGTTTTATTACAGGTACGAATGTCTGTTGCTAAACAAAAAAAAAAAAAGAGATACGGAAAGAGGGAAAGCAAATGAATACTACTCAGAATCCTCATCATCATCCTCCTCGCCAAGATCCTCCAAAGAAAAGTCGGGCATCCCAGCGAACTCGCCCGTCACATCCTCCTCGTCGGAATACCGAGCACCCGCCTGAGGCTCCCACGAGAAGTACTCAGAAGGATCAAATCCGGCGAAAGGATCAAAGAAAGAAGGCTCTGAGGATCCCTCACCCTGTGCGCCATGCGGGGGCATGAACTGATAAAAGGGCTGCTCCCTCGAAGGCCCTGCAGCTCCAGAAGACGTCCCGGCATCCATGCTATGCCGCCCCCTCAAAGGTCCCTCCTGCTGCGGCTCCGGCTCGGCTCTAGGCGGAGGAACGTCCACAGAATGCCTCGAAGGCATAGGCTCGTACGCCGGCACACGACGCGAAGACCGACAGGACACCTTCGACGCCATCTTCTTAGCGAAGGAGCGCATCGCCACGTAACGGCGAGTCAGCATATCGTAGGCTCTCCCCGGGACCTGCACAAGCAAAAAGCCAAAGAAACGCTCATCAATGCAGTATACTCGACAACAAAAAGAGAAAAATGCAGAAAAGATGCCAAAATGGAAAAGAGTCAGCACACTCACCGATCTATCGGGATCCACCCGGTACGCAGCAGGAGCCTGCTCAGGAACGGGTACAGACACCCTCCTCCTCGATCCGTCCCCACGAACATATGTGAAGTCCGGCCCCGGCATCGGAACCTCTGGGGGAGCCTGCGGACCAGCCTCTCTCTCCCTCGCCACTACCTGCGGCGTCCTCAACTTCCTCCTAACGAAGGTCTCGTACTCCTCACCAAACAAAATAAACTCCTCGGCACCGACACCGTCAAGGTACCTCTCAAAATCCAGCACGTCCATATCCCGGGAGTCAAGCATCCCAAACGGAGGATCCCTCGGAGCCGCGGGAAGCACACCGGGGCCATGCTGCCAGAAGACTCGCTCCCCCAGGTACATGGCGTCACAGGTCAAGCCCCGCAGCATCTTCCGCTGCGCAGTCACCTCAGGGGCCCCCTCAAACTCATCACCCTCATACCGAGCCCATGGGAACAAGACGAACCCCTCACGGCTATCTCGCTCCAGACGCTCCTGCACCTCCCCGTAGGCAATGGTGAGCTTACCCCTGCTGGTCCTCCTCCTCCTGGCCGTACGAGCCCAGCCGAGCATAGCGGGATACGCAGCAACAGCCCCAGGATCTCTATCCCACGGGAAGCACTGAAAGACCTCGTAAAACCACACCTGTGACAAAAACAGAGAAGGCTCAGTGCAAAAGACAACGGAGAAAAGACAAGTTGCTAAATCAAAAACAGCAATAAACTCATACCTCCAGAGCAAAGTCAAAACAGGCCAAAGAACTGGCCACTCCCCGGCTAAACCGGTCCAAAGAAAAGTAGAGCTCGGCCAAGCCTGCCTCGCCCCAAGCGATGTCGCAAACCCTACTCAGATCAGTCAAGCTCTCCAACAGAGCAAAAGGAGCTGCAGTCGCATGGTTCGAGAACAGAGTCTCGGAGAGTGCATACCACAAGAAGGAGCGCGCCAGCTGCTCCGCCGTCACCTGGCCGGTACCCCTAACATAGGCCCCGATACTGGCCGTGATCTTCAGCTCCACATCGCTGTACAACATACCCAGACCCCTGCGAGGACGAGGCTCGAAGCCCAGCAGCTCGGTCAACACAACATCGGAGATCATATCTCTCCACCGTACAGGCTCTCCTTTGAAGGAAAGCCGTGTCGCGGCAAAATCAGTGGGCGTCACTGTCACCTCGCCCCAGCTCAGGTGGAAGGTGTGGGTGGTATCCCACCAGTACTCAGAAAGTCCCAGGAAGATGCTCTTATTCTTCCTCGTATCAGAAATCCCAGCCAGGTTCTCCACAAACACACCTAGGCCAGAAGCATATACCAGCCTCCTGGGACTCGGCCCGCCATCCCAAGACATATCAGGCATCCGCTGCCACAACTCAACAACAGCCTCAAGCGATCCTCGGGTCTTCATCTTCTTGGCTTTCCCAGCCAGAAGACCCTCATCCTGCAGGTAAACACAGCAAAGGTACGTCAATCACAAGTACTTAATATCAAAAGCACATGCATATAACCCGTCACAAAAACACGGCACATAATGCACATAATTTTTCCCATGCAGTCCGTCACAAAACACGGCACACACTATACACATTTTCTCAAAAGAGGGATTAAGCCCTACACGACACATTTTCAAGAAGTCCGTTCCAACACGGCAAAGCACATAAAACCCGTCACAAAAACACGGCACATATTGCACATATTTTCCCCACAGAGTCCGTCACCCATGAACACGGCACACACTATATAGCACATCTTCAAAAAGAAAAGTCCGTCCCTACACGGCACACACTTTCACATATAACCCGTCACAAAAGCACGGCACATGTCATATTTTTTCACAAAATTTGTCACTACACGACAAATTTTCTCACAATGTACATACAAAATAGCATTAGGTACAAAACACCAAAGCATGCAATTCACTAGATAGGCACTTTATTTTTACAAATAAGAGCTAATCTACACATTTTTGCACAAAATACATATACCCATAATTTTTACATGTCCATTTTCAACAATTCATCAAGAATTTCACAAAAAAGGCATGAAAAATCACAACACCCAAATATGCGAAAAACTAAATTCTAGTTTTAGCATTCAAAATCTCGAGCAGGAAATCAAAACGGAATAGATTTCTTACCTCCCCGACGTTCCTCGAACGACGATTGTGCACCTCCGGATTCGGATACAAAACATCCGGGTTCTTCGAAGACGGAACGAACGAGGTCCAATTCCTTTGAAGCTCCATTCGCTGCTCAACCACTTCCTGACTGCGTTGCCTACGGCTCCTTCGAGATCCCTCCGCCATTGCGAGCAAATCAAAGGAAAAATGGAAGATTTTGGTGCAAGAATGGAGGTTTTCTCCTTCTCTCTCTTGTTTCGTGGCGAAGAAGAAGAAGTGAAGGAGCCTCGGTTTTAACGCTGGTCAAAATGGGAACTGTAAAAAGTCAGCATGGTCCGTACGGACCTCTTTGCATCCGAGGGTAATCCGTACGGACCTCTTTGCAAGGGGTGGCCAAATGACTTTTCTGCCCTTACAAACTTTGCCCCTGGCTGTCCTAAGGCCTTTTTCAGCAAATCCAAGTGCAGAATGGTCCCTAACCCTGCAATTCAATCACCGCGATCGGCGTAAGACCGGTCCTCGCCCGCCCGACGGCAATTCAATCACCGGCCATCAACGTAAGACCGGTCCTCGCCCACTCCAACGGCAATCCAACCACCGCCCGCTCAACGGCAATTCAGGAAGGAGCCAACACCTCCCAGCCCGAATATCAAGGCACAAGACGCCTCCAAACGCTCAACGACAACTCAACCACTGAAGGTCCGAAGTCATCTTCCCAACAGAAAAGGGCCCCTACAGGGTCATGCATCCCCAGCAACTCAAGCACCGGCAGTCAGATGTAAGTCCGAACTTCGCCCACCTCAACGGCAACGCAAGCACCGGCCATCAAAGTAAGCCCGAGCTCCTTCCCAACTTAGGTCATACTCCTGAACTAGGTCCCAACTTAGGTCATACTCCTGAACTAGGTCCCAATTTAGGTTCATACTCCTGAAACTAAATCCCAACTTAGGTCATACTCCTGAACTAGGTCACAACTCAGGTTCATACTCCTGAACTAAGCTTCAACCCAGGACGCCACCACGTCCTTATCACCGACCTATACGGTCACCCCGGACGCCACCACGTCCTTGTCACCGACCTATACGGTCACCCCGGACGCCACCACGTCCTTATCACCGACCTATACGGTCACCCAGGACGCCGCCGTCCTTACCACGTCCTACCACCGACCTATGCCGCGTCACCCAGACGCCACCACGTCCTTATCACCGACCTATGCGGTCACCCCGACGCCCGCCACGTCCTTGTCACCGACCTATACGGTCGCCCGGACGCCGCGCGTCCTTATCACCGATCACGACATGCGGTCACCGGACGCCACCACGTCCTTGTCACCGACCTATCACGGTCACCAGGACGCCACCACGTCCTTATCACCGACCTATGCGGTCACCGGACGCCACCACGTCCTTTACCACCGACTATCACGGTCACCCAGGACGCCACCACGTCCTTATCACCGACCTATGCGGTCACCCCGGGCGCCACCACGTCCTTATCACCGACCTTTATGCGGGCCACCCCGGACGCCACCACGCGTCCTTATCACCGACCTATACGGCCACCAGACGCCACCACGTCCTTATCACCGACTTTATGCGGTCACCCCGGACGCCACCACGTCCTTATCACCGACCTATACGGTCACCCAGGACGCCACCACGTCCTTATCACCGACCTATACGGTCACCCAGGACGCCACCACGTCCTTATCACCGACCTATACGGTCACCCCGGACGCCACCACGTCCTTATCACCAACCTATACGGTCACCCAGGACGCCACCACGTCCTTACCACTGACCTCGGCGGTCACACAACACTCCAGGGCACCACCACGCCCGCATTCACAGAACACTCACCCCACACCCGAACTACGACCAGGCTTGATTCCCGCCAGGGATACGTAGGAATCCTATCACAGGGTCCAGCCTATTGACCTAAACGGTCACCCAAAAGGACACCACCACGTCCTCACTTTGACCCTCACGGTCACTTCCTCTCCCGGACGCGATCCGGATTAGGACCCTTATCTTATCGGCGACCCCACTTCTTTCATAAGTGACGTCGTCGAGGGCTTCTGTAAGTACCCCAATCTGGATCACCCCCTTTCAAACACACGGGAAACACCGCAGACTCATCCACGCAGTCTCGGAGACCTCTCTCACTCAAAACCCTCTCAAAACCCTCTCAAACCCCCAACCAAACTAGGGGAGGAGCCTTTCTGGGATAAAAAGGGACAAAAGGACCTTTTGGGAATTTTCAGGAAATCAGAAAAGCAATTAAGGTCCGTACGGACCTCTTTGTTTCAATGATTACTAAATCCCCTTAAAGTCCACAATATTCCCTCAAATCCCGGGAGAAATGATGACTTCCATGCAGAGTTGGTCCGTACGGACCTCTTTGCATGCAAGATGGTCCGTACGGACCTTATTGCATGGGGAACATCATCATTCCCAAATATTCTCCATCATTGCAGATTCCCTCAAATCGAGGAAATCCAAAATTCTGGATTACCTAAGAGGTCCGTACGGACCTCTTTGCTCCGAAATTTTTACTATAAATAGAGGGCTTCCCCTCCTCATTTTTACACACCTCCCACTTCTCTCTTCCTCCCTAAGCCTTCTGGCTCCCCTTCTAAGACCTTTCGAGGCATTCCCGGCCCCTTCGGATCCTTCCGAGGCCTTCCGAGCCCCCTCGAGGTGCTCCGAAGCCTCTCCGAGCGCTCCCGAGACGCTCCCGCGCTGCCCCGAGGCACTCTCGAGGTACTCTGAGGCCCCTCGTGGTACTCCGAGGCCTTGCCTGGTCTTTCCCACGGTGTCCCGGCTCTTTCCGAGTCAAACCGGCGATCCCAAACCTTGCCGAACCTCTCCCCGAATCCAACCGGCGATTCCAACGCACGCACGCCGAACCTCTGCCCGAGTGCCTCCTGCCACCACAACGCACGCCGAACCTCTGCCCGAGTGATCCCTACGATCCCCACGCACGCCGAACCTCTGCCCGAACGCAGCCTGCAACCTCAACTCACGCCGAAACTCTGTCCGCGGACAACCGGCATCCCCGAAGCAAACCGGAACGCTACTCCGACCTCAAACACTATTCCCCTGCGGAAGACAGACACGAACCAACATTGGTAAGGCTTCCTTCCTATTCTATTTCAATACATTTCAATACAATGTAGACATCCGATACAGCATGCATTTTTAAAAAGCACACACACACACACACAACATTTAAAGGATATTAGGGGTATCCGAAAGACTCGTTTTACGAGGCTACTCGGGTGAGCTCTAATATTCTAATATTCTCTTCCCGAGGAGTCATCTGACCTCCGAACTCAAAATCTCATCACACAAAAACAGTTTAAAATTTATCTTTAAACTGATGCCCTTTTTCAATGTTTTGGGCTTAATAAAAACGGCGTGGCGACTCTACAAAGCAAAACACAGCGAGACACCTCCAACCTCGCAAACGCTAAAACGGAATAAGCCAGATGCCGGGGCGCGATTGTGCTGCCTCTCGGATCCGGGCGAACTTCCCGAACAGCGACGAAACGCGAGATGCACGGGGGCCCTCCGCGCGCGAGCCGGATCCCGGGTAATTTCAGCATGTTGACACCAACGTTCTCGGCATGAGAGCAAAAGGAGCAACCCTCCAGCAAATGGCTGATCATTTCCAGCATACTCTCAAGAGTTCTGCGTTACGGTGGTTCCTAAGGGTCAAGCCTGCAGATCGCCATACCTGGGATCAGATCAGTAATATCTTCCTAGAGCGGTACAGATCCAACCTGGAGTGGGAAACAAGTCATGAGGACTTAATCACCACCGAGCAGAAGACAGATGAAAGCGTTGGTGAATTCTACAAGAGGTGGAGTTGGAAACTCTCCAAAATCATGGACCCACTCTCCAAAGACGAACAGATGAGGATCTTCAAGTCCTGCTTGAGGCCGTCCATCAGAACTCTCATCAGCCATCACTTCTTCCCAGATCTCCGAGCCATGGTCAATGCCAGCTCACAGTTTGAAAAGGATCTCAAGAAAAAGTTAGCTACAGTACAGCTGTACAGATACAGATTAGCAGCTACATTCAATCCCGCACCTGCCCCCGGCAAAGGGAAAGATACTTCTGTCAACTACATCCATAAGGGTCAACAGTCCAGCAACAGAAACCCGGCCCCGCAAAGCAACAACTGCCCCACGAAGCAGCCTTCCATACGCTTCGACAAGCTGGATATGCCTCTGAGTAAGATGCGTGAAGGGTTGATCAAAGAAGGCCTCCTCAAGCCCGTTGAAAACTACAAACCCAGGAATCCTGTAGCCAACGCCGACAAAAGCAAATACTGCGCCTTCCACCAATACCACGGGCACACAACTGATAACTGCCTGGGGTTACCATATGAGACCCAGAATCTAATATAGGAGGGAAAGTTGGAGCATCCCCGTGGACCTAATACAGTCGGAAACCCTTTTCCGAACAACAACAGTATAAACTCCATCGAGTGGGTGCCAAAGAAGATTGTCGCAGAGCCAGTCTCTCCGCCTCTTCCAGCCAGGTCTTCATCAGACGTTCACATTTGTTATGATGTATGTGACTGCACCGAATGCCTTGAGTACGAGTTCCAGGACATGATCAGGGGCGATTCCCCCAGGAAGCAGAAGAAGCAGTCTTCTCAGCAAAAATTGAAGGAAAGGTACGAAGCGAAGACACCAGCGTGGGTGCACTTGGAGAGCCATCCGGGAAGTTCGATTACTATGTACTCTACTCCAGAAAGTCCTCCCTTCCTTTTAGCAACACAGCTTCAGAGCAGACAGAGGTGGGAAGGCCAAAACATCGTGCTGACATCAAAGCTTAGGCCTCAGGACACCGGAATACCTCAAACCTTGGCAACCTTACTGCCAGCCAGAAGCCTAATCCCCCGTAGGATCAGCCAAGATTAAACCTGCCCAACTTCAGAGCACGGGCCGATAAAGGAAAGTCAAAGTCAACTTGGCACTCGCACTCGGCCACTGCCACAAGCTACATTGACACAATTCCGAGGCACCACCAAAAGCTTTGCCTCTCAAGAGAAAGACAGGAAATGGATTGCTTGACGATTCTCCCTCTCCAAAAAGAGATCAGATCTACGATTCCAGACTGTATGGCAGCATGCTCACCGTCTGTGATGAAGACCTACTGAAAGGGGCCTCGGGGCACAACGAAGCTTTGTACATCACTATCCGGCTCAACATTGTCTCCCTCCTTGGGGTATTGGTAGACAATGGATCAGCAGTCAACGTCCTTCCCCTCAGCATGATGCGAGCCTTACACATTGATGAAGGCCACATGATCCCATCTGCCCGAACTATCAAGGCCTACGACAGCACGTCTCATCCCATCCTAGGGACGGTGACTCTGGAGCTCTAGTTCGAAACCCAAATGGTGCCAGCAAAGTTCCACGTGATGGACATTCCGTTCGAATTTACATCTCTGTTGGGATGCCCATGGCTACACCACATAAAGGCCCTCGCCTCCACTCTCCATCAGTGTGTCAAGTTCAGAAATCGACAAGGAGATCTCGAGGTCATCAGAGGGGACAGTTTCCTCATAGGGAATGAAGCTGAAATGCCAATTAAGCGTGCCCGTAGCCAGGTACCGGGGCTACCTCATGCAAGCCGACCAAAGGACAACCGGGGCAAATCTCATCAGAATCCCTTAGAGTCCGGAGGTGCTAACTATGTCAACGTCCTCGAGCAGGAGGATCCCGAAGCAGTCAGGTTCATCAAGTTCAACTGCCATTTTCGAAACTTGGATGCAGACTGGAAAGAAACCCTGAGCATCGCAATGATATGGGCACACAAACCCCTTATCTGCAATCGAAGATTTGTCAGCATCCTTCGAGCAAACTCTTTGGCCCCACCGGGCGAAAAAATCTTCACGATAAAGGTCAACAAGCACTGGCACACTCGTGATGAATGTATGGCAGTCGTCTGGGATGTCTAACACACAGAATTGCCCACTGAACCCCTTTTCTCAAACGAAGGGCATAAGGTCTTCTTAGCAGCACCAGCTTCGCGACAGGGCGCGAGACGTCCTTTGATCTGGGTTGAGCCATCAGACGGCGACGGATTCGGACTCTCCGGAGTGGATGACGCGACAGATCCGCAAGAGGACCCTTACATACACATGCTCAGTTTCGAGGATGGCACCAGTTCCGACAAGGTCACCTACGATGAGGGCTCCAATACCATGGAAATTATCAAACTCAATGTCCAGTACAGATAGTTATCCGGCGAGTGGAAACAACTGGTTGACACGACAAAGAATCCTTCTGATCACGTAACCGACGATGACTTCGTCAACATCATTTTCTCCAGATATCCCAACGATGCCAAGGTTCCAATCCTTATTGTCAGATTCTGCAACGCCAAAGTTACCCTCGATGATTGCCTGATCATGGTAAACGAGGCCCTGGCCAAGAGAGCTTAAGGCTCGTCATCACTTCCAGTTATTAGCCCCCAGTGGTAATCGGCCCGTGTCGTCAGTCAAGCTCTGCTAAAAGCACCGCCAAGGCCAAAGGCACCGACAAAGGAGACAGAACTCCCCACCTTGCTACAAGTCTGATCAGCCTCGGGAATGCCTCCAGCAGCCACCCTGAGAACATCTGCAAAAGTCCTCCCAGCGGGATAGATCAAGCTTTCGAAGAAAGGAATGATCACCTCAGCATCAACATGCTCAAGTTTGGCCCTGCTCCCAGCCATCACGGCCACGGATTCAGACATCTCGCCAGCAAGCTGCTAGCTCTGATAGACTTGGCTCTCAAATGAGATCACGAGACCATCAGCCTCACAGAGTTCAATACCCCCGTTGGTTTGATCAAGCAAATATGGGTAAACTTCTTGGTGACCGAGATCAAGGAAGGCCGCATGGAATATCCCAGCATGACTTCCTTCGTCAATATAATCCAAGTATTTTTGCCATTCGGAGATTTGGATGTGATTACAGTTCTAGACACCAATCAGACAGCGCACACCTATGGAGACTGTTTATCTCTCGCAAGGAAAGCCCTCCTGGAACTAGCTGCACAAGAAAATCACCTCTGGGGCGAAAACAAAGCTCAGAAGACTCACAGGGACCGAGCCCTTAAAGCGTCACAAGCAGTTTCAGACAGCAAGCTAGAGGCCACTCTAGGCCAGTTCAACCTCAAAGGTTTTGCCCACGGTGACTTCCTGGACTACCATCGCTTCTCATCAAACCCCCTCTGGCAAGGGAGGGCGGTCAATGATCCCGATGACCTAGGAGATGGAATGGCACAGTACAAGGAATACCTAGCCAAACACCATGAGGAATACAAGCGCTTATCTCCCCGAGAGAAGCAAGTCCTTTGTGAAAGCGACGACAAAGATGATGAAACTATTCTCTTCCAAGCCAGTCGTGAAGTCAGCAAAACCGGAATCCCAAGGGTCCTGGGAGGATGGGAGCGGATCATTTCCATTCTCAAGTTAAAAGGCCAACTGAAAGAGGAAGGTCTATTCAAAAATAAGAGAAAGATGGAAATATATCTCCAACAACTGCTCAGGGAGATTCCACAGACTACCGCATTCGTTTACAGTAACGACCAACTGGGGCAAAAACCAGTCACGTGGGCAGACGTCCGGGAAGCCGTATACTCACCTTCCGACGTACCTGCCATTCAGTTAAAGCAGCAGAGAAAGCTCTCCCCGATGGAAGTTTATCTGGACTACCGCATACAGTTCAAGGAAGCATTGGCTATTCTCACATGGGAAGAGACGCAAGCGCTAGCTCTCGACGAAGGCTCTACTGCAAGAGAGCTGATATGGGCCAAAAGTGGAGGAAAATTAGCAAACCATGACTACTGCCTGTCCAAACTCCAGAATGCTATGAGCCTGCTCAGTAAGAAGGAAAGAAGCGCAGTATACCGTGAAGAAATCAAAGAGACCGTTTGCTTGAACCAAGAACTCTCTAACCTCCCCCGGAGGGTCAGCAATACACAGTTCAGTCCTGGCAACCACTGCTGCGCACTGACGTTCGAATAACTTCGGCGAACCATAGACTCCCTCCCTACAGAGGCCCCCAAACCAGTGTCTTGGGACAGAATCCGAAAAGCTGCCGAAGCCCCCGGGAATACATCTATAGTCAACGAATTGAGGGAGGACATATGGCCCTATGCTTCAAAAAATACTCCTCTGACTATGGCTCAGCTCAAAGCAACATGTTCGAAAGAGACCAAGCCTGACGTCAACGTTCTAACCCTATTGGGTCAAATTCATGTGCTACCACCAAAGGCCACCAAAAAGCTAACGGAGCCAGAACCGCAACCCGGTCTACCCGAAGATACAAGTTTCGTGAAGGAGGACCCGGTCCTCACTCAGCTTAAGCAGACCCTGGCAAACATTTCCCTATGGTCCCTGCTCACATCTTCATACCCTCACAAGCTCAAGCTAGAGGAAAGTTTGGCCCGTACCATGGTCCCTGTGGACGCAACCCCAGAAGAAGTGATCCAGATAATCGACAACATCCACTATGGAAACATCATCACCTTCACAGATTTGGACCTGCCAAAATTCGCGGCTGATCACAATGAGCCGCTCTACATCACAGTTCAGTTGGATGAGCGTCGCCTTCCACGTGTACTGGTAGACGGAGGTTTCGGAATGAATGTCTTGCCCGCCAAGATGATGGACCTACTTGACATCAAGCCCACATATTTAAAGCCTTCAGTCTACACTGTCAAGGCCTATGATTCTACTTCCGGCACAGTTCTCAGGGTTGCTACTCTAAACATCTGGTTCGGCAAGCGTATGATCCCCACCGAATTCCAAGTGTTGGACATTCCCATCACTTTCACAACCATCCTGGGACAGCCCTGGCTGCATCAAATGAACGTCGTGGCATCCACCCTTCACCAATGTATCAAGTTCATCTAAGGCAACGAGCTCACAACAGTCTACGATGACAGCGTCACCACCGAGGGGACCTGCACCAACGGCATTCCATTGTTAGAGATCAAGCATGATGATGATATGTCATTAACTGGATTCACCTTGGAGACCCAAGATCCAAATATGTAGCGTGGACCTTCCACTATTTTGGGACAAAATCCCTCCCGCCATGAAAATGATGAAACATATGAACTTCATCCCGGGACTGGGGCTCGGCAAGAGGTTACAAGGCCAACACCAAGTCATCAATGTCAAGGACCACACTACAGTCCAGGGGCTCAGTTATGTGCCAACACCAGCTGATATCAGGGAAAACAAGAGGCTCGCCAGCACCAAGGCAGCAGCCCGTAAAAGGGGAACCTTCAACAGCACACCCAACCTCCGACCTTACAGTTTTGACCTCGCCCATTACTTCATCAAAGGAGCCAACAGCAGAACTGAGGGAACCGACAGCAGAACTGACAGCACAACTGTGGGAACCGACAGCAGAACCGACAGCAGAACTGAGGGGACCGAAAGTGGAACTGCTGAAGATGAGAAAGAAGCAGGAAAAGTTAGCACAGAGACTACAGAAAGGATGGAAAGGATGGCACAGGACCTCAAGCGTTTTAGAGGACTCAAAGCTAATCCGATAAGGGGAGCATTCCTTGACATCACCGCTCTACCTGGACTAATTGCCACCACCGTTCAGCATGAGTACACATTCAAAGGAATCCCAGACATAGAAGAGCAGCTCGAGACACTCTTCATGGGAAACAGACTGTTCGGGTCAGCCGCCGAGGCCACATTCGAGACAGTGACTCCAAAGCAGAAGGAACCAGAATTCATAGAAGATGCTCTCAGTGGACCCGCTATACAGAGTCTTTTTGAAGAAGTCATGGAGGTGCCAAACCTGATTGACCCGGGCTCTGAAAACAGCATGATTGCCATGATCGGGACAGCAGAAGCCAAGCCTCTCGACCCCCGAACCCTCACCAAACATCCAGCAATGCCACTGAAAAACTGGATGACTTTCACCGGACCAAGGGCAAGCCAGACAGAAATGGAAGACAAACTGGGCCTGCACCCACATCTCCCTAAGCCTAGTCTCAAACCCTCTGAGTCAGTCATTGTCAAAGTCCAGTCCTCTGAGTCGTCCGACGGCCTCACGCCGGAATACTATGATAATGTAGCCAAAATGTATTCCAGTTCGTATTAAATGAAAAGTTCGACCTTTCAGATTATCCCCTCATTGCCACTTTAACAACTGATAAGTTAACAAACAACTTAAAAGACGTTAATAATGAATCACTTGATAAAGAAGCTGACACACTAAACGAACAATACATTAAAGAAGTTCTCAAGCGTGTAGTTGACCAAGAGGACAATCGAGCCCAAGCTGCCGAAGAGGTTATGACTAAAGTGAACCTGAGGTCAGTGCAAGAGCCTAAAGAAACACAAGTGGGCAGTTTCTTCGCCGGTGCAGAAAAAGAAGCCCCGATAAATCTCCTCAAAGAATATGTTGACGTGTACGCTTGGTCATACCAAGACATGCCAGGACTCGATCCCTCAATTGTGGAGCACAAAATCCCTCTGGATCCAGAATCCAAGCTTGTCAAACAGAAACTGCGCAAGATCAAGCCAGAATGGTCTCCGCAAGTAAAAGAAGAAATTGAGAAGATGCTCCGCGTCGGCTTCATCAGAGTAATTGAGTACCCAACCTGGCTCTCCAACATTGTGACGGTCACCAAGGCCAATGGAAAGGTCAGATGCTGTGTGGATTTCCGAGATCTCAACAAGGATAACCCTAAAGACAATTTCCCACTGCCCAACATTGACATACTGATCGACACCATGACAAATTTTGAAGTGAAATCCTTCATGGATGGTTTTGCTGGATACAATCAAATCAAGATGTCCGAGGAAGATCAAGCCAAGACTACATTCACCACTCCGTGGGGGACATACTGTTACACGGTCATGCCATTCGATTTAAAGAACGCTGGGGCTACTTATCAGTGGGTTGCAACAGCTCTCTTCCATGACATGATTCACAGAGAAATTGAAGTGTATGTCGATGACATGATCATCCACTCCAGAGGATCAGACATGCAGCACATGACAGATTTGAGGAAGTTCTTCAATAGACTCAGAAAACACTCCATGAGATTGAACCCTGCAAAGTGCACCTTCGGCGTCAGGCAAGGCAAAGTACTGGGGTACATGGTTACAGAAAGAGGCATCTAAGTTGATCCCAAGAATATCAAGGCAATCATCGACATGAAGCCACCGCAGACACTGATAGCAGTGAAAAGTTTCATGGGAAGACTTCAATACATCAGCCGCTTCATCAACCAGTTGACATCTCTCTGCGAGTCAATGTTCAAACTAATGAAGAAAAATACTGACATCAAATGGGACTCCGAATGCCAGACAACCTTCGAGAAAATCAAGACATACTTGGTGAATTCCCTAATCCTGTGCCAGCCACATGAAGATAAGCCACTCCTCCTATACCTGACAGTGACGGACACGTCAATTGGGGCTATGCTGGCACAAGAACAGAAAGATTCCAGAGTTGAGCATGCAATCTACTTCATAAGACGAAAGCTTCAAGGAAGTGAACTCAGCTACTCAGCCTTAGAGAAAACTTGTACCGCCTTGGTATGGGTAGTCAGAAAACTGAAATACTACATGCAGTCACATTCAGTGCTCCTGGTCTCCAAGATGGACCCCGTCAGATATCTCTTCAACAAGCCATATCTATCAATGAGATTAGCCAAGTGGTCATTCTTCCTGGATGAATTTGACATCAAATACATGGTGAGAAAATCAACAAAGGGCAGAGTAATGGCAAATCAGCTGGCAGACTTCTCAAGCAGTGAACTCAAGGGTCCTGATCCGCAGTTTCCAGATGACGGGATCTTCTCACTCAACAGCGCAAACCGCTGGCAACTCTTCTTCGATGGGACAGCCAACAAGAAGGGAAATGGTATTGGAATGCTCCTGGTCGATCCTAAAGACGAGCACACTCCCATAGCCATCAAACTGAATTTTGAGGCAACCAACAATGCAGCAGAATATGAAGCTTGCGCAGCCGGCCTAGAAGCCGCTCTTGAACGCAACATTTCAGAACTGGAAGTATACGGAGACTCAGCATTGATCATCAATCAAGTATCCAACAAATGGAAGACAATAGATCCTGGCCTCCAGAAGTACCACACGTACATGGAGGAGCTCATTGCTCAGTTCAAGGACATCTCTTTCCACTACTTGCCAAGAGACAGGAACCGCTTCGCAGATGTCCTGGCCACCCTAGCATCTCTTGTCGAAATTCCCGAAGGGAAACCAGTAAAACCCCTCAGAATAGGCAGACGGGAAACACCCGCCTATTGCTGTGAGATCAAAATTGAACATTAACCGATCGACGAACCCTGGTACAATCAAATCTACCAGTAACTCCAAAACGGAGAAGCTTCCTTCACAAATGAAGATGGAAAATACAAAGAAGGGATCAAAGCCAAAAACATGATGGCCCTAAAATGCCTGGCATCCCATTTCGTCATTCTGGGGGGTATGTTATACAAGAAGCGCCGCCAAGGACTACTCCTCCGGTGTGTAAATAAAGAAAAAGCCAGCAAGCTGATGAACAAAGTTCACAACGGAACCTGCGGTCCGCACATGAATGCCAGAGCATTGACACAGATCATCCTCCATATGGGTTACTATTAGGTATCAATGGAAACAGACTGCATCCAGTTCGTCAGAAGCTGCGACAAATGTCAACGGTTCTCCAATCTCAATCACATCCCTCCTCACGAGCTCTACTGCATGACTACACCATGGCCTTTCGCCATATGGGGAATCGACGTCATTGGCAAAATTACTCCGCCAGGGAGCAATGGTCACGAGTTTATATTACTTCACCAAATGGGTAGAAGCCAGATCATACAAAGTACTGAATTCTAAAATGGTGGCCGAGTTCATCAAAGAGAACATCATGTGCAGATACGGGGTGCCCAACGAGATCATATCCGACAATGGGACCCACTTTGAAGGAGATTGTGACCAACTGTTGACCAAGTTCAGAGTTACACGCCACAAGTCTTCTCCCTATGCACCACGTACTAATGGTGCAAAGAGAGGCAAAGAAACAAGACTCTCGCAAGAATAATCAGAAAAATGGCCGTCAGAGGTCGGGATTGACCCGAAAAGCTACATCTAGCTCTCTGGGGGTACAGAACATTAGTCAGAACTGCCACAGGGGATACTCCTTTCGAACTCACATACAGAATGGAAGCGATGTTACCAGTTGAATTGGAAATTCCATTCCTCCTAGTCCTCTTTGAAAACGGAGTCAATGAAGTCGAATGGCTCCAAAGCCGTCACGACGAACTAGCTCTACTCGACGAGCGCAGATTGAAAGCCATGGAGCATACTCATGCCTACCAAAGTAGAATGGCCCAAGCATTTGATAAGAAAGTCAAAATCTGAGACATCAGAGAAGGCGACTTGGTGCTTAAGGAAAAGCCTCCTACACAGACCAATCCTCTCGAAAAGTGGGAGCCTACCTGAATAGGCCCGTTCGTGGTACAAAGAATCTTCTCCGGAGGAGCCATGAAGTTAGCAGATTTGGACAGAAAACCTTTCGTTAACCCCATGAACGGAAGCAAGCTCCGTAGATACTTTATTTGAGGAAGAACACGAGTCAACTCTCCTTCCCCATACACCACCCCTTAGTAAAATTAAAATGCTAAAAGAGTATTACCCAACTGGATACATTCCCGAAAATGATCCAAGTAAAAAACAGGGTCGCACTTCTTTTGTCTTTTATCTGTTTTCACCTAAAATGTTGAACTACGGTGACCTGAGCTCCTTAGTCCAATTGTAAAAGGGAAACTTAGGCAGCCACATTGGTTCAAACAAATAAAATTTCAAATACAACACCAATCCCTTGTGTTTCAAAAAACTCTTAAATTTAACCTACAAATTCATTACGGTTAAAACAATCTTTGATGAGTTCAAGCACGGTCAACTCTTGACTCGCTACACGCTAGCAAAACAAAAAAAAACACTTAATTAATTTAACGTGTCTGCATTGACAGTGGGTGGATATTCCGAACAGCAAGGTCAACCTAGTCCCTCGTACTCGGTCCTTCGTCTTTCTTCCCCTTCCCTTTCCCACGGCGGGTATTCTTCACCTTCACAGGGAATATCCCCATAGTCCTTCTACTTGGCTCTGGGACCCTTCCCGACGCCTCTGCCAAACCTGCGGCCGCCAACGCAGCCCTTTCCCTAGCTTTGTCATGAGCTGCCTCTCTTGGAGTCATCATATCCATGCTCTGATCGGCCATCCGACTAGCATTGGCCTCATAGTCAGCCATATCATCCCCGGTACAATCCTGAGGATTAGCTGCCGCTTCGGCCCTCCTGAAAGTTGAGCTGTCACGGTAGTCAAGGCCCAATACCTCACTTCGTCTCCACAAAATAGCCATTTGTGTCTCCCCTATATACTCCTCGTACCAGTTTAAATATCGAGTGGACAGAACAGTGCCCCCTCTCCGGTGAAAGAGAACCCTGGCAGGAAAGGACGTATATTGCCACAACCGCATGAGCAGCAATGGCGTCGAAGGATCCTCCATGGGAAGCGATCCCACCTCAAAGGTACCAGCATTACTCAAGCCCGTCAACGGTACCTGCTCCATCCCGAACTGTCGCAGCACCAGGGATGAAATGTAGAAAGAAGATTGGAACACCCCCAGAACTCTGACAATGAAAAGACCCTTCTGAATGGTCCGGCAAGTCTGAAACTTCCAATGAGGAACCCACCATCGCAGATGATGTGTGCAGAATTTGGCTATCCAAAGCTCCAATTCAACCTGATTGCCTCCTATCACCAAGGATCGTCGAGAAAAAGACCAGGGATCGCATGTCGCTGGTACCTCGGGCATCATTTGCAACCTCTCCCTCAACCACAGAGTAAGCATAGCGGGACTCCCTCCCCACATGTATCGGCTACCGGTTGCCTTCCGACCTATGCCAAGGAATGTCTCACCCAGGATCAAAGGCATGATGTCTCCTCCGCTCTGGCACTGACTCACCAGGTCCAGTACACTGTGATGGCACACCCCCAAGGATGTGAATGTGAACAAAGTGGCAATTGCACACAGAGCAAAAGCATCCCATGCAAAAACGCTTCCATCATCACCGGCAAATCTATCGGGCAACCCCGAAATGTTGACGTGATCCATATTTGGTATTAGCATCCCACACGCTTCTTCAGCTGAAACACCAAGCAGAGACAATAACTTTTCAATGGTGGTCAGGCCGCCCGTCAAAGGAAGAACAATATGCTCCACCTCAGGTCCTCCAAGGATAGCCCGAAAATCCTCGAGTGTGGGCGTAATCTTGTTGTACGAGAAACTGTACACGTGCCTCCTTTCATCCCAGAAATGAGCCACGGCTCTCAAAAGATCCCAATCCGGCATGAGCTCCTTCAAAGCCCAAACTGCCTTCATTCTAAAACAACCTTCAAAAACCCCTTGCTTTGCCTCGTGTGGTTCCGTACCCACGTCTGGAAACTCTCAAAAAATCGTTCTTGTGTCTGAGATGACAATCTTGGGAACAAAGCCATGAGAAATGAAGGAAACTCCAAGGAATTTAAGAGAGAAATCAGCTTCTACTTCAGAAAACAAGCGTAAAGTTTACAAATTGCAGAAACTGGACTGCAATTTAAAACAATCTGAAATTGAGGCATGGGCCGGCCGGCCCGTTTTGCAGGTTGACTCGGTCAACCCCACACTATGACCGCTTCAATTGTCCCTGAAACAATTCCAAATGGCCTCCAATTCAATCCTTGACCAAAGTACCTTCACCCGTGGTTAAATAATTCACTGTCGACGCCACATCCGCCCCGGGGTCGTGCAACAGTGCAGTTAATTTAATAACAGTGCATGTAGATATAAATTTTGACCAGCTTGAATTTTATTATTTAATGCATGTTCCATTATTATTTATTTTTTGATCAACCTACTTGCTTATTTGCCAAAAATAAATGAAGGTAATTATAACAAATATTCAAAATGTACAAGAATTTGCCCAATGGGTCTTACAAAGTACAAATCAATGTTTGGGCAATACACACTATTGTCTAAAATAAATCAAAAGGACTAATCAGAGTCCTGCTCGTCATTCGAGCACTCATAATACTGCCCCGCTGCAGCCGGATCCACGGTGGACAAGTAATCCGCAAACTCCTCGAGACCGACGTACGAAAAGCTACGGCTCCGCGCCTGTGCTCCCAAGGACTCCCTTTGTCCGTGTCCCGAATACGAGGAGTGACGAGCTCCGAACCCAGCAGTCTCACCGGAGAACTGGCTGAACCCCTACGCAAAATCTGTGCCACCAGTCGTGGAAACTGATGGGTCCCTCGCACCAGACTGTCGAGAAGGCACCGGCTCATGAACAATCGAACTCCTTCGAGAACTGCACCACAGGAACTCCACGAGCCTCCTAGCATAGTTAGTTATCCCATCCAAGCGCCTCATGACCTGATTGTAAGTACGGCCAGACACCTGCAAACCAGGAGAGCCGTCAAAAGAAAAACAGACAGCACAAATGCAACATTTACAAAATGCTACTACCAAGTACAGAAAAGCAAAGCAAAACACTCACCGAAGCACTAGGATCCACTCTGTATTGAGGCCTTGCCTGCTCCGGGATGGGAATCAACAGCCGCCTGCGAGAACCACCAATGCCCTCGAATGACAAGCGAGTGCGGGGGAGCGGGTAGTCTCGGGGATGTGCAGGGACCTCTCCCTCTCTATCCAGGACCTGCGGGCTCCTCAGCCTCGTCCTCAGGAAAACATCATAGTCGGCATCCTCTATGATGTATTCAGCATGAGGCACACCCTGCCTATACCGCTCCAACTTTGCCCCGGCTATGAGCAAAGGATACTGCATGTGAAGAGGCGGATCCCTCGGAACCAAGGGAAAAGATCCCGGAGCATGCTGGCAAGACACCCTCTCGCCCAGGTACATCACGTACAATGGAGCCCCACTAGCAGCTTCCGCTGACGCGTAATCTCCCCAGCAGCATGCACCACAAAGTGATCAAGTCGACTCCACCAGGTCAGGCTGATTCTCGGAGAAAACTCTCGGTCCATGGCTAGAGACACCTCCTCATAAGTTAATCGGGTGCTCTCCCTCGACTTTACCGGCTTCCTTGCCGCCTTCTGCCAAGTCAACATGGCAGGGAATAAATGCGTATATGCCTCCCTGGTAAACCACCTGTGCGGGTGGAACACCTCCAAGAACCACACCTGTCAAACGCAAGTAAAGTTATGTCAGCTACAAAGCAGATACATACGAGTACGAGTGAGACAAGGAAGCAAAAAAGAAAGAAACTCACATCTAAAGCAAACTGAAAACAACAGAATGAGTTTTCCTCTCCCCGAGAGAACCTGTCCAAAGCATAATAGAGCTCATCCAGACCGGCCTCTCCCCAAGAAAATCCTCTCACAGCTTCTAGATTGGTCAGAGAGCCGAGCAGAGCAAACTGACATGCCGTATCAGCATTGGGAAACAAAGTAGCTGACAGAGCGAACAACAAAAACCCTCGAGCCAAGCACTCTGCTGTCATCCTCATAGAGCCAGCTAAATACTCCTCAATGCCCCTCCTTAAGTGAGACTCCATCGGCCCGTACCGAATACCCAGGCCCCTGGCATTGGTAATATCAAAATCAAGCAGTTTCGACAACTGCTCCCTGGTAAAGCCATCAAACCACTCAATAGGGTTTCCCCGAAATGACAACCCAGTAATCGCAGCAAAATCTATAGGGGTCACGGTCACCTCCCCCCACCTGAAATGAAATGTGTGGGTCGTATCCCACCAGTACTCGCTCAGGGCAACATGAAGTACCTTCACCCTCTGCGTCGAAGCCACCATGGCTACCGGGCGATGAAGCGGCCGGGTTGGAGTCAATCACAAACTGTCGTGGACTCCTTTCCTTGTCCCAAGCCACATCTGGGAACATCTCCCACAGCTGACGGACCACCTCAACATCCCCCCTACTCTTCACGTTATGCACATCAATCAGCCCTCGCCCCTGCAGGTGAACACGACGAAAGTATGTTACTACAGAGATAACATACACAAAGCACATATCAAAATCACAGAAAACATATTAGTGCAAAGATATAGTTTCATTTTCCTAAAAATATTTCCATCCCAGTTGGAGTATTAAAGGTTCAGTTTCAAAAACCCGTTCATTAACGGTTCATTTTCCTAAAAATATTTTCATCCCAGCTGGAGCATTAACGGTTCAGTTTCAAAAACCCGTTCTTTAACGATTCATTTTCCTAAAAATATTTCCATCCCATTTGGAGTATTAACGGTTCAGTTTCAAAAACCCGTTCATTAACGGTTCATTTTCCTAAAAATATTTCCATCCCAGTTGGAGTATTAACGGTTCAGTTTCAAAAATCCGTTCATTAACGGTTCATTTTCCTAAAAATATTTCCATCCCAGTTGGAGAATTAACGGTTCAGTTTCAAAAACCTGTTCATTAACGGTTCATTTTCCTAAAAATATTTCCATCCTAGTTGGAGTATTAACGATTCAGTTTCGAAAACCCGTTCATTAACGGTTCATTTTCCTAAAAATATTTCCATCCCAGTTGGAGTATTAACGGTTCAGTTTCGAAAACCCGTTCATTAACGGTTCATTTTCCTAAAATATTTCCATCTCAGTTCGAGTATTAACGGTTCAGTTTCAAAAACCCGTTCATTAGCGATTCATTTTCCTAAAAATATTTCCATCCCAATTGGAGTATAACGGTTCAGTTTCAAAAACCCATTCATTAACGGTTCGTTTTCCTAAAAATATTTTCATCCCAGTTGGAGTATTAACGTTTCAGTTTCTAAAACCCGTTCATTAACGATTCATTTTCCTAAAAATACTTTCGTCCCAGTCAAAGTATTAATGGCCCAAAATCCCAAAAAGTACAAGTCATTTCGAAAACTCCGTCGAACCCGGAACTTTCAAAACCCTTCGAAAACTCCGTCTCACCCGAAACTTTCAAACACGTCAAAATTTACTCCGTCCCGAATTAAACTCACTTTAATTCTGGAAAATGCCCCTATACATGGAATTTTTCTGCCAAAATTTTTATGTTGTCTACCCGTAACATCAATTGAGCTAAGCTACAGTCAATTTCAACAAAGGGGCATTGCAAGGTCAAAAGCCCTAAATCGGGCACCAAGAACCCTAACTCAATTCTAGCCAAAATTCCTAAAATTCAAGAATGCAAATTCTAAAAATTAACGGAATTTAGTGGATGCTAACCTTCCTCGCAATCCCCTCCTTGGATTTGTGGCAATCCCGAGCCGGATAAAACTCCGGTGGATCCAAAGGAAGATCGGTAGTTCGCACCGTCCTCCTTAGCCTCGCTCTCTCGTTGTCGGTCCTCCTGTGCCGACCCCTTCATCCTAATCCAGCTTCCATGATGATAATCTCTCAAAGATTTGAACAAAACTCGCAAAAAATGCGAGAAATTTCACTCTTTTCTCTCTTCTCTCTCGCTGAAAATGGAGTTTTCCTTCCATTTCAGCGTCGGCCTGGCACTGATTTAAAAAAGTCCATGGCGAAACTCAGTCCGGCCAGCCTGTTTTACACCATAAAATTTTCTTTGCCACTTTAGCCCCTCATCTTTCCAGAATTCCAAATTTAACCCTTTTGACCGCAAAAGTTAAAAATTCCCCAGTTAGACATTTCTAACGCCCCTCCCCCGAGGTTAAACCCCAGTTAAACATTTCTAATGCTCCGTCTCCAGGCGTTAAAATTCCCGTTAGTCCTCACTAACAAATCGTCTTTGGACGTTAAATCAAGATTCCGTCTTCAGACGTTAAAATTCCCGTTAGTCCTCACTAGCATTCGGTATTCGGACGTTAAATTTCAAACCGTCTTCTGACGTTAAATCACGATTCTATCTCCAGACGTTAAAATTCCCGTTAGTCCTTACTAACATTCTGTGTTTGGACGTTAAATATCAAACCGTCTTCGGACGTTAAATCACAATTCCGTCTCCAGACGTTAAAATTCCCGTTAGTCCTCACTAACATTCTTTCTTCAGACGTTAAATATCAAATCGTCTTCGAACGTTAAATCACGATTTCATCTCCAGACGTTAAAATTCCAGTTAGTCCTCACTAACACTCTGTCTTCGGACGTTAAACCTCATTAGCACCTTTAAAAGGTAAATCGGCCGCCATAGTAAGCCCGAGTATCTTTTCGCTCCAGCAAGCGAACCTTCACTTCCCCGACCGTCAATCGTAAGCCCGACCACCCCATTTCAGCGACAATCACTATAGGCTCGTACAACAATCCCTCTTCGGCCATCATCATAAGCTCGAACCCCATATCCCCAGCAGACAAAAGACGAGCGGCAAATCAACATAAGCCCGCACAACGATCCTTCTTCGACCGTCATTTCCGTCGAATTTACAGCATAAGATCCCGCTTCCTCCGTGTATCATTTCTCACATCCTTTCAGAATACGCCATCGGGGACGGAAATTTCTCATACCCTTTCATAAAATTAGGTTAAGACGCCTTCAAACAGTCTCACTTAGGTTAAGAAACCTCCGAACAGTCTCACTTAGGTTAAGATGCCTCCTAATTGTCTCACCCAGGTTCAGACACCTCCTAATAGTCTCCCTTAGGTTCAGACGCCTCCGAACAGTCTCAATCAGGACGAACTCCTCCTAATCATTCCCTGAGAGGTTAAGGTCCCTACGAACAGCCCTTGCACCTACGAACTACGATCGACTTGATTCCTGCTCGGGATACGTAGGAATCCTTCCGCTAAGGGTCCAGCCAGCTGACCGCTCAGGTCTCTCCAAGAAAGGCATCCCCCGATTTGGATCCTTATCTTTTTCAACGACCCCACTTCCTTCGAAAGTGACGTCGCTGAGGGGCTACTGTAAGTACCCAAATCCGAATCGTCAAAATCCGTTAAAATTTAACCGGAATCCGTTAACTGACCCTTCCCAGGTTAACCGAAACCCGTTAAGCTCCCCGCTCTCGAGTCAAAGAGACATCCCGGGACTGCCCCGTGCATCCCGACATCAAAGTGTACTCAACACACGTTATCACACGTAAAAGTACAACTTTCCTCGAAAAACGCACTTTCTGACACTTTTCGTGGGCATTTCGGATATTTTTCGGACAGTTATTTAAAAAACGGACAAAACCGGGAATAACGGGACAAAATCCCTAGCCTAGGTGAGTTACAGGGGCACGTGGCACGCATGCACCACTCCCCAAATCAACATTAATCATATTCAAGGGTGAAAAGACCAAAATGCCCCTGAAATTGAGGAACTGGCCGTCCGGCTAATTTACTTGAAGAACCAGAATTCTCATCAAGTCCTCCAAATTTCTAAAATATCCAAACCCCCCCCCCCCCAAATTGAACCTTAGGCTGTCCGGCCTGTTTTACATTTTCACCCTATAAATACAAGGGCTGTCAAATTGTAAAAGAAAAAGAAAAAATATTAATCTCTCTTCACAAAGCTCACGGCCCAAACCATTTCTACCCCCTCCCGAGCCCCGTTTTGTCTCGATTTACGTGAAAATTCCATTTTCCGACCAAATACAAACTAAACAACCTCGAAACACCTTTCAAACACCAAAACCGTATCCCATATACGTAAACCGAGTCAAAGAGTCAACCCCTAGCCATAGGTAACACACTCTCTCTCTAAAAACTCATTTTGCCTTGATTTACGCGTCAATCGCTATTGTCGTTTCGGTCGAAACTTTTGAAATGTAGACGTAATGCCATCTACGGGGTCTGATACATTTTACCCCTTAATCATCTTCTCTCCCGCAAGAGAAGTAATTTCGGGTTAAAACGGCATTCTGGTCCCCTTTTTACGTTTATGTTATTTACAGTCCGGATCGTTTGATCGGTCGATTCGTATTTTTACCCTCCGAACCGTTTGGTTCGTGATCGTCATTTACAAAGTCCGGATCGTTTGATCTGTCGATATTGTCATTTAATTTATGTACCTTTACAACTCCGAGCCGTTTGGCTTGTCGATCGCATCTTTACTATCCGGATCGTTTGATTCCGTTGATACCGCACTTTAAATACTGTCATTTACCAGTCTGAGCCATTTGGCTTGATATAGTATTTACTTATAAAAGTATGAGTCACAAAACGACTCGTTGATCGCATATCATTTAATACCTCTTTTCATAAAATTGGTCACAATGTAATGCCCGGTTCAAAACCGGAGTTTGTCATTCGAACTTCTTTTCAGAAATAACGGAAAATCGACATTTGGCATCCAAATGCTCATTTTTTACTCCAAACCCGACGTTTGACATTCAAACGATCTTTTCATTAAAATCAATGTTTGACATTCAAACTAAAGATTTAAGTTCGTCACTCGAACTCCATTTTCTAAACAACTCAAAATCGACGTTTGTCATTCAAACGCTCGTTTTTATCATAAAATCAACGTTTGTCACTCAAACCAAGATTAAAGCTTGTCATTCAAGCTCCTTTTCAAAAATGCAACACACACACACACGTACAGAATTTTGAGAAAGGTAGAAAGACTCGTAATACGAGGCATTTCGGGTGATCTCAATATACTATTCCCGAAACGTAATGTGACCTTCGAACCTAACAATCTCTGGTCCTAAAAAGCCATTTTCAAAGTTTGGGCTCATAATACAAAACCGCGTGGTGACTCCTCCCTCTCTCCGGAAGTGAGGTCCCAAGCCTTGCGAAATGCCTCTCGCCGCGTCCCCCGCACACGATTCGGGTAATTTCAGCTGTCGAGTGAGAAGATTCCGTCATCTGGAAACTACGGATCAGGACCCTTTAGTTCACTGCTTGGGAAGTCTGCCAGTTGATCTGCCATTACTCGACCCTTTGTTGATTTTCTGGTCATGTACTTGATGTCGAATTCGTCCAGGAAGAATGACCATTTGGCTAATCTCATTGATAGAGATGGCTTGTTGAAGAGATATCTGACGGGGTCCATCTTGGAGACCAAGAGCACTGAATGTGACTGCATGTAGTGTTTCAATTTCTCGACTACCCATACAAAGGCGGTACAAGTTTTCCCTAATGCTGAGTAGTTGAGTTCACTTCCATGAAGCTTTCGGCTCACAAAGTAGATTGCATTCTCAATTCTTTAATCTTCTGGTTCTTGCGCCAGCATAGCCCTAATTGACGTATCAGTCAAAGTCAGGTATAGGAGGAGTGGCTTACCTTCATGTGGCTGGCACAGGATTGAGGGATTCACTAAGCATGTCTTGATTTTCCCAAAAGCTTCTTGGCATTCGGAGTCCCATTCGATGTTGGCATTTTTTCTCACGAGCTTGAATATTGGCTCGCAGAGAGATGTCAACTGGTTGATGAAGCGGCTGATGTATTGAAGTCTTCCCATGATACTTTTTACTTCTGTCAGTGTCTGCGGTGGCTTTATGTCGATGATGGCCTTGATTTTCTTGGGATCTTCTTCGATGCCTCTCTCTGTGACCATGTACCCCAGTACTTTGCCTCGTTTTACATCAAAAGTGCACTTTGCAGGGTTCAATCTCATGGAGCTTTCTGAGTCTGTTGAAGAACTTTCTCAAATCTGTCATGTGATGTATGTCTGATCCTTTGGAGTGGATGATCATGTCGTCGACGTACACTTCGATTTCTTTGTGAATCATGGCATGGAAGAGGGCAGTTTCAACCCTTTGATAAGTAGCCCCAACATTCTTTAGACCAAACGGCACGACTGTGTAACACTATGTCACCCATGGAGTGGTGAAAGCAGTCTTGGCCTGATCTTCTTCGGACATCTTGATCTGATTGTATTCGGCGAAACCGTCCACACAGTATTTTACTTCAAAATTTGTCGTGGTATCGACCAGCATGTCGATGTTGGGCAGTAGGAAATCATCTTTTGGGCTGGCCTTGTTAAGATCTCAGAAGTCTACACAGCATCTGACCTTTCCATTGGCCTTAGTGACCGTTACAATGTTGGAGATCCAGATCGGGTACTCAATGACTTTGTTGAAGCCGACGCGGAGCATCTTCTCAATTTCTTCCTTTACTTGCAAGGACCATTCTGGCTTGATCTTGCGTAGTTTCTGTTTGACATGCTTGGACTCAGGATCTAGAGGAATTCGGTGCTCCACGATTGAAGGGTCGAGTCTGGCATGTCTTGGTATGACCAGGCGAACACGTGAACATACTCTTTGAGGAGATTTATCAGGGCTTCTTTTTCTACACCGGAGAAGAAACTGCCCACCTGTGTCTCTTTAGGCTCTTGCACTGACCCCAGATTCACTTTAGTCATAACCTCTTCGGCAGCTTGGGCCCGATTTTTCTCTCGGTCAACTATACGCTGAAGAACTTCTTTAATGTATTGTTCATTTAGTGTGTTTGCTTCTTTATCAAGTGAATCATTATTAACTTCTTTTAAGTTGTTAGTTAACTTATCAATTGTTAATGTGGCAATGAGGGGATAATCTGAAAGGGTCAAATTTTTCATTCAAGACGAAGGGAAATACATTGTTGGCTACACAACCATAGTCTTCTGGCGTGAGGCCATTAGACGACTCAGAGGACTTGACTTTGACAATGACAAACTCGAAGGGTTTGAGATTAGGTTTAGGGAGATGTGGGAGTAGCCCAGTTTGTCTTCCATCGATCTCTGGCTTGCCCTTGGTCCGGTGAAAATCACCCAATTTTTCAGTGGCATTGAAGGATGTTTGGTGAGGGTTCGGGGGTTGAGAGGCTTGGCTTCTGCTGTCCCGATCATGGCGATCATGCTTGTGAGTACCCCAATCCAACTCGCGATCCGTACAGTGCCTTTTACACAGTAAAAAGTACATTAGGGGCATTTTGGTACATTTATATTTATTCTGGAACCTTCGAGGACTTTTCGTAAGTTCTTTACTGAGATAGTACCTATAGGGCATTAATCCATGTTTTTGGACCTATAAGGAATTACTCAAGAAAGTTCTAGGCAGTTATTTGGCACCAAAAGACGGTTATGGCTCCTTCTGTCCCGCGACATATCTTGCCATTAGAAAATGAACACATTATGTCCCGCTACATATCGTGCCATTGGAAAATGAGAACACAAAGTCGTGCGACATGTTTGGCCACTCCCAGGCGGCTATAAAATAAGGCCTCAACCTCCCATTTTTGGATCCCTCTTGGCCACCATATTGTTACTCTGCCAAAATACTAGCGTACACATAGTAAACACACACAATTCCTCTCTCTCTCACACACAACTCTATCTCTCTCTCTCTCTCAATTCTCTACACAATTCTCAATTCTCTACACAATTCTGAGCTGAACATTGAAGCTGAAGCTGATCTATGAAGGTTCCTATATCTAACTTGATATAGGAATCGTGGTCTACAAAGGTAACACCCTCTATCTCCTTCTCTCTCTCTTCCGTTCTTATTCATGCAAATCTATATCATTTAATCTAATAATTAGGCTTAATCTGATATAATTGTTGAGTTCTGATCACAATATCTCTGTTCTAATCTCTGATTCTGCAAACAATTCATGGTTTCAGGTTATGGCGTGCTATTTTGATGTGTTTTGGTTTGATCACCAAGATGAGTATGGATCAATCATATCCATACCCTCTTGAGTGTTAATTATTGACCTCTGTGGTCTCTGAGATCCATGTGTGGTGTAATTTGATCTTACTATTGCCTTGCTGCTTCTGTAAATAAGCTTTGTAAAAGGCTCTGCAAATGGCTCTTTGTGTCACGCGACACACTTAGCTAGGCTAGATCCTGTGTCCCGCGACACATCTAGCCAGGTTATGTCCTGTGTCTCGCGACACCATTAGCTATTTACAGAGTTTCCCTTTCAGTATTGTAATATGTTCTTAACTTTTGTATCTCGGGATGTGGCCCCCCGCTCAAAGTGGTTCACAAGATGTAATCATCTCATATTATCAATAAAAATGCATTTATTCTATTTTGTCTCACACATGGCACACACTTGATGAATGTAATGGATGTTAGATTAGAAAGACTCGTTATGAGTCATTTTGGGTGAACTTCTCGTTCTTCCCAAAACGTAACCTGACCCCCCGAACCCATATTTCTCTTTTCAAAAGGTTTTTCAAAGTTTTACTTTAAAAAATGGAGTGGCGACTCTCAAATTTTTTATCGCACTCGTATGTTCCGTCTCATTTTCTAAACCATTTTCAAACTTCCCATGCGTTTGCATGCGAAACAGGGCGTATGTTCAGTGGTGTAGCGTTGTGAGAAAGAAATTCTGATTCTTTTTATTTTTTATGAGTCGCCACCTATATTATTTGATTGGAAACATAGAAAAACCATTTGAAAGAGATTTGAGTTCGGGGCTTAGGTTATGAAATGGGTAGGTTTAGAAGGCATCCATTTCACCCAATCCGGAGATCGGTCTTGCTAAAGAAAAGAGAGGTTTTTCAAAAGAAGAAGTAAAAAACGAATCCAAATACTACAAATAAAGGTCCATTTGACGAGGTCAAACGGAATGTAGAATCGATTGCTTCGAGACCGTCTCCATGATTTGGAGAGGCTCTAGGCCGATCCTAGATTCTATGGACTTATACCACTCTAACAATCAATTAGAAGGAAGATTAGGAATTACCTTGCGTGAGGTGATTTGGGCAGAGTTTCGACTCAAGTTTAGAGTCGACCCTTCACACGGACAGAGATTCGCCTTGGTCCTTGATTTGGGGGTTGATGCTTGATTATCAACAAGGTTGACAAACAAACTATGAGGTGAGTTTTAGGGTGATTTTGAGGGATTCTTTCAGGGAAAGAAAATGACAAAATGTGTGTGTGTTGTGTAAATTCGCGGTTTGGGATTTTCGACCTCCGACCTTCGATCCTTGGAAGTCACCAAGTATTTATAGAGGTTGGATATGAAGAAGTGGAGAGTTAAAACCCTATCAGATGGTTCTAGACCTCCTCTCCCATTGGTTGACCGGAGAGATAAAGTTTTATCCCGGAAAGAGGTTGAAATCGACGAGGGAACTGTCGTCTGCAATCTGCAGAGGGGGGATATCTCGCGCGAGACACGCCATCTCGCGGCGAGATATTGCTCCTGTGGACAGTTTTGTCCTTTCCTCGTTATCTCGTATACAGTTTAGTCCCAAACTAACGGTAGTTAGTCAAAACTTAACGAAACATGACGAAATGGTGGATTTCTACTTCTTGACTCAAAGCGAGACTTAGAGTGGTATAAGTATGTTCCGATGTGTTCAGAATGGGGTGTCTACAGAGCCCCTCGGCGACAAGTCTTATGAAAGAAGTCATGTCGACGATAGAAAAGACATCATTCTGAACATCGGGATGGTCGTGCCGCACGGCTGCCTACGTATCTCTATCGGAGAATCAGACCAAAACGTAGTTCGACTCCAAAACACGAAAAGGCTGCTTTAGGTATTTTGAAAATCATTTGAAAATCGTGGAGATTTTTTTTTTTTTGAAAAGGTAAATTCATACTGAGGAATCAAATCAAGACCCAATTCGAATATACACTGTCGAAGATTTGCACAATGCGGGCTCCGAACCTGCGGGAATTATGTTAGAACACAAAGGCTTACCTGTCCGGTCCTCTGAGTCCTGTTGGTTTCGTGACGATTCGCCTTTCTGGGCTCCGAATCGGGCTTTTTGTTGTTGGGGATGACGATTCACCTGTTTAGGCGTTGAATCGGGCTTTTTGGTTTGACGATCCACCTGTTTGGGCGTTGGACCGAGCTTTTGGTTTGACGATCCACCTCTCTGGGCGTTGGACCGAGCTTTTTGATGACGATCCACCTGTTTGGGCATTGGACCGATCTTTTCTGATGACGATCCACCTGTTTGGGCGTTGGACCGAGCTTTTCTGATGACGATCCACCTGTCTGGGCGTTGGACCGGGCTTTTTCTTTGATGACGATCCACCTGTTTGGGCGTTGGACCGGGCTTTTTGATGACGATCCACCTGTCTGGGCGTTGAATCATGTGGATTGAGTTGATCTTTGGACCACTCGGTTCTCAGGCGACTGGTGCCGTACCGGGCGATCGTGCGCATGTCACGTTTGACTCGTTCCGTGACTTGCGGTACCGGTTTTTCCACATTTCCCTGCTAGTTTATCATTTCCAAGGGTAAATGTGTCAAAATTTTGAACTTTGACGTTGCGTAGACGCTTATTGTCGAGGACAATTTTGTCCTTTTCCAGAAGGTTTATCTCGCCGCGAGATATGATATACCGCGCGAGATATGTCTTGTCGGGGCATATAAACGGCTGACTCTTGTTTATTTTGAAAACATCTTTTCCAAAATTCCCTCCCTAGCTCAAGCCAAGGTCGCTTTCTTTGCAATTTTCTCGTGGATTTGATTGGTGGTTCTCCCCCTAATCCATTCTCAATCCCTGCTCCCTCCATAATCAATGGCTCAAGAATAAAGGAACCCGATTTTGGGGAGCTATTTGCTAGGGAAGGACTATCCCCGCGATGATCTCACCTTCGATAGGCACGCGCACATCTCCGCCGCTGTTCGGGAGGGTTTGGTAAGAGCTTCTTTCTCAACTCTTTGATCCTTGTATTGCATTGAGTTTGAACTCCCTTTCCCTTGAATTCAAATTCCATCAATGGCTTTTCTTTTTGTCTATGCTTAGAACTAGGTTCCTTCTTGCATGCGTTGATTTTGTGCGTTTCTTTGGATGATTGTTGTTGCGTTGTGTGTGTATGGGCCTCCTACACATCATGGATTGTAGGAGAGGTTGATTCGGATCACGAATGGCATCCTTGGGCAAGCTTTTCTTGTACGCACGCCAAGTGTTCGATGAAATGCCCCAATGAAAAATTTCTTCTATTTCATTGATTTCTTGACATGGAATAATTTCTAATGTTGCCTTTTTTGTTTTTCCTCTGTTTTGCAGTCATATAGGCCAATTAAGAACTGTCGGGGGAGTCCGAAAATGGCTAAGGCGGTTTGGGACAAGATCAAGGATCTTGACGGCGTCCGAGCTAGGGTGGCCCAAACGGGTTTGTTGACTTTTGTTGACAATCTTAGGGGAATTAGGTGGACCCCCCAAGTTCTCCAGGCTATTCGGGAGAGGTGGTGGGACACTACCCACACCGTTCACTTGCGCTTCGGGGAAGCGACCATGACTCCGACTGACTTTCTTGCCATCACGGGGTTAGAGTTCATCGGTGATCCCTTGCCGAAGTTTCCGAATTATAAGCCCGCGAATCCAGCGGCGTGGCGGCAGTTGATTGGTTTCCCCCCCAACAAGGTCAAGGGGTTTGCTGCTGAGTTGACCCCCCTCCGGCGTCAGATTGAGGAGTATGCTGAGAAGCCAAATATGCGATCTTGGATCGGTTGGTGAGGGTGCCCTACAGTATATCCTTTCCCGAGACTATTTTTGCGAACCATTCTTCTACGGCCCGTCTTTCTGTTGCGTTTGTTGGTTGATCTGGATGAGGTGAGCGGCTACGGCCCGGGGCTCGGCGGGGCGGCCTTTGCTACCACGCCATGGATGAGGCGTGTAGGCATACCAAGGATACTCTGTCGGGGTATTCTTATGCACAGGAGGTATGCTTTCTTTGATTACATTTACATTTTTACGTGCGTATGCTCTATACGTGTTTCCACTGCTGAATACATTACATTTTCTTGTGCGAGATATGGGGCTACTTTGTCCTTAGGCTGTATAGGTTTGAGTTGGAGAGCCGGGCCCCTTTGTTTCCGGATATCGGGAGGTGGAGCCACCCGAATCGGACCGTTGATGAGGAGGAGGACCGGGATTGGACTTTGACGGTGGCGGAGCGCGGGCTATCTTTGGACACCTTTGAGTATGAGAGGTGGGCCTATATCCTTGGACCACTGTTAGAGTTTGGAGGTGCATCGAGCTTGGGATGCCACCGGGATGCGAGAGGATGCTTGGCATCTTTGGAGGAGATACCATGTATCTCGGTGAGCGGGTCTTCCCACGGCATGGCCGGGGTAGACTATCATACGAGGGTGCCGGCGGATCCGCCGAGATCGATGTATCCCACCCACTCCATTCCGGAGGATGATTATGCTAGTCTTTTGGTGGGTGATGCGGCGACGGCTTGCGTGATCCCCGGGGCTTCTTATGCGGAGTTTACGCCTCGGTTGATGGGTCCCCTCTACAGTGGGGGATAGGCGATCACATGCTCGTGGCTCGCCTGCGCCTCTACCTTCGGGTTCTTCGGCCCCTAGCACTTCCTCTCGGGCTACGGTTCTCTGCGCTTTTGCCCCGGACTACGGCCCTCGAGGCTACACGTATATGATGGGGAGCATGCCGATGATGGGGCACATCCCGTCTCTGATCGGGTTCCCGAGGGTTACCGCCTCCTGGTGATGTCTCTTCGGTATGTTTTACTGTTTCTCGTATTCGTCCATATAAGTGTATATGTCAGGCTTCATGCGAGCATCTTCTTTTCTTTGATTGTCGAGGTCACCATATCCGCGGCCAATTACAACCGTGGAGCGACCAAGATGGGTGGGTTGATGGCTTTGGTGTCGGACTGTCAGGAAACATTCCCGAGAAGGCTTCTTCGGCGGCCTCGACGGTGGCCTCGGCTATGACCCCTACTTGCGGAGCTAAGAGGTCGAGGAGGGATGGTAGCCCCCACGGTGGTGATGGCGGAGGTCTTTGGCGGCTCAAGCGACTTGATGGCGTGATCCCTCCCCTTTCTCTCTTTATCGATGATTTGATGATGTACATATTGGCCGTGTGGGCCCGAGACAATTTTTTTTCTTTTAAATTTTTGTTAGGAACAAGTAGGTAGCACAAAACAATGGTTTTTTTCTTAGCCCCTAATCCTAGGTCTAATTACTTTAATTAACTTTCTCGACTTTCCATGTGCTTTTGGAAATGGAATGGCCGTTAGGCCGCAATTTTGAGCCTGAATATGGTGTTTTATTGTATGTTATGAACTGTACACGCAGGTTTTTCGAGACTTGCTTTGTCAAGTCGGGGCTAGATTGCTGTTTGAGTAGAACTATTGTTGCTTTGCCGTAGGTATATCTCGCGCGAGATAAGGTGTCTCGCACGAGACACGCTACCCAGGCAGAAATCTCTTCCTTTTTCAAACAGGATTTTGGCAGTTTTCCCTATAAAATCACCCTGTAGTCCGGCCAGATAACTCATTCTAGCCTTTCAAATTCTAGAGATATCTTGTTAGGGTGAAATTCTTGTCTTCTTATTCAACCCTGTGATCCATGGCTTCCAAGGAGATTGCCCCAACGTCCATGATTGTCGATGATTTTTCTTTGCCTTCTGAAGTGATTGCCTCTTTCAAGCAAGCATCAAGGGATTTTGTAAGGTCGTTTCGCAACCGGTCTCGCAACAAGTTTATCGCAGAATTCGGATTTAGAATTCTTTTCACTTTGAAGAACCTCCAACCGGATTGGAAGTTATTGCGGGAGTCTTTGCTCGATTTTGGGATCCCTCTATTCATCTTTTCAATTTTTCTTTGAATGAGATGGTGCCTACCGTGGAGGAATTCGCCATTATCTTGGATATGCCTTTGGTAGCGAGATTCTTTGTTCCTAAGTATCATAGGAATCATTCGGAGGCTTTGAACGAATTGTTAGGGATCCCCTTGATACTTGCTATGGGTTGGTTCACCGCAAGTGGGTTGATTGCTCTTCTTTTCCGGGACGCTTCGGCGGTGATTCGATGATGATGCTTTTCATGTTCATAAGCGGAACTTTGGCTCTTTCTCTTTTTGGAGATGTTTTGTTTACGTGTAGAGGACGGCTTGGTCGATTCCCACCGGTGGAAGTTGTTACTGCGAGGCTAGGAAACGTTCTAGGAACATTATTCCGCTAATCTTGGGTGAGACCCTTCATGGTCTTGATGAGCTGCATAGATCGGCGTCATGACTCAAGGGAGTCCCCTTACGTTGACTATTTGGCTTAGGGAGCATCTCAAGTTGATAGGTCCCCGTTGGAATATTCTCCTTTTACATATCATACGCGAAAGTTGTTGATCAAAGATCTTTCGGCGGATGAATGAGGCTGAGTTGATTGCGAAGACCGAAGCGCCGATGATTCTGCGGTGTCCACCTTATTGGAGGTTGAACAAGTATGTTGCCAATACCAAGGGTTTTGACGGGGTTGTTCTTCCGGGTTTGCGAGATTCCTCCTTTTACTTTCCCAAGCGGGTGCTCAGTCGGTTTGGTCGACGGCGGGACACTTATCTTTTCGAAGGAGCTTCTCGTGTAGTGTCTTATATTGGTGTAGAGTTTGCGCGAGGTGCTAGCTCAAGCATGGGAGTGAAGGAACTAATCGGGACCGATGGTCGAACCTTCGGACTTTTAATGCAAGCATCTTCTGTCGACAAATATTTGGATTGGTTCCTCCATACCGGTCATCCTAGTGCGAGAGAAGATTGATGATTTGCGGCTTTATTTTGCTAAGAGATTCTTTTGTAGCTAGCGGTATCTTGTGAAGGAGCGAGGCTCGGTCGATCCTGCTAATGTGCGAACCGATCCAACTCGGGATTTTCTTGATGGGGATTGGTACGAGAGGCGAGGCAAGGGAATGCACGGAAAGACGCAAGCTTTGGATAGGCCTCATGTCTTCAAGAGATTGTCGGAATGCCTTTGATCGTCTCGACTCTCTGTTTTGACCGTCTCGAGGGATGTTACGCTTTGAGAGGCTCAAACCGCAAGGAGGATCACGACGACGGTGGAGACCATGTCCGCCGGCCAACCAAGTTAATGAAAGGCTAGATCTTTAGGAGTACCAAGAGATTGCTTTGATAGATCAATTGTTTCTGCTTTATTAGTATTATATATTTTTTTTCGAGTTTGTTAGCTTAGCAAATTAGTCGTTGTGGTTAGGATTTCCCTATTGTCATTAATGAAACGTATTCGATTAATAAAAGGGACAACTTTGATTTATTTATTTGATTAGACCGAACCCGAAGGCCCTACGTTCCTCTTTTACGGCAATTAAGCAAGAGGCTCGGAGTCCCAACGTAGTTCATTTTTGAGAAAAGGACAAAATATGGCTCCGGCCGTGGAGTAATCTCGCGCGAGATAAGGCCCCTTCTTTTCTTTTCTTTTCTTTTTTTTTTTTTTTTTTTTTTTTTTTTTATGCACGCCCTTTTTTCGCTTTAGACCGCCTCGGGGTTTTCAATCTAGCGGGCTTCTTTTCTTGTGCTAGCTCTAATTTTGCCTAGGTCGTCCTTTCCGGGATTTTCAACCTAGCGAGCGATTTGTTTTAAGGAGGCCAAGTCACGCGAAGTACTTCTTGAGCTTGTCCATGTTGGCCGGCCGGTAGTTGATCTCCGTCTAAGTCTACCCAGTGAAGGGCTCCCCGAGAGAATATCTTCTTCACAATGTAGGGTCCTATCCACCTTGGTCCCCACTTGCCTAACGGGTTGAAAGGTCCGGGACGATGCTCACGGAGCACCCAGTCGCCTACTCGATGTTCCTTGTCTTGACCTTTTGTTGAAAGCTCTTGCCATTCTTCTTTGGTAAGCTTGAGTGTGTTCGGCCGCTTTCAACCTTCTTTCGTCCAACAGGGCTAGCTCTTCGTATCTGCTTTCTAGCCAGTCGACTTCATTCACTTGGTTTTCTAGGAGAACCCTTAGTGATGGTATTTCCAATTCTATCGGTAAGACAGCCTCCATCCCGAATGTGAGGGCGTAGGGAGTCTCTCCTGTAGCTGTTCGGACTGAAGTGCGGTATCCCCACAGTGTGAATGGTAACTTGTCGGGCCAGTCTTTTCCAGTGACTGCCATTTTTCTGATGATAGTCTCGATTGTTTTGTTCGCGGCTTCAACTGCTCCGTTTGTTTGAGGCCTATAAGGAGACGACTTGTGTCTCGTGATTTTGTACTCGGTCAGTAGGCGATCGGTTTCCTTTTCGAAGTGTGACCCATTATCGGATATCATCTCTTGTGGAACCCCATATCGGCGAGATGATGTTGTGCTTGATGAATTACGCAACCTTTGGCATTCGAACTTTGTAGGAGGCGGCCTCGACCCATTTAGTGAAATAGTCGATGGCTACTAGGACGAAAGCAGTGTCCGTTGGCTCCTGCATGGTGTGATCTTTCCAATCACGTCTATTCCCCATGTAGAGAACGGCCAAGGTGAAGTCATTGGGTACAACAAGGAAGAGCGGTGCATCTTTGAAGATTGGCGTGTATTCGACACTTGTGGCACTTCTTGACCATTTTGGTACAGTCGGCTTCCATGGTCGGCCAAAAGTACCCTTGTACGATGATCTTTTTGGCGAGCATGTTTCCGCTCATGTGGGTTCCACATATGCCTTGATGAACATGGTCCATTATTTCACGGGCCTCTTCCTCGGTGGCGCAAAGGAGGTTTCCTTGGGAATGTTTCTTGAATAAACGGCCATCGGTGATGACGTAATTGGCGGCCAACCTCTTAAGGGCGATCGAGGTCTTCTGTGTCCTGTCTCGGGTGGTATGGTTCCATCTAGGATGAAATACCAAATGTCGTGGTACCATGGTTTCCCTTCGGAGTTTTCAACGGCGGCACCTTTGGATAACCATTTTGTCTTTGCGATCGTGAAGATCTATAACGGCGCGTGATATGCGGGGAGTTGCACGGCCGTGTTATCTTGAAGGGTTTAAGCTTGCTTTTCCTTTAGGGATTTCGACCAAAGAAGCAAGTGTGGCTAATGCGTCCGCAAACCGATTTTTGTCTCGGCAGGGGAGATAGTGGAATGAGACATCTTGAAATTGTTGCGCCAATTCTTGGAGATGGGCACTTGTATCTTTGAAGGGTTGGATCTTGGACCCTCCACTTCTTCAATGTCGATTGATGATCAATTGGGAATCCCCGAATACCTCGAGTTCGATCACGTTGCGTTCTAGGGCTGCCTCAAGCCCCGCTATGCAAGCCTCGTGATTCTGCGGTATTGTTGGTGGCGTCAAAGTCAAGGCGTGCTTGCTAGTGGAGTGTAGATGTCGTTAGGGTCTACCAATAACATTCCGATGCCAAACCCTCTCTTGTTAGGCTGCGCCATCGAAAAATAATTGCCACTTATTTTCTTCTATGCTTAGGATGTCCTCATCGGGAATCGCGGGTCTTCCCCCTTCACTTCGTCGCAAGGAAATTCGGCCAAGCGATCTGCGAATACACTCCCTCGACGGATTTCTCGAGTGACGTAAGTGATATCATACCCCGCGAGCATGAAGTACCATTTGGCTAGTCTCGAAGACAAATTTGATTTGTCTAGGATATATTTCGGTGGATCCATCTTTGCGATGAGACGGATTTGGAAAGGCTTCCATATAGTGCTTTAGCCTTTGTGATACCCAGGACGAGAGCGGCGCATGACTTGTCGAGTGGAGAGTAGTTGATTTATTTTGCCTTGGAATCTGCGCGGTGACAAAGTAGATGGCATTTTAAATGTGCGAATGGCTATTTGTTCTTGAGCAAGCATAGCCCCTAATGCGTTGTCCGTGATTCGTGAGGTACAACTTCAAGGGCTTCTCCTTGTGTGGTGGAACCGGATAGGTGGGGAAGTCAAGTAGTGCTTAACTTCCTCGAATGCTTCTTGACATTCTTCGGTCCACTCTTGAGGTGCGTTTTTCTTAAGCGGCTTTTAAAGATGGGGTCGCACATTGTAGTCCAGTTGATTAATGAATCGAGCGATATATTGGAGT